>VZRH01014904.1:350298-369920 GCA_013397555.1 Urocynchramus pylzowi | reverse complement strand
GGCCGCGGCCGGGCCGGGTTACGCCGTTTGCGCAGGCGGCCGCGGCCGGGCTGGGTTACGCCGTTTGCGCGGCGCGGGGGGCGCAGGCCGCGCTCACGGTCCCTGTGCCCCGCAGGCTGCAGGAGGATCCCCCGGCCGGGGTGAGCGGGGCCCCCTCTGAGAACAACATCATGGTGTGGAACGCCGTCATCTTCGGGTGAGTCGGCAGGGAAGGGGGCGGCGGGCCGCGGGGGCCGCTCCGCCGCCGGGGGCTGGAGCCGGGCTGCCAGCGGGGTAACGCTGTGCTTTGCTTTCCCTTCTCCAGGCCCGAGGGGACCCCTTTCGAGGACGGTAAGTGCGGCGTGCGGGGCTGGTGTTTGGCTTTCTCGGGGTAAACTGCTGCGGTTTGACACGGAATTGGTGTCGCTGCCGTAGAGTCTGCAACAGGTTGGGCCTGGAGATGGTGGGGGGATGCGGGTGCATGTTCACCTGACCACACACGTGTGTGCCTGACTTATGTAAATATTGTTTTTCTAATCCTGCTCTCAGAAAGTGGTGTAGATTTAGATTGCTGTGTTGACTTACAAAAACATACAAACTAGCTTGCACAGCCTTGTATGTAGTCGCTACATCTATTATAAGTCATTTTAAGGGTCTCCACAAACTTTTCTGTTGAACTCTGGATCGTGTTTTTAGGGACATTGATGTTTAGGTAAGCTTCAATAACTTGGCATAGAACTGTTGTCTTTTGTTTGAGTTCTGTTTTTTTCTGATGCTGAAAGTGTTTTGTGAGCAAGTTCCAAGGTGAGTCAGCTGAAGTAGGAAATGGGCTGAATGTTTGAGGAAGCTGAGAAGAGTGGCTTTTTCTCATCATTTATGTTGCTCTGCTACAATTGGTATCATTCAGGGCTTAATACTGAAAAGACTTTTTAAGTTTAAAAGCTGACTAAATAGGTCCTGGTGACTTACCTGTAGTTTCCACCTGGTCTTACTGACTTTGATAGGTTTACTGATGCTGTATGAGTCCTTAAGCATCTTGTGAAAACCTGTCAGACATGAAATACTGTCTAATTGAAATCAGTGATGCATTTTTTAAGGTACTTTCAGTGTAGGCTATAATTAATCTTAGATCTCCATGACTCATGACAAAAGCATAGGAAAAATTCCTTAACTGTTATGTTGTTCTTGGCTTAACTCCCTTGTCTTTGTTTATCCGTGGAGGTAGCACCTGTGGATGTGCCTCTAAATTGAAGACTGTATTTCTCTGTGAAGATTTTGAAGATTTTAAATATTTCAGGCCTTAGGAAACTCTGAAGACTCACTTATTTTTAATGTATTTTGTTAGTTAAGAGATTTCCTGGAGTAGCTGCTTCAGCAGTCTGATGTTTAGAACTTGGCCTTAAAACATTGCATAATAGAACAGCTAGACTAAATGTATTTTGCTGTCTCATCTGGTAACCCTTAAAGAAGGGCTCACTTTAAACTTCTGTGGGGGTTGCTAGAGCTGCTCTAGGCTCTTGGAGCACTGCTGCTAATAGAGTGATTCACTGTTTGGAGCAGAAAGCTGTCTCCTTGCAGTGTGCTAAAATGCAGGTTCTTGCCATGCTCAGGCTCTTCCAGCTCAGCATGTGGTTAGCAGATGCTATAAGGGATTTTTTTCCATATATTTCCATTTAGTTGCAGGAGGTTGAGGACTGCTTTTGAGAGGCCTGACATATTGATTTCCTCTGCACTTTCTGAGGCAGCATTGGGTCTTTATCTTGGATACTGGGGACTGTTGCACTCACAGCAGTTTGAGGTTCAGACAAATTCTCGAGGCTGCTGCTCTGTCCTCCTGCTTGGGTTGATGTCACAGTGTAATCTCAAGGTGTGATGGATTGCTCTTTCCTTAGCAAAGTGTGTTTTCACACTGAGTGCTCAGGAAAGCAGATGTGTCTTGTGTTGCAGGATATCTGCTTATCTCCTCCCCTCTGGATGTATCTTACTTTCCTAGATAACAAAGCACTAAGTGGAGCCTGGAGATAGGGCTTGGTGCCTCAGCTGTGCTTTGCCATTGAGTGAGTGGAGCAGCACAGTTCAGATAATGCTAGTGCAGTTCAGCTTCATGTAGGTAAGAGTAAGGACATTTTAATTGAACAGCATGTTAGTTTGGACTTGCTTTGCAACTGCACAGGCCCTTGACTCAAAGATACTGAAACTCTATAATCTTTCTCATGAAGCCTTTGCAGGTCAGTGTTGTTTTTCATTTTTAGGCTCTTTCACTCTGTGGTGATACTGTAAAATTTCAGATAGCTTGCTTCTTGTAAAAGTATCCTGTGAATTTTGGGGGGGTTTGTTATTCTAGAGGTACATTAATGCCAACATCATGAGAGTTACTGTTCTCTAGCCTCGTTCTGGTGAGGCTCTTCTCTGCCTGCAGCTTCTGAGGTGTTGTAGTTTGGGCTGCAAACCTGAAGTTGAAACATTTGTTTACTTGGTGTGCAGCATTCTGCAGCTGATATCCCTCCTTCTCCACCCCCAGACTTTGGAGGGTGTTTTCACAACTCTGTGCAGGCTGGCTCAGCTTAGGAGCAACCACTAATTTAGATCAGCAGCATAACTTCCATCTTCTGGTTTAAGAGGATTCGATTGCAGGTGTCTGCAGTAGGACCCTGGGGATGTTTATCCTGCCCTTCACTATATTTCTAAGAATCTTTGTGTGTAACATCTAAAGTGGCAATGCTGGCACAGCCATGGAAATCCAGGCTGTCCCAGTCCTGTAGGCCCGTTTCTCTGAAGCTGGGTGATGACACTGCTCAGTGCAGGATTCCTGCCTCAGGGAGATGTCAGTAGTCCAGCTGTTGTGCCCTGCCTTGCTGGGATTGTGCAGGAGGCTGAACAGAGAACACAAGGCATTTGTCTTCTGTGTGGTTTGTGCCTTGCTCATGGAATATGGATCCTGTATCCTCGTGCAGGAATGAAAGAGCTCATCCCTGCTTTTTGGGCAGTGCAGTGGAGGGGTTGCTCTTGGGGGCTGCAGTGAGGGGCCCTGCAGGGACATGGGCTCTGCTCCCTGGAGTAGCTGGGGCTGCTGCACAGGCCTTGCAGAAGCCTCTCTTGGCTGTGTCAGGGTCTCACATCCTGAGGTAGGAGTGATCAACAAGCTAAGTACAGGGCAGAAAAGAGAACGTTTGCCTAAGATTAGTGGTGATCCCAATATCAATAATGACAGTAAATATGATATTTCATAGTTTAAAAATGTCTGTCTAGGGTAAGTTGTGAGAAATACCAATTGAAAGCATTAAAATTAGTGCCAGAAGGGGCTGGACCCGAAGGCCTCATCCCCAGCAGTGTGTTGTGATACCTGTTGTGGGCTTTCAGTGTGAGTGACCCTTGGACTTTGGTGCATCAAATCTCTGGATTTGCTCTTTAATAAAGCTCAATAGTGAGAGTTTGCATACTGTGGAGCATTTCCAAAGAACCATTGCCACTCTGGGCCCTGACTTGGAAATCTCAGTAGGTAGATACTCCTGGATACTGCTCCAGATGAGCCCCTTGTTCAGATTTGTGTTAAAAGCAGCACTGTCCTGTCTCTGGTGAGACAGTAGCTTCCCTTTCTTTCAGTAGTTTTAAATAGATTCTAAGACCAAACTGCTGCTGTTACTGTCGAACCTGTGTGATGGTTTGTGCTTGGTTTTCAGCCTACTGCTTGCTTAGTCACTCCTTCCTCAGGAGGAGGCTGCTGAGAACCAGAACTGGGGCAGGGAGAGCTGAGAATATCTAGAGTGAAATCTCCAAGCATTTGGTTCTGAGGGGCTGATGTTTGCAGCTGGTAGAAGTTGTTCCTGACTTCCCAGTCCTGGGTTTCAAGCTGATCTCACACCTGGCTCTGTGCCTCTGGACTAAGCTGGAGTAAACTTGAAAGCCCACTGCAGACTTCCACTAATTTGAACAGTCCTGCCTCTACTGTTCTGGCTTGTTTGTTTCACAGTGAGATAGCATAGTGTTGGCTCTCTGCTGTTACATTGTTAGGCTGCTAATAAAAAAACCAAACATGCATAAACTTATTTTTAGGGTGTTGAGACTTCCCACTGCTGTAGAGAAAATGCTAAAGCATCTGTGCTGTGTCTTCATTTGCTAACTGGAACGTCAAAGTAATGACCTTCATTTCTTGCAACTCAGTGTTACAGTTTATCTCCTTATAGAGAAAGGAGTCCCTGGGAAATCTTGTAGGTCCTTGATGATCTAGGGAACGAAAAAAAAAAAAGGAAACCCAAAAATCTGTTCTCTGGCTTACCAGTTATTGGCACATGTTTGCTAGCCAAACAAAGGAATAACTTCATTATATTAGGGCTGGAAAACTCCCTCACAGCAGGAAGCAAGGACACTGAGCATGGGGGGATGGAGGGAACCTGACTCATCCATCACTGCTACATAAGGATGCCCTTTCAAAAAAGGCAATCTGCCCCAGCAGCAGCTTGTTCCAGCTGTTTGTGTCAGCTGCAGTCCTGCAGGAGAGCTGTGCATTTCTGTGCAGGTGCTTCAGCTGTTCTCTCTGGGCATACCCAGGAGCCTCCCCAGCTGCCTCTGGGGCTGGTTGCTCTTGGTGCTGCCGTGGCTGGGAGGAGCTCACATGGGCTGCAGGGGAGTAGGTAGAGTTCCTTAGTTACCGAGCTGAATCAGGAGTAGTCCTTAATCCCCTGAACCCATATGTGCAGCTTAGTTGACAGACTTCTTATTCTCAAATTGTCATAGCCTGAGGAGAAGGGCTAAAATAACTTACATTGGTGCAGGCTGTTAAAATGGTTGGATTGAGACTCAGCTACAGTTTTCTGTTTCTGCTCAATCAGCCTTTCTCTAAGGATGACCAGTTAGCATGCAGTAAATGGTCAGGTTTATATTTTAAAGTGTCAGATTTGGATGCTGCATTCAATACTACTTTTCTGCAAGACCTGATTACCTTACAGTTGTTGAGAAATACTCTTTTTTTTTTTTTTTTAATTTGGAGGAAATAAATTACAAGGTCCTTGCTATGACAGCATATTCCATAGATAGGACTCACCGAATGACGTTATGTTACACAGATGGTTCTACACCCACTGCTGTTGTTTGTACAGTGTACTGGGATTAGGCTCTCTGGAAGAAAACCCCAAGGGCAGATTTATTTCCCTACATAAACCTTTTGACTGGTTTAATAAAAGTAAGTCACAGGAAATACTCTTGTGCCAGTACTGTCTGGGACTTCAGCGTTAATGATTAACTCCACGAGAGTGAAGGAATTGCTGTGGGATTGCACAATGTGTGTTCCATATCCATCATGCCTGTGTGAGCACAGTAGTGTCAGTGTGTATTGTGGGGGAATGCTACTTACTCATCCCTGCTGTAAATTCATGCTGAATAAAGATTGCTTATCTCTCTTTCAACTCCAGGAACTTTCAAACTTACAATAGAATTCACAGAAGAATACCCAAATAAGCCACCTACTGTCAGATTTGTGTCTAAAATGTTTCATCCAAATGGTGAGTACTTGCACAATGCTTGGGTTTACTTTTGCTGTTTTGTTGGAGGTTTGGTGGGGGGGAAGAGAGGGCTGGGGTGTTTTTTGTTATAGTTTGCTGTATAAAAGGTCTATTTATTATAAAAGTTTCCACTAATAAGTCAGCAAAATTCCAGTGTGGTTGTGTAGTTTTGGTGAGGATGGATATGTGAGCAGTGCTCAGGCTTGAAAAGAAAGGGGCAATAAAAGGAGCCTCTTACCTTTCAGGTGTTACAGCACAGTACTGATGAGACACTCAACTGCCTGTTAAGCCTTACAGAAGAATGTTTTGTACTTAAATAGCAGTGCTTTGGACTTCTGTCTGTATGTATTGTAGACATAGCATAGTGACACCAGTGAATGCAGCTGTCATCTATCATTTTTCTTCCCCAAAATGCCTGTAAGAATGATATACCATGAAATGTAGTGTTAGGGTCCAGCTATAGTGACAGTAAGACTGTTTAATTAATCCCCTTCCTTGGTAACTAAAGGCTGGAGAGGTATTCCTTGCCTTTGTGCAGAAATACCAGAAACTTTCCAACATGGCAAGTGTGGGCACCATGCAGGGAGGGAAGGTTCTCATGTAGCTGCTGTGAGTAAGTGACTGGACTCTGTTGTAGAGACTTCATGGGGAAACCTCGAGTCTGAGCAACTGTTTGTGGGTGTTCTTTGTTTGGTTCACTTCTGGGTAGCTAAATTTTTTTGCCTTAAAATTTGTTCATGATTTTCCACAGCGGTAGTTGCAATGACACAGAGAAGTTTGTGAGAGAATAACCAGGGGTTGAGTTTAAATACTTCAGACTTCTGCTGGTGAGGAGCTTCACTGCTTCCTGCCTAGAGGCCTGCTTGCAGGATTTCAGCCTGTCAGACACTATGGACTGTTGCAGTGTGTCTGTACACAGGTTTTCAGGACTGGGCAATACTAGGGAGATAAGCCAGTAGCTGTGCAAGTTGTGTTTGAAGCTGTTTTTTTGACCCTTTCCAGTCTATGCAGACGGTAGTATATGTCTGGATATCCTTCAGAATCGCTGGAGCCCCACTTACGATGTCTCCTCCATCTTAACATCCATACAGGTAAAAGAACTCTGCATGAAGAGACAGAATTACAGTAGGATGCTTTGTCAAAAGCAGCTCAGGACACTTACTGTCCCCTCTCCTAAGAGCCAGTCTAGCAGCTGTGACCAGGTGCAAGCTGGCCAGGCAGTGACACGCGTGGTCGCTGCAGGGGCCCGCCAGCAATGCTTGGCTGTCACAGCAAGTCAGCTGCAGGTGCAGGGGTGATGCTGCTGGCCACAGCCTCTAAAGCCTTCCCGCTGCAGGGATGCAGCGTGCTGCGCCTGGACTAACGTCTCTGCTCTGACTAGCACGGGTGGCTTAGAGAATGTGTTGGAAAACTGTACTTTGCAGTGCCTAAGGATCTCTTTCTCTTTGCACAGTCCCTATTGGATGAGCCAAATCCGAACAGCCCAGCAAACAGCCAGGCAGCTCAGCTATACCAAGAGAATAAGCGGGAATATGAAAAACGGGTTTCTGCAATAGTAGAACAGAGCTGGCGTGACTGTTGACCCAGGATGATGCAAATGAACACTCTGTTGATGAGGAAAATAAACAAAGTGTCCGAGTCATCTTTTTCCTCCTAGCATTTACTTTGCAAGCAAAATAGCTGTTGTGCTGTTGCCACCCTCCCTTGCTGAAGCTTCTTCTCCTTGGACATCAGAACGCGCCCACTTTGAAGTCAAACGTTCTGTACTTGGGTTACTTGCAAAAGAGTTACTGATGCTGAATTCATTTTCTGTGGTCCCTCTCCAGTCTTAGGGCAGTATTGTGCATTTCTGTAGTGTACACTAAGCTTTTAATTGTAATTGTGTTATACACAGTGATGCTTATGTGTAGCTTGATAAAAGGGATGTTTATATACATACACATTTTTTAACTGATATTAACTAAAGTGCTGATGTGTCCGGGCTGGTCACTTACCTCTACTATTGGTTTAGACCCCACTGCATTTCTAAGTACTGGGTGAAGAAATCATCTTTTGTTTCCCTTTTGTATTGGTTTATCAACTCCTTTACTCATGTTAAAAAAAATCAACTCTTCGATTGATTCCAATTCAAAGATTTAGTAAGACCCTGGAATGCTTGTTACTTCTGCACTTCACATGCAAGATTTATGTACAGATCTACATAAATCACTACGGCTGTGGTACTTGGATCTTTGCTGAGGGTGAGAAACAAGCCCTTTTTTTTATTACTATTTTAAAGGACATGCCTACAGAAACTGTCAGTAGGTTTCTATAGTCCTGTCACTGAGGCATTACTGGACAAAACCAGGCAGAGCTGTGGTACTCAGCGAGAGGCCTTCCACATTAAGGAAGAGGTAAAACCTGACCTGTTCCAGCGATGGAATTACTCTCCTTCGGTGTCTTTCTCCTGCCCCTTATCTTTAGCTGAGAAAGATAAGTTGTTTGGGATCTAACTTTGTCTCGTGGAAAGTTTGAATTAAGTCCAGGGTAGGCACTCGAGTCTCTGCAGTTTCTGCTCTTCGTAGATGACCGCGTGGTTTGTGTGAGCTACTGCTGCATGCTTGAGTTCGTTCCCTTCAGTTTTATGGAAGTATTTTTTCAATTCTGAAAAAAACATTTGTAAGTCCAGTCACTTTTTTTGTAAGGCAAGTTTGTACCTTTGGATACAGAACCTTAAGCAGCAGTGTGGGATGGAACCTGCAATTGTGTTGTCCACTGTTCCAGTGTCTTTTGTGTGCACATTGGTCTGTTAGTTGAAAAGTATAACTTTGCACAAGTAACCCATGTAAGAAACTGTACATTTTTCAAAAGTTGTAAATAAAGTGTAACCTTAGTGCTTATTGTATAAATAGGCAAGAAGTGTACAACTGTGCTTATTTAACTGGGCTGCCAGCAGGTGGGTGTGGGGTGAAGCTCCAGCACTGTGATAGTTCCTCCTGTGGGCAGCAGTGGGGAGAGGCAGGGCTGGCTGCCCCTGCAGGGACAGCAGGGCCGGGACTGGGCTGAGGACAGAAAGGAGCCTGGGACCTGAGTTAGCTACAGCAACTTCATGAACTCAGCTGATACAGGAATTCCATTTATATTCCTCCTGTCTTAGCAGGCGGAGAACAGGATTTATGATGAGTGGCAGATAACAAAAGCTGGTTTCTGTACTAGTAGCTGGGCTCTTTCAAAAAATTTAACGTAGATTTGTACCTGCAGTAACAGCTTGTACCTCAGAACAGCCTTGTGCCTTACCTGGAGCAGCTGTATTGCCACAACCCTTTCTGAGGGAGCCAAGTCCCTGTAAGGCCACAGAGGCCCTCGTAGCAGTCCCTCCATTCTTGTTTCACTAGTTTAAAAAACCAAAACAATGGAGTGGACTCTTAGGCAGCCAGAAAGGAGCGGCACAGAGCTGCCAAAGAAAATCAGTCCCACCTTCAGCCTTGCTCAGGCCAGGCCTTTATCCACAGCCTCCACCCGTGGGGCCTCTCCTGAAGGCTGAGGCTCTGCAGCCCCTGGGCACAGCACCGCTGCTGT
The DNA here is from genome assembly GCA_013397555.1 of Urocynchramus pylzowi. NCBI lineage: Eukaryota > Metazoa > Chordata > Aves > Passeriformes > Fringillidae > Urocynchramus > Urocynchramus pylzowi. The sequence continues at coordinate 360,885 of VZRH01014904.1, read as the reverse complement.
CCTCTGCTCCCAACCCAGCAGGTCCTGCACGGGCACTGCCATGGTACAGGGCTCACAGGAGAGGCAACTCCCTGCACAGGCTGCTTGGGCCAGCTGCCCCTGCTGAGCCACAGTGACTACAGCTGGGCCCCACCTCTCCCAGGAGAGGCATTTTTCATCTTGAACAGCGCAGCACAGGTTGCTGCCTTCCTTGGCATCACCACGCTCTAACAACCTGGTGCACACCCAAGCTGGGGAGGAGGAGCTTCACTTCTTTCCCTAGAAAGTACCAGGCTTCTTCCACTCCTACAGCCCATCTGCTACAGTCCAGCGTTCTTGAGAGCAGAATTCAGACATAGGGAGAAGAAATGCACAAAAACCAATCGCAAACAAAAGGGAAAAAAAAATACTTTCAGAATTTACTGCCATATCTTTTTCACAGCAGCAGCAAGTTGTTACTCAGCAGACCAAGCTGAAGCTGTGCTGCAGCCAGGCAGAGAGGAGAGGACTCTTGCTCTCTGCTTCCTGAGTCTCACCTGCCAGGGCAGTCTCTCTTCTTCCTCATCACCCTGCAGAGATGAAAATCCCTCTAACTGCTCACCACCAGGACATTGAGAGGTTAGGCATCCTCACCTCAGCCCTGAGAGCATTTAAAAACAGAACAGAACAAGAGGTGGGAAAAAAGGTAGAGCAGGGTGTAATGATTTGGAGAGGTAAACATAAGTAGCAGAAAACTGCAGGTGATGGCTGAGACATGGCAACAGGAGACCTGACAAAACCACTGCATTAGGCCTGGCTTAGCTGTACAGAAGCATCTGCAGACCCCACTGCTGGCACAATAACCAGCACCTCTAGGCATGCCTCGCTCCTGGCTCTTCCAAGGTCAGCTGCTATCCTTCAAGTTTCCTGAGCATGAAGTGTGTTCTCCAAGGCTCACAGAGCACTGTGTCCTGTAACCCTGCTGGCAGAGCAGTGCAGACGGAGCTCTGAGGCTGAGCTCCCTGGCTAAGCCAGCCCTGGAGAGCTTCCACACTCACATGGTCACAGCAAGGCCAGAAGTTTCCTGGGGAATCGCCCTCACCAGACACAAGCACCGGTACAGGGATGGAGCAGAGAAATAACCAGGCAGATTCAGTTTTGTTCAGGATTAAAGAGCTGATATTCCAAGTAAAAAAATAAGTTATATAACAGTCCCCACAAGCTACATGAGCATTTTTGAGCGTGGGCTCTGCATTTACCTCCAGTTTTTATATTTCACACTTCACCATGGTATCTGCACATGTCACCCGTTCTCCAAGGTAGAAACGCTGGAATTCTCTCAGTCCCATTCGGTGGTGCCTTCAGTGATTCTCAGAATGGGAGACTCAAGGTAGAAATCTATGAATAAAGCTACCACTAAACTGGTTAAGGTTTACATACTGTACATACACACACAGCAGAGACAAGACCTTGATATATGTATTTCTCAAAAATAATCAAGTTTTCACACTTTTTTTAATACAAAGTGTGACAAAACCTTTTTTTCCAGAAATAAAACTTTATTTTTGTTGTAATTAATACCAATTTTACATACAAGTTTATGCCCCCAGACTGCATTTCCTTTGCTTTTTAAATTTTTTTTTTAAAAAGGTTTTTTTTTTTCCCTTCCTTGCTCAAGAAGAGTAAGGGATGTATAATTTTAAATGATGTCGAATTCCTTCTCGTTGGACATGTGTGTTTGCTATTACAAAACTATTAAAATGTGAAGGAACAAGTAATATCAAAGACACATACAGTAACAGCACTACTGCTTTTGGGTTGTGCTAATGCGCTTGAACAGAATTCGGTCGGTTCTAAACACCTAACAACATTTTAGAAATTATATTGCCAAAGTAAAAGACTTTAATGTCGTTATTACCCACAAGAAAAATGCAGCATCTCTTTCTTTAGTCGAGTGTCCAGGAAACTCAGCCTCTGGTCAAAGGGGACACCTCACCTCAGTTTGCTTGGGGCATGATAAGCTCGTAATGCCCAACCTGGCCTTCCTGCTTCAGCTGGTCTAACAGATCTTCCTTGCGCCGCTTCCTGCTCACCACCAAGTATCTGTTGTGTCCCTGCCCATGGGATTTACTTTTAAGACCATATTTTTGGGCAATTTGATGTATCTGCTTCCTCTCATCCATGGTCAGTTCTCTAGAGAAAGTCAAGTCAATGTGACTGTCTGAACGTGCATAGTTTCGAATGATCTCTTCAATATCTCTCTTAGCGATTCTGTTCACCCTTTCCACATCAAGCCCAAGTCCTTCCCTTTTGAACTGCTCCTTTACTGAAATAGGCTCCCTAATTCCTTCACCATCTTTCCCTAGGCCACCGCCTGTCCAGCCCATCTTTCTTAAAATTTGGTTCCCAATGTTGTCTTCTTTGATCTTCTGTTTGAAAGCCTCTTCTGCTGATCGACCTCGAATCTCATTTCTGGAGATGACGTCTTCAACAGTGCCTTTCTTCAGGTTATTAACAACAGTTGGCTGAGTCTTTTTGAGGATTTTCACGGCTTCCTCTGCTGCCTCATGCTTGACAGATTTCTTCACTCCAACTGCTTCTGCGATGAATTCATCTTCAAGCATCACCTTGCATTTCCACCGCATGCCCGTCATCCTCTCAAAGACGTACTCCACCGTCATCTTGTTGAACTGGGCGGTGTCGTTCAGGGTACACACCGGGTTACTGGAGTTCTCGTAGATCACCAGGTCCTTCAGGTCCTTCTTCCTCCCGGAGCCCCGTGATGAGCAGCCCACTTTCTGCACCTGGGTCACTTTGATGGATGCTATATTTGACTGCATCTTCTGCAGGATTTTCAGTGCCTCCTCAGCTGCCGCGTGCTTGCTGGTTTTTTTTGTGCCAAATCCCTCGGCCAGGCAGTGATCTTGGAGATACACCTGACAGCGCCACGAGCGGTTGGGCATTAATTCATACTTATATTCAACGGACATTTTGTTATATGAGGCAGAATTGTTAAGTATTCCTATTGCATCGCTGGCATTCTCTGTGAGGACAAAACTAGTCCAGTCTTTGTTGGCATTCGTGGAACCCTTCACGGATTCAGTACCGGGCTGCAATGGGACACAGTCCCTGTTGGCAACTACGAACTCCTCATGAGGTTTGAGAGCGGGAGGGAAATCTGGGCGACACACACCAGCCTCACACACCACCAGGTCCTCGTGGTAGGTGTGCTTGAACTTCCGCTGAACAACTCGAACTTCCACGGATTTCTTCAGCAGCTTCACTGCCTGCTCCGCGGCTCGATCCCGGGATCCGTTCTTGCTGCCGGCGTAGCCGGTGGCCAGGTAGACGTTCTGACATCGCACCTCGCAAGCGAAGCCATCTGTCAGCAGCTTCTTGCTCTTGGGCAGGTCAGCAGGGGCAATCTCTTTCAGAGGAACATAAATATATTCAGGGTTTGTCTTGCATGCCTGAATTGAACGTGTCAAAAGATAGGTGAAGTTAATTTTATCCGTCCCAGTGTTTGCATCTGGATTAGTAAGATTTTTCCAGACAGCTGCTGACAGTTTCTCCATAAAGCTCTGCTTCAGCATTATTGCTGATGGAGGGAAAGTCTCTGATGCAGAAGGGGCAGTCGAAGGGGAAACAGAAACCTGCACGGCGTTGCTTGTGGTAGAGTCCACACTATTCACAGCCTTCTTGGCTGCTGCTGCTGGGCCTGCAAAGCCAAGCCCAGCTGAGCCGGAGAGCTGGGGATTCACCTCTCGTGCGTTCACAAAAGAATTTGTACAGTTTTCAGCTGGCTGGGCCGTGCTGTTTGTATTTGCCTCCTGGTTCACCTCTTGCCTTTGGTTGTCCAGAGAATTGTCCTTCTTGCCATCCTTCTCAGCGCTGGTGACAAAATGTATGGGCTCAAAGCGCGGTCGCACTCGGAACTTGGGGACCACCTTTTTGGGTGGCTCAGGAACCGCTTCTGGCTCTGGACCTACGAGATGGGAGAATATTACACAATTACCAATAAGTGCTATGACAGGGAGACAGTGATTTCAGAAAGTGATCTTCAAGAGGAGCCTGCAGGCTCTGAACACAGGATTTGCATTCCTGAGCCAAAACCCAAAAGGTTTCCTTCCAAAAGACATTCACTATTCATCAAAGACAACCACTCACTCTTGTGCAGGTCACTACAGTGGTATTTCCATTTTCACAGCTACCACACAAAAATCTCTACATGTTTAGTCACATGACGCTGCCTTCCAGCATTGCCCACTGACCCATCTGGTAATTTCTGAAGTTAATCCCTTCAAATCTACTAAAATAAGTAATAAGCAAAACTAAGGTCAACAAGGACAAAGCACCAGAGCAGGACTAGAACCTCGGCTCTGACTCGGCTGCAGGGTTGCAGGATGATGTCAGATAAACTACTTTATCATCAGGTCTCCTCATCTGAGGCGGAACACAGTGGTACCAAACCCTCCTTTCCAAAACACACAGGGCTGGTACTGACTTAACAGAAGCACGTTTTCTCTCAGTGTAATTGCCTTGGGCTAAAGGGCAGCAAACATGAAGAAATCTGCCTGAGCCTCAAGGGACAGCTGCGCCCACTGAGGGCCCCATTCTGACAGACCTCTTGTTTCTTCACCAGAAGAAATGCAAATGAGACAGACTATCCTGGCATGCACAGCTACTGCAGAAGGGACAATCAAATAGCTGACAAGCAAATATGTTACATCTAAGAAATGGTTACACAAGACTTCTCCTGTGGAAGATTCAGCACCCACATGCTGACGTGGTACATGTGTGTAATTTCATCGGAGGAGCAAAAGGCCAGCTCAGTGCTGGGAAATGCTGCCTAATCCAGTGCCAATGTGAGTGGCCTTGCTGGAGGTCAGGCTGTCTAGACATCAACCACCACAGCACAGGTATCACCACCCAGCTCGCTGCAGGTGAAAACAACACCTGCATGCAGCACAAACAGCCCTTCCATCCTACTGAAATCAGGTGACAAAGCTCTTAAATCCTTTGCCCATCAGTTTTGATGAATTATGGCAAGGTTTGCATTTCTTCCCTCGTCTGTTTTTGATGGCTGCACTGCAGCAGCACCTAAAGGCTCTTGCCAGCAGAACAGCTCATTATGCCATCTGTGCAACAAGCCCTGGAGAAGCCTCAGGGCTGCTGCCTGTGACAGACAAAACACGGGAGAACAGTATCTCCACGGTTTTGCAGCTGGCCCATGGAAGCACAGAAAGACTGCTGGCTATCAAAGTAAGGGAAGCAACTTTGGCAGAGCTAGAAATTATACCCAAGCCCAGAGGAGTCCTGTGCTGTCTGGCCACTTGTGCCTCACACAGCCACAGTGCTGACTGACACAGGGGCCTGCCCGCAGCCAGGCACAATTCCTGCCCCTCTCCAGAGGGAGGGCAGGCAGCTCTGAAGGTGCCATGGAGCAGCCAGCAGACAGAGCCATCGAACTGCCAGCCCTCTCTGCCTGCTGCATGTCCTCCACTGGAAAAGCTACAGCTGGAACACTGATCCCTAAGACCATGGGACTGGGCTGACATATACAGAACTCTTTCAGGCCCAGCAGGGGGGAAAAGAAACCCCAAAACTACACATCATGTCTACTCCCCATCCCCTCAAAGCTCCAAGCAGGCTGTAACTAAAAATCAACGAGCTGAACATCGCTATATACATGTACAACCCTTCCTAGGGTCAGAACATCACACCTCACCACAGCAGACAAAGCCAGAGAGGTATTTGATTCCAGACACCATCCCTAGGGGAAAGCAATTACCTGATAATTGAAATGAAAAATGGTATTTTCTTAAGCAAAGACAGAACTGTGTGTGAATCATGCACATGGCAGAGGAGGGGGAACTGCTCTGCAGTCCAGCAGAGCACACCACGGGCACCTCCCCCCATTTTGCTGTGCTGGCTGTCCTGGAGGTGGCCCGTGGCACACTGGTGTCCCCCTGCTCCCAGGGCTGCCCCCCAGGCAGGGACAGGGAAGGTCACTAGCACGGGCAGAGGCACTCACTGTCCGATGGAGAGCGGTATCTCTTCAGCTTCCTGCTGGGCACCAACTCGTACGACCTCGTCTCCCCAATGTCGATGCCTTCAGCCATCTTGAGAACCTTCTCCATGACCTGCACTCCATATCTGTGTGGGGACAACAGCAGAACACCTCAGAGCCAGCCCAGGGGCAGCACACATGCACACACAAGCTTTTGTTATGTCAAACAAGAACTAAAGCTACCTGACACACAGCAGCTGGTGCAAGGGAGATGCTCCTCTGATCCTGCTGGAGCAGAGCACAGCACTGACCAGTCCCCGTGCCACAGCTGCTCTGTGCCACACACCAGCTCTGCATGAACCCACTTCTGATTAAACCATGCAGCCACCACACTGACAGCCTTCTAAACTGAAATTTAAATGCATTATTGGACAAAACACAGTATTTGGCAGAGCTGCCAGGAGCACTAATGAACACTGGGGTGTGAAGGAGGAGCAGCAGTGAAATCACAGGAGCTCAGGCTGGCACTGGAGTCCTGTGTGGGGCAGCAGCCAGAGCCTGCACGTCACCAACACTGCAACTGCTGTGTCAGGTGACAAAGGCACCACCCAGCCTTCACCGACCACTCTTTAAAAAGCCAAACTAAATTCTAGCTGGGTGCTGTAACTGAAATGTTTTAGGTTCCTGAACCACGAGAGAGGTGAGGTGGCTGTGACAAGCTCTGAGCAAACCCTGACCCTGCTGCAGCACCCACAGTTCCACACATACACAGCACAATCAAATAGATGACAGCTTATTTAAAACTTAACCTAAAACAGCCCTGTCCCATCCCTCTAGGCCTTACATCCCCCACCAGCTCAGTTTTCCATTGCTCTGGGGATCTGTCACATGATTTTGAGCCATTTGCAAGCTGAGGCTGAACAGGAAAAAAACCCAAACCTTTCTATCCAAGGAGAGCCTACAAACACGGCCTGACACCCACCTCTGACAGCTTCACACCATGGTTCAGAAAGGAGGAAGAGCAAGGCTGCACCTGTTCCATGGTATGCTCACCTTCTACAGTCAGAAAGCATCTGTGGGCACTGCCCACAGACAGGAGCCCACAACTGTCCCAACAGCCAGGGCTGCAGTGATTTGCACCAGCTTCTAAATGCTGCTGTTCCAAGGACTCTGGAAATCTACTCAAGCTCCACTCAAGAAAGGCTTTTTCTGCTCCTGATTTAGAGGACCAAGCAGAAATTAGATCCATATAAACTCCTGGGAGAACTCTGAGCACAGACTACTGTAGTCTCTGCTTCACTAGCACAGCTCAGTGCTCAACGAGGCAGTGGAACCAGGAATGGGAAGAAAATTCCAGGAGGGATCAAAGGGAGATGAGATAGTGGTGATGCCCTGTTGGGGGTTAGGATTTTTCCTTTTGTTTCTTTCTCTCATGGAATTTTGTCCCATCTGTTACTAAGAGAAAATAATGACCAGTACTTAAGAGAGACTAAAGAAATGGCCAAGGTGGGGGAGGCATGCAGCTTGCTACTCTCTTACCTGGGGGGGGGTTTCTCTTTGGAAGGGCAAAGATACCATGACATTTTTGCCAGGGGGTGAGGGGTGGGCTCAGCTCCTCCCCCTCTCTCGCTGTTGGCATGGGAGGAGGACAGTGGAGCTTACTGTGGGGAAAATGCAGGGGAAAATGCACTGCCACCGCGGGAGCCCAGCCCTGGGCTGCTTCTGCCGTGGGTGAGCAAAGGTAGGCGAGCCTTTGCTCACAAGACCAGCCACTTATTAACCCTATAGCACTGGAAAGGGTCCCCATCATCTATTTGGGTGCCTCAGGGGAAAAAAACAGGGGCCTGAGCCCCTTCCCCTTCCCAGCGGGTCCTTCCCGGCTGCCCGCAGCAGCTGCTCGCGGGAGCCCGGCTGCCGCTGCCCAGCCCCGCTGTTTTCTGCACTGCCTCGGGCTTTTTCGCTACACTTTAACCCTGCACTCCGTGTCCACCCGACCCTGAAGCTCCTGCTAGGGCTGCGCAGTTGCTGTTACGTTTTGTTTTGTTTTGATTTGTTTGTTTTGTTTTGTTTGTTTTGTTTTGTTCGCGGGGGAACCATCGCCCCCCTGCCGGCCGGGAGCCAGCAGCGCCCCTGCTGGCCGTGCCCGGAGCTGCAGGCAAGGGGAGCCGGGGCCGGGTTTGTCCCTGCGCTGTTGGCGTTGGCACACACGGACACACCAGGGACACACGGACACACCAGGGACACACGGACACACCATGGACACACCGACAGGTCACAGACACACGGACACGCCATGGACACGCGGACACACCACAGACACGCGGACAGGTCACAGACACACGGACACGCCATGGACACAATCATTGTTTGCAATGTTTACAATGTCACACACACTCGGGAATGTGCACACACATTCTCGTGAAGAACTGTCGCTCCTTTCCCCATACCTTTGCCTGAAAGCCCCTTCATTTCAGAGTACAACAATTCAGAGGGAAGGGGTCACATTTCCCATTCTGAGGGAGGTTCCCACCTTCCTTGGCAGACTCCTGTCCTTCAAACCAGGACATCCCCCCATCCTCTCGCAGCCAAAGGGCAGAGGGGTGGAATCTGTTTCTCTCTCTGGCTTACAGGGACAAGATGACATTACCTGTGATGGACAATGTCCCTTTCCAACAGGGTGCAAGAACAGTGTCAGATTTGACACCTGTCATTCCTCACAAAGGATGGAAACCTTTGGGGCTCGTATTACTGCTGGGCTGGGGAGGAGATCAAGCAGTCTCAACATGTGCTTGTCTAACCTGGCCAGAGGAACCCAGTGCTTCCAGTACGTAACTGAAGTCTCCCTGCTGTGACTTCAATAGGTTATCCCTCATCCTGAGCCCTGTAACTTTGGAGCATAATGCTTTCCTGCACCTCTGCCCCATTCTCAGCCACCTTTAACATATCTGGGAAGAGGAGCACCTTCTCTCATCCACATCTAAATTAAATGAACCCTTTTACTTAACCCCTTCCTCACAGACCTTGTTTTCTGAGCCTTCTGGATGCTCTCCACATCATCTCCCAGAAGAACACTCACTCAGACTGCATAGCAAAGCCTGGCTCTGCTCCTCACAGAGCCACAGAACACTCTGAGTTGGAAGGGACCCACAAGGATTATCGAGCCCAAGTCCTGGGTGGATGGCATACAGGGACTGAACCCACATCACTGTCATTATCAGCACCCTGCTCTAACAAACAGGTTGTTTTCAGCTGGCAAGAAATCAGCATTAGGAAAACAAAACAAAATAAAACCCCAAACCAAACATCAGGCAACAAACTTAAGGAAAAACAACAAAAATCCCTCAAACTTTGAAGCTATTTACTTGATAAATCAACAACAGCTCTTCCCAAACAGCAAAAGGCAGTTCCAGGGAATGCTGCAGGTCCCTTCCTTCCCCAGGCAACTGGAAGTAAAGCTAGAATTGTTTTAACAGCACAGTATGTTCCCCTGCAGTGCTCCCAGCCAGGCACACCAGCTCTGGGGAAACATCTTCACTGATAACAGCTCCAGACTGCATCCTGCCCAAATCTCATCCCCCTGAGAGCTGCAGGTGAAGGAGTCCATCACACAAAGTATGTGCACTGACAGGCTTAAACTGCATCAGTTTTTGGGATTTGAAACCTTCCCACACAGTTGTTCACTTCTACTGGCAGCACCCTGCAAGTGTTTATTGCACCATTCCCAGAAGCCCTGGCACACAGAAGGTCCCCACTGAGACAGCACACAAACACATTAAGATGGACCACACAGACTGTCTATGAAAAATATATGTATAGTCTCAATTTTAACATATTGCTCAAGCTTTTGAAACTGTTTAAAATCTATGGTAAATTTGGTGCTTGCAGGGCAGAACAGTTTAGTACTGGACCCAGCGGGGAAGAAAAAAAAAAAAGAAACAGGCAGATCTGTATTTAAAGATACTGATTTGCTCTGCAGAGATGACACAAAGTATTCCCCCACGAGGCTGCGGGATGGGACATTATTAAAAGTCCATCTATGTGCCAGTTTGCAGAAGTTGGTCGTTAAGCAAGTGCTTCCGTCCTTCCATCCAGTTAAAAACAATCGCATCATCAAAGGTGTCTGGGAACGTGGGTGACGTTTCTGCACATCTCCACAACCCGGCTATGGTCAGTAGGGCTGGATGAAAAGATCCCCTTCCCTTCTCCACGCTTACTTCTCACAGAAAAGCTGAGCCTTCAGGGGACTGTACAGGCTGCTTTGTGCTCAGAGGGAAACTCTCTCCTCACTTAAATGACACAGCACAGCACCGCAAGCTCAACCAGTTCTGGGGGCGGGACATCAAGAACTCCTTGCAGAACACACACAAACTTTTGCAGTGGCTCGCTCCCCTCCACATCCAAACACCGGCATATTCAAGCACACAAAACTGGCCAGGGACAGAAGCTCTCTTCCCTGGCCCCTTTCATCCCAGCTCTTCCGCGGCTTCTTTCTGAAACGCATCTGGGGCCGAGATTTGGCCACGACGGGAGCCTGCGCCCCTTCTCCCCGCGGGGGCTCCGTCCCGCCCGGCTTCCACCGCGGCTCCCGCCCGCAGCACGGCCCGTCCTGCGGGGCGCCC
>VZRH01014904.1:322627-349099 GCA_013397555.1 Urocynchramus pylzowi | reverse complement strand
CCCGGGGCGCGGGCGGCTCCGGCCCCGCCACGACACCGGCCCCGCTGACGGCGGGCACGGGGCTCAGCCTCACTCCGCCTGGCCCGGCACTGCCAGCTTCCCCTAACTTTGAACAAGAGGAGGTGGAGTTAGGAAGCAGAAAGTACCACTAGACTCACGTCCACCAGCCAATGGGGCTCTTTTAACGGGATGGTGAGACACAGGAGGACACCAGTGAGAACACACAGTTCTTACTTTATTTCTTTGATAAAATTAAATATTTCGTGGCTGCCAACAGAGCAAGTTGCACCATGTTTGTATTTCCTTTGACTCTGAATGCAGGGTTTCCAAAACCAATCAAACCACCAGCATATTGAAAATATTCCTTAGGTTTCACACCTCAGGGAAGCCCATGACATTTATATTATTAAAGACAACATTAGAAAAAACATATGCCCATAACAACGTTTGAAAATGTATTCGCTACATCATTAGTCCCAACATCACATTTCTGCCGCTCTTCAAAATTCCAGGCCATCGGTTCTCCCCGCATCGCCCTGTCTTGTCACACAAATTACAAGACACTTCAATTTTAAGTATCATGCAAGTCAGTAAAAGAGCTTCTTTCCAAGACACTAACACTGAAGATTTGTTCCCCCCTCCCCAGACATAAGACCCTTAAACTCTTCTAGAAGTGGCAGTCTTCTCCCTCAGACACAGTGCAGCTGGCGAAGACAGATTAAAAAAAGCTACAGAGAGAGAAAAGGGGAAAAAAGAGAAAAAACAGAAGATTAGCAAAAAAGAGAAAGACATTCAAAAAGCAAGAAAAAGAGATGCAACATGGAAACAGCTGACAGAGGAGAGATGGAACCTCCTTGTGGTATATCTCAAGTACTTCAGGGAAATCACACAAGTAAAAACCTTTCTTTCTTTTAAAGTCTTTAAAAAGATTTCACATAACTTTAAATAACATTCTAATAAGGCAAATGCTCAGGAAGAACAGACAGTGACCTGCAGTATGGTAAAAAATGTCACATTCAATTGTCCTTTTAGCAGATAACCTAGAAATCATTGACAGATTAATATTGACTGGTTTTGGGAGCAGGGAAACATTCAAAAGTAAAAGAAGAAAAAAACATTCAAATTATTTCAACTTGCTAAAAAAATCCCAAACAAACCACAAAGCAATCAAAGAGCTCTATGGGAAATGAAACTGTATTTATGGTGAAACAGAATACCTGAGAAAATACATTGCAATCAAGAGTCTGGGCTGCCCTGGCTGCTGGGAACGGAGGAACCACGGTTTGACCTGGGGCTGCTGCTGTGAGCAGGAGCCAGGCTGACCCTGGGTGAAACTGCTCCTGAGCACTGCTCAGGTAAAACCCCAGCAGGTAAAACCTCAGCAGCAGCTGGCACTGAGCAGCATCACCACCAGGGCTAGGCCTGAGTGTGCTTATCTTCTGAAAGCCCAGGTCTGGGGGGGTTGTGGAGGCTGGCTGGCAGCACTCAGCTGATCTTTCAGCAGGGGCAGCACGTGTGGATTCAGCAGAGCCCTGAGCCCGCCCACAGCGCACTGAAGGATCGGGGCCACAACAAGCAAGTCTGAAATGGAAACGAGGATTTACATGCTGCTCTTCAGATAGCATGAATTAGCTAAAGAAAAAAAAGAAAAGCAAATGAAAAAAGACAGATGATGTCATGAAAATGACAACAAATAGAATGAGAAAAGAGTGTTTTATCTCTGAACTATGTGATAATTAAACTAAGATGGTGTTGTCATTTTAATGTCATCAATAAATATATTTAAACTGCATTGTTATTTCGCCAGCAAAAATAACTCACAGAACTTATTTCCATATCTCTTATTTAGCTGAGTGGAACAAGACCAGGAAAAAGGGGAATCCATTAGGAAAAAAAAAAAAAAAAAAAAAAAAAAAAGGCAGGATTTAAAGTTGTAGCATCCAGAACCTTTTTATGACTAATTTTTCATTGTTTAATAAAAGCAATAACCACCAGTACATAGTAAAGACAGAATTACAACGAGGACATAGGAGAGAGCAAGGATAACACCCTGGAAAGGTCACAGCTGAAATGCTGTCATGTTTTATTAGACCCTCCGATTTAACAAGTAAATGAATGTCCATTCCAGGCCATTGTATTCAGGGGTAATTACTCAGTACAGAGCCATGGGTTACTGTAAAAGAAGGGCAAAGAAAACAAAAAACAAAAGAAGTAAATGTTAACCAGAATTCACTGTCCGATGAACTCTTTATTTAAAAACAAAACTCAGCCAGAAATACAGAGAGAAGACACTTGCAGGCAAACCATAATTGCACTTGGCCAGAGTGAGCTCCTGGCCCAGTGAGCAAAACACCCTCCTTTTTAGTGCCAATCTTGTAATAAAAACAAGGTTTTTGCTGAATAGAAAATATGTGAAGAAACCTGCCAACACCTGTACAGTTCTAAAGAGATGTCAGATAAAAAAAAAAAAAAATTAAGGTAGCATTTTTTTTATTAAAACCAGAAATTGTTGGAATCACTGAGAAGAAAGTCAATGAGACAGCATGGTCTTTCTTCAGAAACACTGATATGTACAGCAAGGTGACCAGCTTTCCCTGAGATTGGATCCAGGATGTGCATCCAGGTCAGCACACTGAGAGGGAGACCAGGCAAGAGATCCTTCATGACCCCTGCAGCATTCAGAGAACACTTAGTTGCAAACCATGGATCCAAATTTGAGATTTCCTCAAGCCTGGGAACTAGAGGTTTGGACTCAGGCCCATGCCTGTGAGGATGTCAAGTTTTGCAAAAAGTCCTTGAAAGTTATTTGAGTCGCACATGGCAGCACAGGGGGTAATGAGGGCTTAGGAACAGCAAATTAACATGGGGAGAGGGCAGCCAGGCTCTGGAGAGAGCACATCCCACCCCACAGCAGCACCAGGCTGCACCCACAGCAGGAGCTAAACGCACCCCAAGCAGCTCTGACAGCACGGAGCAGAGAAAAGCTGAGCCAAGGGACAGGGGACCCTCACCCAGGGTATCCTGCAGGGCATCCTGCTGCTGGCCAAGGGGCAGGAGGAACCTGGCACGAGCCCCTCTGGCCAGCAGGGTCCCTCACAAGAACAAGCCCAGCAGCCAAGAGCTCTGGTTTGAGCCCGAGTGGTGAGCGCGGGAGGGGAGCAGTGGGAAAGGTGAGCGAACAGGCACAATGGCACAGCCGAGGGTGGGGCAGTCGCCTCTGGGGCCAGGGGAAGGGTTCTACAGGAAACCCGAACTGAAAATGAAAGAAAAAGGCAGGTTAATGGTTTTATGGATTAATGACAAAAAACAAAATAAAACCACACGTTTTTCTAGTGCGCATACACACACAAAAAAGAAAATGTTGCTAAGTGTTAATAAGGTTTAATCTGACTACAAAACATGCTTTATGCAGACACACACACACACTCAGCAGTGGGATGAACCAAATTTATTTTCTAAAACAATCCTTGCACAGTTTTGCAAGCTACAGGACTCATCAACTGTGACTTGTTTGTATCCTTGCAAAACAGCGCAGCCCTGCAACACTTTATGGATCAATATGGAGAGTGTTTTTCTAAATCCTGGAAAAGTACCACATATACATATTTAATTTAGCAATGACAAATGCCCATTGAAAAAGGCACTGTCTGCATTTGTGTAGTGGGAACAAAGAACTTCATTTGATTCAAAGCCCAGCACACAACAGTGTACAGTTATGAGGACTGCCAAAAGCAATCAAAAACCAACAAAAATCAGTAATGTTCACTCTAGCTGCACTTTAGCTGTGCCTTGGTACTCAGCACCAGAATGAGCACTGTTATTCTTTGAGCTTATTTTTCCACATTCAGAGCGTGATAAGCAGAGAATTGTTCTTTCCATTGTTCCACAGTTACCGTTGGCAGTGAGACATTCATTCAACTGGACAGCTCAAGACGACTGCAAGCGCCAGCTCGAGTCAGTGCAAGACCCTTCTGAAGCTCTTCTGTTAAGTGGAAGGTCCCATTTAAATTACATTCAAATGCCTCTCACTGGCAGCATAATGTTTACTTGCTTTTCCATTTCCCTTGGTGGAGTTAAGAGGGAAGGAATCCTGGAATCAGCTTCACCCAGTTTAAGGGTAGACCATAATTTAGTTCGGACTATCCAGGAGAAAATGTAAGTAAGTCTTAGCTTTGTCTGCAGGGAAGGGTGGACTCAAGGATGAGTTTTTAAGGTGTTTTATAGTTTATTTCCAACAGGGTCCCTTCTCTGAGAGGCCTGTGCACCTCAGCCTGGGGCACTGTCACGCTTGCCTTGGATAAAGAGTATTGCTGCTCTCAAAAAGCAAGACATTCCTGTGGGAGGTTTCCTCTTCCTCTCACCAGAGAATCATCAGCAAATTAAAGATGCTCAATTAAACCCACTCAACCTAGCTGTAAGTAGACTACTGTCATTAGCAGTTTAACTAATAACCCTAATGAGGATGACAGAAACTAGTCTTGCATCTACCTTCACCTTCAAAGATAACATCACAGCTTGGAGGAGTGGGAGGGAAGGAGGAGAAAGGAAAGAGAGAGACATTTTCATGGCTAGCTGGGCTGTATCATCAGCACCACATCTCCATAGCAATTGTTGCCATAGTATCAACGTGGCCTGTGTGATTAAAGAATATAATTTATTTTTAAGAGAGATGGAATAAAGAGAACAGAGCCAATGAAGTGCTAGGAAAATTTAAAAGGAAGAGGATGTAATCCTTAATTTTCTATGTTCCATATCTTTAGTCTCTGAATTTAACTTTGCAGAATCTTTAAAGATAATGACATACTTTTTCTACAACTGCACATGTAAAGAGTGACTGGTAAAGCACATATACTGTGGAGTGAAAGCAGAGGAAGACAGAGACAATACTTATAAGCTTCAGGACTTGCACACAGTCTGCTTTTTTAGGAAAGGTAACTGATCCCACTGTGAGGCTCTATTAGTTAATGACGCTTACCAGGACAATGTGCCTCATGCACCATGCAGCCAAACAGCAGCTAACTGTAAAACAGCACACATGTAAGGCCTAATAATGATGATAATGATGTAACAACAACAACAAAAATATCAACTGAGTCATGATTAGTGCAAATTATAGAGCTTGGGTTTAAACAAGTCACCTGTGAAAGAAAAAGGTTATTGTACTGCCAGCCAGTAGTAAACAATTAAGATCCAGCTTGCAAAATTCATGGATTGTTAAGAAATAATTATGATCTAAGTACTGAAATTCATTATTAAGGACACTCAGAGCAGTTACTGAGCAAAGAAAGCAGCACCATTTCTAGCACAGCAATTTTCCCGGAGGCCAAAGAGGCTTCCTATTATCTTCCCAAGCCTTACTGAAGCACTGACCTATCTCTGTCATGGAGTTTTCTGTGCCCTTAACTGATAAGAACAGTACCAAAGCTTTTCCATATCAGCATGCTTTGTGTCAAGGAGATGTTCTGAGATGAGAACCTCTTCAAGGACCAAGAGTTTGACTTGGGCCACAGCAACTAATTGATACTATTGGGCTGTTGCCTCCCTTTTCTGCATTCCTGACCCTGACTGATCTCAAGGCTGAAGTCTGCAGTCCTGAGTGAGCAGATGTCTAAGGGCTCTAAGCATGAAAGAACTCAGCTGGGTATTCCTCACACAGTCCAGGCTGGAGAGAGAAGTCTGTCCCCAGACAGTCTCAGAATCCTCAATATGAAAAGATGTTAAAACCCCCTGAAGGTGATTCAAATGAGCAAATTAAAATAGGCAGTGGAAAAAGGAATGCATGAGTGAGAAAAGTGCAGCACTAATTGCTCATCACAAAAGAATGTTCATGTTGAAGCAGCTTCAGCTTTAAACTAAAAGACTAAACCAGGATCTCATTCTTGTAATTGGGTCTTTCCTCCTCTGTCTCATTTGATCCCAAGCTTAACAGCCACAGTTTTTTCTCTGACAAACAGTACTGTCAGCACTTTGGGCATGCCCCACACTGTCCAATTTAACAGCACTTCTTCATGTACTTATGACTACACAGTGCAGGCAAGAACTGCCCCAGGGCTGTGCAGAGTGTGGATTATGGCAGTGGTACAAAGCCAGACCCTGTTTGTCTGCACACCACTCTCTGCACACCTGCACAGGTGGCACAGTGCTCCTTTGGGAAATGTACCACAGTGAGAAGGAAGGGAACTGCTCAGTGCTGGGACAACTGGGAGATCTGTTTCACTGCACAGCTGGTTGCTCTTGAGCAAGTGCAGAGCTTCAGGAGCCTAGCACAGGCACTGCAGACAGCCCAGGTCCCAGACCCTGACGAGGGGCTGGATCCTGTCACACCAGTCCCTGGCACTGGGAAGCCCTGCTACAGCCATGCAGCATCCCCCACTGTTTCTGTGGAGGGCAAAAAGCTGATTTAGGACGGGAGAAGAGTACTAGTGCTAAAAAGGTGCTATGACCTGTCCCCTCATTTTGCAGTCTTTCATTCTGCAGATTCCAGAATTCAAGACTGTTAGTCTCCCTGAATAATTTCCACAATTTTCTCAAGCTAAACAAGTAAGAACCTGAGCTAAAACATACTCCTCTCTGAGGGTAATGGGACATCCCTGATACCCACACCATAGCCTTGGCAGCTAGTATGGTTCCACTTCTTCACAAGCACTGAGAGACCAAGGGAGGAGCAGGGAATCTTGGGGAATAAAAACAAGTTCATCCTCTCCCATGCTGTCAGAAGGCAAAGAGGGAGGTTAGTACTGCTCTTCAGGATGACAGCAAATGTTACATGCTTCCAGATACTGCTCAGCCTTACTAGGGATTAAATCTGGCTGCAAACCTTCTGCTGATAAGGACTGGCTATGTCGGAGGGAGATATGAACACCCAGAAAAATAGTAAAGGAGAACCAGTGCCAAAAATCAAATACCTCTGGGTTAGCAACTTACTTTTTCCTTTCCTTATCCCTTTTAAGAGTTTGCGATCCTCCAGCCTGCTGAGCCTGTGACTGAAGCAATTCAGCTGCTGTCTTCCTTTGTTTAAATGCATTTACTTCATCATCCAGAGACTTCTTCTTATCCTCTAGCTTCTTCTTTTCATCCTGATGCAATTTCTTCAGGCGATCAAACTTTTCATGCAGCTAAAAGGAAAGGAGAGAGGTGAGCAAGACAAGGCACTACCAGACAAAGGGCAGGGAACAGCCTCCTTTCACAACAATTTACAGGCAGTGTTCTAGTAATGCATCACTGTGCAGACTAAGAACAGAGGATTGAAAGAGCATAAGTGTAAAAAAAAACTCCTACTCCATCTTCAGGGGTCTCTGCCTTATTCCTCCTTAAAGGTCAGTAAATTAATGGATTTTTCACAATGCTAAGAAAGTGGTAGTGTATTTTTTGTAAAACAAGTTCATCTCAAGGGCTGCTTCTCTCCTTGACTTTTACACACTGCACCTCTCCATCAGAATCAAGACTCTGGCCCTTTCCTGGTGCAGTAAGTTGTGCAGAACAAGCACTGTGATTCAGTTTTGTCCTACAGACTGAACACCTTAACATCCCCATCCAAGTTAAACTTTAGACTTCTTGGTTAGAAAGTCCTAAACCACACTCTGCAGAAATTGCTTTGGCAACACCTACCTACGTGGGAGCAATCTATCACTCACAGCCATGAAGACACAAGTACTGCAGTCTTTACCTCTTTTTCAGCCTCCTTCAACTCAGCTTCTTTTTCCTTGACCCTCTGGACAAACATCTGTCTCATTGCCTCTTCCTTTTTCTGCAGTTCTCCCAGAAACTCGTTTCTTTTGGCTTCGTAAGTTTCTTGTAAGCTGAAAAGGAAGGGAAGTCCAGTGATAAGACTTGGGACAAAGTGCTTACCCTCACCCTCTGAAATCAGGCCCTCACCATCACTACTGCTTTGCACACAACACATTTGCTACTCACTCACCCACATGTGCCCAAGGTCTTCTTTATCCAATGATTTTTGGCACTTCTCTGTATGTTGAATGTTGGGCAATTCAAAGAGACCAGCTAGCAACAAAAACTAATTCAGAGGAACACTGCTGTTGATGCCTTAAGATGTCAGTCTTTATGTTTTTTAAATCCTAAACTGCATTAGTGCGTAATTCTAAACTCCACATAAAGTGTTAGTTAACTGAGTTCACATTTTGGTCAGACAAAACAATCCCTCGGGGCCTGAGATCGAAGAACACCCTACAGCCTCAGCCCAAAATGTGCAAACAAAAGGGAATTGGGGAGGAGCAAACTGGAGGTTTATGACTTCATTACCTGAAGCTGTAATTGGAGGATTAATGCCTGCTATGTAAATAGACCAAATTTATATCTGTCTGAAAAACTCGTGACCATTGTCCATTTTGGGCGTCCTCCTTGGGGAGGCTTCGTCTGCCCTCAGTGTAGCTGAAGGCCCTTCATTAAACATATCCCCTTTTATCCTTTTAACTTTGTCTGGCCTCTGTTTCTAGGTAAGCTCAAAATAGGCATCACTGTCTTTCTGCAGCACAGCCATTTCTACTCCCATACTTGCAGATTCACAGTCATTCCTGCACACCCTCCCTGTATTTTCACCTTCTCCCAGTCAGACCTTTGCTGAAGTCTGGATTTATCTGACCTGGCAGTTTTTCTTGCTGCATTGGTTTTTTCTGTGCTCCCCCAAGGACACACGCACACAGAGGCACACAGCACATCCAACAACGCCTCTCTCGAGCCCTCCTGTCTCCTCCAGGGATCTCACCTGAAGGGTTTGCTGTCTGGATCAGTGTCCTTGAAACCCATCTCTTCCAGTTTACATCGCCTGTAGAGCTCGTAGTGGCGTGTGTGGGTCTGCTCACGAAGGTCTTCCATGTTCACGCGGATCAGCATCTCCCGCAGCTTCACGAAGTCGCAGTGAGCTTCGTTCTCCACTGTAGGAAGACCCAGTAAGGAGGAAAATGGGGACAGAAACTAAGATCTCTTCCCACATTTCTCAATTCTCTACTCCTCCAACAGGTCTAACAGCCCTTCCAAGCAGAGAAAACTGGCACTCTAGGCCTGACACAAGGATTTAACAAAGGATAATTCCCCATAGATGATCAAGTCCAGCAGGCCCTTGCTCTTTTTATGAAAGCCCACTGCCTCCTTGCACAAGTGTCACCATGCATGCCACGAAAATCCCAGGGCTCAACTCACCCTGCACTGTGCCCCAAGGGTACTGACGAGCTTTCATCATTTTGTTTCCTATTTTCAGCTCCTCCGTACTCCCGATCACAGCAAATGGCAAGTGGGCCTGGAACACATTCAATGACATCCACGTTAGTCCCTCTCAGACCTGGCTGACCTGCCAGCACACAGGGATGAGCACAGCCACTGAGCAAGACAGTCATTATGCACACGCTAATCTCAGGGAGTCTAGTCACTGGCCACTAGTCCTAGACAAGGGGTAGCAGGGTGGGTCCTTTTTTGGAAACCTTGTTAGTGCTACCACTCTATATCCTCTACCTGGCTGATCCTCCCAGCCACAGAGTCTCAGGTGAGATGAGCCAGTGCAAGACTGGCATCAGAGTGACAGCTGGAACAGAGTGCTGCGGCTCGGACTGCGGTGCTGTCCCAGGGCTTGCCGTGCCTGAGGAGAACATCTGCACAAGCACAGAAGCAGTAAGAGGTCTTGGAGCCTTCTTGATTTTATCCCCCCACCACTCCTTCAGCTCATGCTGGAGCACAAGATACCCTGCTCCATCAGATCATGAGATGGAAGTCCATCCTTCACCCCCAGAGTAACAGCTCCTTCCTCCCTGCTTGCTTCTGCCCTGGTGAGGAAGGGCTGAACATGTCCCCAGCCACTGTGTCCAGTGTCACCCAAGGTCACACTCTTCAAGCTGAGATATGCACTCCACATTACACAAAGGCTGACTAAGAAGAAGAGGGATTTGTTTTTCAAAAACTCAGAAATCAGAAATAGTCACTTCTTAGTAAAGATGATCTCTGCAGAAAGCAAAAAGAGACTTGCCCAGTGCAAGTTCAACAAAATTGGAACTGAAACCCTCCTAACACCTATCTAGGCTCTGAAGATCTCACCTTACAGTCTTCTAATTTCCAAAACTCAGGCAGTCAAGCAAAGCCCCCAGGCACTGCCATCATACTTTGCTGCATTTTTCTGTGAGTGAGATTTCCCCCCACCTCCCTTGCTCCTGGGAACTGTACTGCATTCTGCCAAGCTGCAAAGAAGTCAAGTGCAAAGCTTCAGCACTTTGAGTTCCCTCCTTGCACCAACCCTCTCTGCTGAGTTTTGTGAAGTGACATTTGTTAGGCAAAGCTTTTAAAGTGCACCAAATTCTGGACAATTGAAAGGGCCTCAGGAAGCCAGCTACGTGGAAGATCAGTGACCCTGGATTGCTCTCAGGAGCAGGAAGTGAATTCCACAGGTTATCCAAAAATTTGGACAAGTTCATGACAGCTGGTAAAATATTTCAGAGATGATGTTTTTGCTTTCAGAGTGTGGCTCATACAGTCAAACTGCAAACAAAGCAAAACTGCCAGCAAGCACTCACAGAGATGGGCTCTTCTCCCTGTATTCCTGGGCACCCTGCTCTCACATGGGACACACACAGAGTAAGAGTAATATTTGTCTTATGTTTCTAATAATATCAGTATTTGGATACTAGTTTTCCAGACCTGCAAACTTTCCTTGGTCAAATTCTGGCCTGCTCAGTCCCCATAAACCTGGTAATTCTGACTGTAATAGAGGATGTAAGGATTGATTTGTCTGTGCAGCGACTGACACAACCCACAATGTCTGCAACCCAAGACAGCAGTTCCCTCCCAGGAGACAAGTAAATGGCTGAAAGGAAAGACAAGCAGAGGTTCACTTCCATCCTCAGAAGGGCTAACACTGAGCTGCTCTGCCCAGGAAACCATCACTGACAGCTCCTATGTCAGGACAAACTTCATGTTTCTTTCAGGCCTCTCCAGAACACTCTACAACTATTAATACTAAATCAAGAGGTGGCACAAATGCACATCAGCTAGACCTCTACTACATCCACAGCAGTAAAGCCATCAACTTCCCCTACTTGATTTCCTGTGAGAAGCTTTCTGGAAAATGGGACCATGGTCAGGATGTCCTACCAGAAAGGCAAGGGACAGTTTGTTTCATCCTCAAGGAGCCACAGACTGGCACCCACGATGCTGGGAAGGCCAGAGCCAGATTGGGAACCTGCAGGCACCTCGAGGCATGTCTGGCCCAAGTTGTGTACTGTTTTTCACACCTTGCTGGTTAAGCTGTGTAATTCTTTGCCACAGGATCCTGGAAGTTTACTGGTGGGAGGCCATCAGGTGATGTATAGCACAGGAATAATGACAAACCCTTGAGCTGAAAAGGGTTTAAACACTGATTTCTTACATGTCCCTCAACAGATACACACGAGAACAAGGAGGGTATTAAAAGTCTGGTTTCTGACTAGAAAAGCCCACCAGAGAGGCAGTAGCCCACCACAAAGCTCTCCTAGCCTAGGATGACACTACAAGGATGAGATTCTTGTGAAATCCTCTGCTTTTAAGAAACAAAATAAAAGGGAAAGTAGATTTAAGAAACATCCCAATATGGGCCACCAACCCCTACACTGACAGTGCTGTTCTGGGAGAGGTGGAAGAACCAAGGCACTTACATTCATTGTCCCATTTATCTCTGCCACTGATTCATCATCTGTCGGGAACTGGTAGATCTGCACCCCATTACTGACCAGTTCACTTGTGATTTTAATTTTAAACTTGGTCAGCTCACTCTTGGAAATGGCATCAGATTTGGCAATGATGGGAATGATGTTCACCTAGAAAAAAACAGAGGTATGAAGTAATCAACTTTGCTCCTGGGAGTTTCTCTAAGTCTGCAATACAACCTTCAAAAACTTCTAAGTGCTCAATAAATCTACAGAATTATCTGCCAACTCAGTCATTTCCACCAGAAGGGCTATTCAAGGTGGGGAGATCCTCTGGAAAAGCAGCAGCCTTTCCACTAT
Source organism: Urocynchramus pylzowi (assembly GCA_013397555.1). Lineage (NCBI taxonomy): Eukaryota > Metazoa > Chordata > Aves > Passeriformes > Fringillidae > Urocynchramus > Urocynchramus pylzowi. The sequence continues at coordinate 337,118 of VZRH01014904.1, read as the reverse complement.
ACAAACAATAAATCTGCCCAGTAAGAGTTACTTGTGCCAACCTTGCTGTCGAGCTTCTTCATCGTTACCAAGTCCAGGGATTTCAGGGAATGGCCGGTCGGAGCGATGAAGTACAAGCAAGCGTGGATCCGGGTGTCGTGGTAGCTGTGCAACACCCTTCTTATCTTCAGTTCTTCTTGCAAGTAGGCTTCAAACTGAGCATCAATGAACTCAACGATGGGCTTATAGCTTTGGTGAAAGGAAAAAAAAAAAAGCTATACATCTCACAGTCAGAGAGCTAAACAAACAGGACAATGCCCCTTGGCTTGCTTTAAAGAAACAAGCTGGTGATAGATTTCACTTTCCATTTCCCCCTTTCTGAGACCAAGTCTCTCTACCTCCCTTGCTCCCCACTTGTAAGAAATTTTAAAGTTGCACTGCTGACAAGGAGACATGGTCCTACATCAGACACTAGCAGCCTGTTTGTCAAAACACAGCACTGGGATCTAGCAGAGGACAGCAGATGCACCATCTTCTCCAGGGAAAGCAGACTCTCATATTTTGAAATGCAGACTCTCATATTTTGAGGGTGAGAGACCTTCTAAAGCAAGGCTAATGCAGACTCATTTGCAGCAGTGTGTAACTCTTGCTCTCACTCAGGGAGTGAAAGGCTTGCTGCTCTCACAGCCCTGAGTGCTGCTGGTGGAAAACACAGCTTCATTCAGTACTACCTTTGCTCTGAGGCAGGAAATTCCTGCAACTCCCTTGCAAGGCCTTCTGAAATACAGAGCCTGCCAGAACCATAATGTAAAGGACATCCGTGCATTTTAAACAAACTTTAAAAATTATCTAACAGACTCACAAAAAAGCAATCCCATCAGCAATGTCTCTGCAGAGATGCACCTTGGAGACTGTCTGGTGTAACTGCACATCCCTTAACCAACACACTCCAGCCACTCTGGGATGTGAGCTGCCAGAGACACTCCCCCAGGGTATCTCACTGCTCATTTATTGTGCTTCCTTTGGCTCTTCCCATGGAAGAGCCCTGCCAAAAGTGGATATTAAGCCAAGCAGACACTAAACCACACTAGTGGTTTGGTCAGCAGCTTGAGGTCAGCATAAACCAAAACAAGCCCAGATGCCCTGGAGCATTTCAGTCTTCCCACCAGATGAATTTGGGCAGAAGCTTGCCAGCAGGGCAGAAATTGCTCTGACAGCATGAGAAAAGCTGCTTTATAGCTGAAGCAGTGCTGACACTCCAGAGCCTCTGTCCTGTCTTCCACATGTCCCATCCCAAAGAGGTGGCAAGGACAAGTCCTAAGAAGCAAGCAGGAAAACTGCAGTGCAGTCAGACCCAACTAGGGCACAGGGAGAATGAAAAGCCAGGTCACAGTATAGCCTCTCTCCCACACTCACCTGTCCTCTTTGTTGATCTGATCCCCAAAGCCCACTGTGCTCACAATAGTCAGCTTGAGGTTGACATTGCTCTCCTGCAGGTCATAGGTACTGGATTTCAGCTGGACCCCAGGCTGTGAGTGAGATGCTGGGTCACCTTCAAACTTGGTGTTGAAAAGGGTGTCCATGAGGGTGGACTTACCAAGGCCAGTTTCCCCTATTGGAAAAAAAGAGAGTTGAAACATTCTGTTGAATATTAATATGGGTTGGCCTTTGAGCTTCCAAACATTAACAGGGGTGAAATTGTAGCAGATGAAAGCAGATCTCATGCTCCCAAGGGAGCGTCTGGTAAACAGAAAGCCATGAACAATGGGAGATCTGTATTCTGGGCAAATTACATTTCACAGTCTAATGGCCATTAATGTCATTAGAAAATAGAGATGAAAAGCAAGAGGTGAAAAGGCGAAGGGGAAAGCATTGTTCAGATCCTGCTTAAACCCACAACTACACTACAGAAGATGCTGTTTTCATTAAAAAACAGGAGAGGAAATGGGGCTCACTGCCATTTCCAAAAAAAGCTGCTCCAGATCAATGTCTCTAATAAGCAGCCACAGAAATAGCTTCCTTCCGTGCAGAAACCCTGAGAGCTGGTTCGGGTCCCACAGCAAGTTGTGCAGTTGGTTTCTCACAACAAGCTGGAGAATCAGCCTTCTATACTGGGAAGGGGCATTTTCTGTAATATCTGATTTTGTACCTTAGGGGCTACACAAGCTGTAAAATATTGCAAAATCTGCTTCCAAAAGTTCTGCTAGTATTGTCAGTATTCTGCTAGAATTCTATCAGTATTGAACTGCTATTTGGATTTCATTTATCAACGGGCAACTATTTCCTTGTCTGGAAGGAAGAGACAAATCCCAGAGACCAGTATTGAATTTGTTTTAGATACATCCCAGGAAGAATAAAACAAATCCCTCTGTGCACACATTCCACAGGGCAGCCTCCCTTACCAGGCTCTGACAACAGAGCCAGCTCTCAGAGCTCACAGGACCTGACTTCCTACGCAGTCTGGTCTGTTGCCTTGTGAGGGCTGCTGTGTTTTGGGGAAACAGCAATTTCTGAGCTGCCCAGACGACTTTTGGAGAAACTTCAGGAGCAGCTGAACCCCACCCTCTGTGAAGGCTGCTCCTCCAGCCTGCTGTGGGACCACAGGGAGACTGTGTCTGGCTGCAAGAGCATTCCCCTCCTTCCCCCAGCCCTCAGCTCCCAACCAAAACAACTTCAACATTTCCCCACTTTGCTCAGAATAAAAGAGCTTCTTATTTTTGTAGGTTTAGAGCTCTGTAGCAGATCCAAACTTGCATGAAATGCCCAATTCAAGAAGGGAAAACTCCTCCCCATCCTCCCCCGTCCAAATGTCCAAATCTCCAAGCCTCATCCCTGCAAGCAGGCAAATTCCTCTTCTGGCCTCAGAAAGGATTTTCCTCACTCAGGGCTGAAGTACATGGCAGAGCAAGGCAAACACAGAATCATAAAATCATAGAATGGTTTGAGTTGGAAGGAAGATTGTCTAGTTCCAATCCCCAAATCCCCTGCTCTGGGAACTGAGCAGTTCCTGATTGCCAGGATGACACATCCCGTGTCTTTCCAGAGGCAGCAAGATCCATTAATATTTCAAAGTCAATGTACACCTTGAGCTGCAGAACTGCCTGGCAGCCAGCTGAGAGCTTGTGCTCTGTCACCAACCAACACCAACTACAGCCAGAACAATCACCAGTGCAGTTGCTCTTTGCACCCATCTGGTTTTCAATCCAAAGGGGAGAAGGAGTCAGCAGCAGGAGCTGGCGTGGCTGCAGTCCCTTGTGCCACCTCAATGCATCAGCTGTACCTACAACAGCAATGGCCAGAGCAAGGGAGGGGGAGCCAGCAAAGCACAAGGTTACCTCTGTCACTGGAAGAATAAGCTGGTCCAACAAGCCCTTCATTGACTTGGAATCTCATTGCCTGGACTTGTCAGGGACCATTGGCCTCCAAAACAGAGCAGGTGCACAAATCAGACCAGAGCATTGCCATGGTTTGGACAGGGATTTTGAGAGTTAACAGCCAACAGCCTGTATGATCTCCCAGGCCGTTCTCAGGGATTCCAGGAAAACAGCAGTGTAAAAACAGACAAAAATCTAAACAGCCTGAGAAGGCTGCAGCATTTCCAAAGCCCCTGCCAAGGGATGGGTGGGACAGAGCAGTGAGCTGGCTGCTTGCCTGTGAATGCCAGGAGCCCTGATGGGACATCTCAGGCTAGGGGAGCCCCTCAGCCCTGCAGTGCAGGAGCATCACCCACACACAGTCCTGCAAAGCCTCCTCCTGTGCCACTGCCCCACAGCCTGGCAGGCCCTGGAGCATCTCCAAGGCTACAGGACAGGGACAGGGGAGCAGCAGCAGTGACAGGGCAGGGAGCTGCTCTCTGCAGTGACACACAAGGTCATCTGTAAACCACGCTGGCTTCTGGGCAGACAGCACCCTGTAAGTCACCTCTCATTTCTGCCTCTCTCCTTTTGGGTGAAAGATGTTCATATGAGGCCAAGACTATTGTTTAAGCACATCCTGAACCTGTTAATCATTGCCTACTTTAAATCTATCTCAAGTGTTTTTTCCAGCAGGAGTGACTTTAACTGTCACAGGGGCTAGAAAAAGTGTTCAAGAGATGCAGAACATGCTTTTACACTCCACCTCATTCCAGCTACACAGGGCCAGCAAAGGCAACTTTGAACTCAAACACTGAGTTTTTCCGTTTGGAAGGGGAAGATCAGAACTGTGGTATTTTTCCACAGGTGGAAGTTGCCCATCCAAACACCTTCATGATTAAAACATCAAGGCACTAACATGGCATCTCATATGAAGCCTGCACTCCCAAATTTACATAGAGCCAGCAGATAACCCTGTCCCTGCACTGTGTAACCCCACTGACTTGACACAGAATTAAAGCCTGCCAGGGAAGACAGAGAAGAGAGGAAAGACAGTCTCAGCTGAAAGAATGTTAACACTGACAGAGTGACATGAAATGGTAAAAGACTAAAGACACTAATAAAGTGTTCTGCTGTGTTAAATATGAGCAGAGATAGGGAGTAGTGCTATTTTGAAGGCCAAAACGACAGAAGGAAGAATTTCTGAATCTTCTGGGAGTTTCTGCCTCACACAGAGGCAACTTTTTGCTGGCTGAAAGATATGAATGGTGCCAACTGCTTCTTGTAAGGACAGGAGTCCAGATGGAACAGATGGTCTGATAAAAAGGACAAGTGATCTGTGCTTGTTGCAGCCAATGGCACTGGAATCTTCCCCAAAAACCAGAAATGATGAACAAGGATTAAAAGAGGCAGAATTACTTTGAAAAAAGCCACAGTGTACACAAACTGAGTGAGAGGCATCCCTGGCAGGGAGATTATTTCCTGATGTCAGGCTTATGGACACATGTGATCTGATCTCCAAAACTGTACTTAGGGATTATGCAACTCGACAGAGGTCTGCTGTCCCAAAACAGGGCTGACAAAGCTCTCTGGGGAGGACAGGGCAGAGGCAGTGACCTTTACTGGTAGAGTTCTGCACCAGGAAGATGTGACAGCTTGAGTGTTGTACCTTTCATCATGGGATGGAGTTTTGCTATTAAGTCTGACAATTTTCAAGGACATTTTTTTTAAAAATGGCCAGAGCCACCACTGCAGGTTCTGGACATGCAGCAGCCCTACATCAGTGCTCAGAAAGCACCATCCACTCTTAATGCCCAACAGCCTGGCTGTGCTGGGCTCCCCACATGGCCTCTCCTCCTGAGACACATTCCCTGCTCCAACTGCACGTGCACATGGTATCTTCACTGCTCTGGGGAAGCTTCACCAAATCTCACATGGTGGAACACTGGTGGCACCACTTGCAGACCTACAGCTGGGACAAGCTCCTAACTTCCCAAACCAAGACAGGCATCTTCGTGCTGAATGAACTGTCATAGCTTCTTTTCACAGAACTTTTAGCAGCCTAAGCAGCTGCAGCAGTGAGCTGAATTATACACCACAAAAGCTGAACCTCCTCCTTTTGTGCCTGGAAATTTAATTTGCTTTTCCCTAGCATGTGCTAAGTGAAACAAGCAACTGCTCACTGCCTCCCTTCCCCACAACACTCAGGATTTAAGAGGCCCCAATCACATCATCATCAATCGACTCTGTGGGAGGACAGAGGAGTCCTTGGAGTATTTCCCTGTTCAAAGGCAGGGAACAGCTTTCACAAGAGCTTCCTTTCATGAGAGAGCAGCACCTGCCCTTCACAAGATTAACAACCGTGGCTCCAGATACCAAATAATTCAATTTTAAAAAAAATGTATATGCATGCACAGCTTTTCATGTGTAGAAATGGGAGCTAATCCAATGTAGCAGGTTTGCTGAGACAAGCCCTGAGGCAACTCAGACTGATAAGGCCATCTCTCAAGGAGAGAGGGAAAAATAGTTGGTTTCATCTGACAGGCATACAGAGACAGCACACAATTCCTCACAGCCAGGCAAAGGCCGGGCTGCAGGGACATGGAGGGCAACAAGGGCTCACAAAATACACTGAAACATATAATACTTAACTAATACTTAACCTCAGAGGAGCACCCAGCTCCTGGTGTCCCAGGGCACCGAGCAGGAGAAGGCTGAGGAGACAGATGGCTTTTTGATTAGAGAAACTGTTCTCTCCTCAGCTGGTTGCACCAGTGACCACAGAAACAACCACTGGGCAACTTCCAGGCTGTACAGCTCATCACCCCAGAGAGCTGCCTGCTGGAGAGCACCAGGAATCCTGGGCACATCCCTCCCTCCCTCCCCCAGGGTGAGAGCTCCTGCACATCACCAGCTCGCTCCTTTGGAGTGACAGACCTCAAACAGCCCCAGGGGAGAGAGAAGCATTCTGCCACAAAACAGCCTTTCTCATTGCACTGAATAGGCCAGCTAGAACAAATTCCTGCAAATCCTGGGAGAGAGAAAGGGGCAAAATCCTGCTTAAATTGGGATATTAGTTTAGTGCAACTACAATCTACCCTGGCAAAAACTGAGAAAGTTTACATCAAAAACCAGCAGCCTGTTCCTCCTCTTTCTCCCCTATCTCACTGAGAAATACAGTCAGCACAGAAAGTCTCAGCCATTAAATACTTCTCCAGCCTTTGAAGTAAGAGGCAACTAAAAAATCATCATGTAAGGTTTAGGAAGAAAATGGTTGTGCTGAGAAATAAAAGATCAGAGAAACCATCTGCAACCCCTAACATCTAATGAGAGGTTTCTCATTCATTCTACCTTTGGCTCTAGTCTCACAGGGGAGACAGCTTTCAGCATGAGAAGAGCTAAAAACTGCTCCACTCTGGACATGCTGCTGAGAGTCATTTCTGCAGCTTTCCTTGGCTTCTCCAGCAAGAGCTGCAGGAATCAGTGGCTCAGATCCAGTATGACACAGAGTAGAATTATCACTGGATTTTTCCTCCAACAGATGCCACACACAGCTGAAAAATGGGGGGAAAGAAGTCCCTTTCTGCAATGCTTAGTGGGCTGTCTAGGGGTTCCTCATCCAATTTTCATTTGCTTCCTTGTTCTTTCAACTTTTCATCTCAAACTCTGCTGTACAAGTGAAATCCAACAGAATAAATGACAGATGAACACTGGGAATTTTTGTTTTCTTTCTCCAGGTTGTTTAAGTGTGGGGGCAAAGATTTGCAAATCTTTTTCTGATGAAGTTTATTATATTTTTCTATATAAAGTTTATTTATTTCAAGATTGTGTTATTACTATTCATAAAAAACTGATATTAGTAACTAATGTACATTGATCTTGGTGAATCCTTGTTATTCACTTCAACAGGTGATTAATGAATTCCATTTCTGCTCTGCAAAGAAGAAAGCACAGGCATTCAGCTCCCCTCCACACATCAAAGTGAAGATATAACTACAGGAGGCACACACTGCTACACCTAGAACTTGTAAAAAAAACCACTGCAGCCCAGTAAGTGGAAAAGGAAACACTTTTAGACTTCAGTCGTGGGGACAGGAGTTTCCTTAGGTCATATCACATTCATGTACTGTGGAAATCACCCAGAGACTCAGCCTGACAGTGACCTCCACTTGTCAGCAAAGTTTATCATCTCACAGGAATGTAAGATGTGGTTGTAAGGAAAATTGTCTTCTCAGCTCCATTTAACAGGGCTCAGCTCTCCTCTCCTTGCTCTACTACTCTGGTTTCAGATTTAACCCTGTTCTGGGCAAACACCAGGTCCATACCATGAGCTGCATCTCTCATGGGAGGGGACAGAAAACCTCTGTGTGGATGCAGGGCTGACCTCCAGCTGAGGCCCCAGGAGGTACCACAGCTGCTGCTCTGCCCTGCCACAGCAGGCACTGCTGGGATCATCAGTACCCCAGGAGGTACCACAGCTGCTGCTCTGCCCTGCCACAGCAGGCACTGCTGGGATCATCTGCAGTCAGGGCTCAGTCCGAGCAGCCAGGGCCACACAACCTCCTGCTCCCCTGGGCAGGGCACTGGCAGCAGCAAACCCATCAATTATTAATTCTACATTTTTAATTTCCTAATTAACCTTCCTAAACCATGGTGCCAAAGCCATACAGGGTTTTACTTCTGTTACCTAAGAGAAAGGATTATTTGGGATCCTAACCCTGTGAGATGGGCTGCAGGGACAGACACCAAGTGCTGCTACAGTGCCAGGCCCCAGCTGTGATCCAGACCACATGGCAGCTTGGATAATTGTCAGAAGAGTTAAGGCTTGGCCAGACACTATCTTAATTCAAGTATGCACAGAAGGGAGGAGAAAAAAACAGCTTTTAGTGATTTAAGAGAAGCGTGATTAGTATTTTGTTAAAATAATTATAATAATTATAATAATAATTCAATACTTAACCAACAAGACCTCATAACAAAGTACTCTGGCATGAGTACCTATTTTCTTTTAAAAAATCAAACATATGAGGAAAAGAAAGATCATAATAACAGCCTGTGATTTTAGGCATTTTATTTCACTGCTCAGTAAAAAGCCATACTGCAGAATCCCAGTAGGGATTTCCCAGAGCACCAGAAAATCTTGTTACTGAAAATAGAACAGTTGGGGAAATTTAAATCAAAGCTACCTTGTTAGTGCTGTAAGCTATGAGCTACATCCAGCTGCAGAAAACTTTTCAGCAAGAGAACTTCCCAAAATGGAAATACTCACCCACACACAGGATGTTGAAACAAAACCCATGATTAACTGACTTATTAACCAGCTGGTCAGGCAAACTATCAAATCCTACGTGTCCAGAGAGCGGGACAGTACGACAGCCTTCACCCTGAAATACAATGAAATGGTTGTGTCACTTTCAAACAAAATACATTTCTCTGTATAAACCCTTAAGACCTCCCAAGTGGAATCAACTGCACAGTCCAAGCAGAGATTTGCACAGATCTATCAATCATGCCAGCATGCTTCACTCTTCTCTAAAACAACTCCAGAAGGCACAAATAGAACATTTCATTTGTCAAACGTTTGAAGGTAGCCCTGACAGAATAACACTAAAATGTGCAAAACATGTACACAAACACAGCTGCTGAAATGAAGAGGTGAAAACCACTTGTTTCTTCAAATAATATGCAGAAACTCAAGTCTCACCTTATACTGAAAACAAAAAGAATCTATTGTGCAAAGCAATGTATTAATGACACCTCCTCCTACAAGCCTATTACCATTCACTTTATGTGAATTGGAACTCACACGTAATTCCCATTCACAGCTGCAATTATAGAAATTAGCCAGAAACAGTAAGGAAAACTGTACCTACAGGAAAACAAAAAGTGTCCAGAACTGAGCTGCTCATAACCCCACAGGCCTGAAGGAGCCTGCAAAGAGGGTTTGGCAGTGGAGGTACTCAAACCTCCTGCTGGGGGCAAGGGCTGCTCCTGCCCAGCCACCCAAAGGACTTCCTGAGAAGCTGCTCCTGCACTCTGCTCTCTGCTGTGCTCAACACACTAATCTGGTCTCCCCAGCCAAGCAGAACACGTGGTGCTCCATGCCCAGAACAGCCACTGGCTTTGGGAGGGGGTCAGAAATTTTTGCCTGGCCAGTCTGTGCCAAGGCAGCCTGGATCCCAACCTTGCCCACAGTAAAACATGACACACAGAGGCTCAGCCTCAGAAATGGCACCAGGCAAAATGAAGAGCCAGTGCTGCACCCCTGCATTGGTGTACTGGAGACTTGTCCTCCTGCAGCCCCAAAAAGGTATTTCCCTCTCTGAAGCAAAGGCTTTTCTTAAAAATGTATTTTAGTGTGAAAATCAGAACATTCCCCTCTAGCCTTCCATCAGTTTGCAAAAAATACTACAGCCAAAAGGCAGTAGTTTATAGGCTGTGATTTTGAATTTATTCTTTCACAATCATGCTTTAACACATCTTGAAAGCCTGTTTATAGGGACAGGAATACTGGTTTTCCCTCTTCTGCTAATGGCACTGGTATTTTAGGCTGGGAAAACATCCCCAAGGAGTACATTTACTACAGTAGCCTGTCAGTATGTTTTCTTGTCTCGTTACTGTTTTGCTGTTGTGGGTTTGGGTTGGTTTTTTTCAGATATGAGGCTCCAAATACACTTTGATCATTAACCATATTTACCAGTCTGTGATGTGTAAATATGTTTCCCCTTAGCCATATTTTGTGTATTAGTCTGACTCTTCTTGACAAGATGTTCACCAAATATGGTGCTTCATTAATTCCTGAGCACCTGCCCTCCTAATGACATGTTCATGAGGCAGGCACTCAGGCTCCCCAGCAGATTCTGGTTTTGCCTACTGACAATGCAGCTGTGAGGCCCAGTAATGCAGAACCAGCTAAAGCAGAAGAAAGCAAGAGTGTCAGACGCACAGATTTTGTGACAGCACGCTGAAACCCTCCTAAATTTCATTCACCAAAACAAAACCCCAGCCCCAGGGAATCTCATGGCAGTGTTGGATCTGCAGAGACACCAGGTCCTGGTGAAGAACAGAGGGGGGGACAGAGCCCAAGAAGGTGCGAGAGAGAACGACCCGAGACAGCTCCTGGGGAAGGAGAAATATCAAGTGTATTTTTAATACTCAGCCCTAAAACCACACCACTGGAAGACTGCTTGAACACTACTCTCCCCAGGAAGCGTGGGCAGGAGTGTGGGCTCTCATTAAGAACAAATCATCCCCTCATCCCTAAATATAAGTGTGATCCAGATGGAACAAAATAAATGGTAGAAGTTAAGCCGCTCTCAGCTAAGAGGAGGCATTTACCATCACACAGAATTCAGCCTGCAAGTCATTTCCTGTAGGTTCTTTTTCTAGTCACCTGTGGTTTTACAATGCAGTTAAACCACACTTCACATCTGGTACAGGCCAGGAAACAAGTACTGCAAAATGGGATTTCCAGTCACAGCAGCTAAGTCTCCATGTTAAGTACACAACCATAAGGTATACTGTGCTACTCTGCCTAAAAATCTACAGCTTCCTTGGCCAAGGCATCAAGAGACTGGATGCAGTGAAAAGAAAGAAAAAAAAGAAATAACATTTTAAGATCAGCCTGGTTTTGACACTCATCAGAAAGTTGACAGTAATTACCAAACCAGTGGAGAGAAAATAAACACTTTCTGTCTGATCCACCAAGAAACAGTGCAAGTCACCAGTCCTCAAGCACCAAGTGGTGTCTCTGTACTGGAGCACTGCTATATATAAACAGCACCACCATAAACAACATATGAACACACTGATTAGTCATCCTGGGTGTATATTAAATGTAGGTTTGGATCCCCTTGTTCAACACTGAAGCAGAATATGTTAAGCTTATAAGCTTTTTGCTGATAAGGTGTTCAAGACTGTCTTCCATCATTCATCTTCCAAACCAGACCAAATTTAAAACATATAAAGAGGTACCAACAAGGTAAGCAAAGTTTAACTACTATATGCATGAAGGCTTTTTCCAGGAGCATCAGTGAGTGCTGGATGGCTGAGAGCGCTTTGTACTCTCTATTTTAAGGTTACATCTTCTTGGAAAGAAGACAAAGATGGAATCTCTGGAAAGCCAGTGTGAACACTGGCACCACACCAAGACACCAGATGCCTTTTTTTTTCCCCACATACACAGAGTGCCCCCTGCCTAGACAGAATGGGCTGTTGTTGCTTGGGAGGAAGTAAAGCGTGTTTGTCACAAACAAGATTAAGAGAACAAAAAGAGCAACACACTCTCTTGCTGTATTATCAGGCAAGAGTGAAGGTAAGGAGAGTAAGGAGCAGCCACTTGGAGAAGCTATTTTACTTCTTCCTTTCTTAGAATGATTTATATAGCCTTTCGTAAGGGCTTCTCCATGCCACAGAAGCCACCACCACCTACTCTAATTCTTACAGAAGACTATCCAAATCATATGGAAAATACAAAGGTCTTATAATGAATGACCCCAAGCCTGAAAGCACCATCCATTAACTATCAGCTTACATAAAAGGGGCAAGATTTAGTCTTCAGGTGTTTGAATCACTCCAGGGTCCCTGGGATGAAGATACTATTAGAGGAAAATCTTGCTGAATGCACACCTGTGCCCTGATCTGCTTAGAGAAGCAGGTACAGCACTGTCACCTGTCTGTGCAGCTGAAGCAGAGCACACGCAATGTGCCGCTCATGGCAAACGCCAGCGCTGCACACTCGGACTGTGTCTGTGGCCACGAATAGAAAGGATCCCATGGCAAAGGCAAAGCCTCCTCTTGGTGATTTCAGGCAGAGCACAGCAAAGAAAATAAAGAATGTTACAGCTCTGAAGCCAAGGGACCCAGTGTCCAAATGAGGCCCACAAAACTGCTCTCAGAGGCTGCAGTACAATACTTCATCTAGTTGAGTGTTTCTGTTCAGGACACCGACAACTGACACTTAGTACTTCTCACGAAATTTCTCACCTCTTCCCAAATGAGAATCACTTCAAACCCTGAGGCCTTGGAAACTCCCTTAGAAAAATTTCCAAACAGATGCAACAAACACAGCAGCACCATCCTGCAACACCAAATAAAGCAACGCTCACAGAGCTCCACCACTGCTGTCAGTGCTCACAGCAGCCATCTTCTGCCCCTCTGCTGCCCTTAATGCTGAAACCTGGGGGCTCAACCCCCAAACCTGAGACAACTCTTGCACAAGAAGTCAAATGGCAAAGCAAGGCAGAACCTGAACTCAGGTTTCCACTCCACAGTTTTTCACATCGTCTTTAAGCCAGAACAACATCAGACCCCTTCTCGTGACCTTGGAGTTATGGCATTCGCTTCCCTAGACTGCATTTGGTTCTGATTAAACAGCAAATTAGAGCAACACTTGTACCAATTATTTCTCACTTGTACAAGTATGTAATTCTCCTATGTAATGAAAGAATTATCCACCAGACAGTATAAACATCCTCCACAAGATAAATGTAAATTAGGAATGTAAAGTCTAGATAAAGACTTGGTATTATTTCTCCTTGCTCAGCTGATAAAAGATCACTGAGAATATAAAAGAAAAATGCCAGAAAAGTGGGAGGGAAATAGTTTTGAATCAGGCCCCATGGAAAGCAAGAAGTGTCTCACCAAAGGTCCTGACCATCAACCACCCTCTCCAGATGTACTGCATCACTCGGCCATTCAACATTCACAAACAGTCAAGTGCTTCCGAAACCTCAAATTCTGGCAGCTTTTAAGATTGCACTTCTTTATGTCCCTGACAAAAGGCTGCAGAAATGCCACACAGTTTGGACACATTCCCAGGAGAAGTCAGCAGTTAGAAGATACATATCACTATCAGCAGTTGCAATAATGTTTCTGACCTCTACTGGATACAGAGAGTTGGAGGGTTGGACAGTGCCTGGCAAGAACCTCCTCTGCACCCATCCTCCCTCCTAAACTGGCAGAGGACAGGAGAAGGGGCTCAGCTTGGTGGTGACAAGGCCACCCTGCCCACCTGGGGAGAAGGGGGTTTCACCAGCTATCCCTGCAGTAAGTGTGGGCTTGATCAAGGGTTCTCTGGGACAATGGCAGGTGGTAACCCCAGCTCCTCCCCAAACCCAGCCCCAGCTCTCGCACCTTTAACCCTGCTGGCACACACAGAGCCCTCTGCACCACCAGGACATTACAGCTGACTGCTCCACGAACCACACATGACCAGATGCCCAAGACCTTGGCTGACAAGTTACCTGTTTGTAAAAGGACATCTTCAATTTGCAGCACACTAATTTCAAGTCTGTCTCACAGCCAGCTCTCCCTTTTGCCTCCCAAACGAGGCTGTGCAGTATCATAAATTCATTCCAGGCCACAAGCAGATGTCTCAAACTCCTGTACATTATCTTAGGAAAGCATAACACTCAATTTCTTTAAAAGACAGGGGAGCAACTGAGTCACTTCACATATTTTGGCAGTCACATACAAGGCAATGGGTATGTCCAGGAGGAAATAACATCACAAACTGGCAAGGAATGGCTACATCTACCCGTTCAGCAAGACTGGGTCCATGCTAAAACATACTGCTTTGAAGACGGAACTGGAAAGCAGTCACCTCAAGTATTACTTCTGTATTAACACATGGACATGAAAGTTGGAAGCCCATCAAACCACAGACAAAACCTTTCCACATGCAAACGCGTTACAGATGCCTCCTTAGCATTTCTCTGACAAGCGCAGAGGTGGCTCAACTCCCTCTGCTCTCTTCTGGATAATTCTCCGCAGGCACACAGGGATCTTGTGCCGCGCTAGGCAGGCGGGCGAGCCCGGCAGCGGCCGGTACCACCACCGGGGACCCTCGGGGACAAAGCGCAGCGGGGACACGGTGCTGGTGTTCGGCTCCCACGGCTCCTCCGCGGCACACGGTGCCAGAGCGGAGACCTTCCTTTCTCGCATCACGCACTACCGAACACGGGCCGAGGGTTTCTCGGGGAGGAGAGCAGCATCCCCGGAGAGACAGGGATGCCACTGCCGTGCCCTGGCCCGCCGAGAGGCCCCCAGACCTGGGTAAGGGATGCATGGCCAGGCCTCCCCGGCGCTGCAGCTCGGCCAGCCCCGCGCAGCGCAGCAGCTCCGGCCGTGGCCGGCCCGGGCCCGGGGCACCGGCGGGG
>VZRH01014904.1:306250-321691 GCA_013397555.1 Urocynchramus pylzowi | reverse complement strand
CACCACCGCTCCCTGCCGGCCCCGGCCGTGCAGCCCCAGCGCCCGGCCTGTCCTGGGCACGGCTGCAGCTTCCAGGGTGTCGCTGGTGCCGCTTGGGTTTCCCTTCGTTTGATGGCAGCACAAGCAGCAGACGAGGCTGAGGGAGAGGAAACTTAGTTCTTCCCCAAAGTAACTTTCCTGGCCCCTGGACTCCCGAGTGAAGCCCCCAAGGTTGTCACCCTGGTTTTATCATGGTCAGAGCTCACTAGTGCGTCCAGTCCCTAATGCAGGCATGACCACGGTGGCCCTAAATGGGAGGCTTGCTTTGCACCAGTAATGCTTTATTTCCCAAGAGCAGCTCTTTATTTCCCTCCTTGTTTTCCCCAGATGCCACCCAAGTGCTTTCAGCTGTTCACCAGGATCTCATGGCTCTGTGGTTCAAGTTCTCTGCCTCCCTGAACCCGCAGAAGCCACCAAAACCCAGTGACAAAATCAGGCAGCTCCAGAAAGGGAACAAGGGGGCAATTAGCTTTCACCACCAGTTGTTTGGGATTTGAGATTACGCCAACTCCCCACACATCCCAGAAAAACTGGTCCAAGTGGTTGGAAAAGGCAAAGGCCCTCAAGGCTGACGACCAGCTCAGGGCAAGTCAGAGCAGGGCTAAA
This sequence comes from Urocynchramus pylzowi, assembly GCA_013397555.1. Lineage (NCBI taxonomy): Eukaryota > Metazoa > Chordata > Aves > Passeriformes > Fringillidae > Urocynchramus > Urocynchramus pylzowi. The sequence continues at coordinate 321,046 of VZRH01014904.1, read as the reverse complement.
GCTTAGGGAAGGCAAAGAAAAAAAGGTTCAAGGGGCTGGTGTGGCTTTTAGCTGCCTGACCAGCTGCAAAACCACCTGGTGACAGTTCAGCCATAGGTGTCAAAGCAGTCATGGATAAGAAACTTCTGGAGACAAAGAGGACTGGGAGCTTTTGGGGCAGAATAATTAGTCCTGATTTCTAAGAAAATTAGGGTACAGACTACTGGTGGCTGCAGCTGCCAGCAACACCAGGCATGGACTATGCTACAAAGAGGATCACAGCAAGAGAGGACGGCCAAATTCCCATGGGATGAAACATTGGGTGGCAAGAAGCCAAACAGTGTCCCAAGCTGGGCTTCCCTTACATCAGAGAAACCCACCAGCCCCTGGGAACATGGCCTCTTGGGCAGTAACCTGAGCCTTCCTGAGCACAGCATCAAGGAGAAACATTGCAATCATGGGGGGCTGTAAGGCAATTGCTTCAGTGAGACAACCTTGGGGTACTGCTGGGTCAGAGGAAGTGTCCTGGGACCAGTGTCATGGATTTGCACATGCCACACAATGTAACAGGGTCTGACCCTGCTAAGAATGCTGGGTTCAAGTGAATGTTTCCAATGAGTCTTTTGTTAGTTCTTTGGTTACAGCTCAAGCTAGTGCTTCCAGAGAGGAACCCCTACCCCAGTTCACACCTCTCAGTTATACCCCTGGCACTCATCACCCAAACCAAGTCAATCACTCAATTCTGGTTGGCAGTATCTTGATTTCTTGCTGGGTTTCACTGGAGCTGGGCTGGCTGCCTTCTGATGTTACTTTATTCTCCTGGGATTGTCTTCTCGGCCCTTATCATCTCCATTCTTCTCGTATCTGCTGAATTCCAAGAGTGTTTTGTTAGCAGCATCATTTTATCCAAAAATTATGTTTGGTCAGCTCTAATGGCCTGAGTCTTTGGCTACCTCAGGTGCTAATGCTGAGCCAGCAGTGCTAAACGAGACTATTGAGGCAGGAGAATACAGTTCATCGATTTCTGCTGCAGCGTCAGCACTGAGCTGCCCAGGACCCCCGTGCCTGTCCGGTCCCACGGTTCTGCACGCTCCCTGTATTCCCAGACGTTCCCTGTGTTCCCACACTTTCCCTGTGTTCCCAGACGTTCCCTGGATCCCCTCACCCTCCTGGATCCCCGCACGCCCGGCGGCGCTCCCGCGGTGAGGGCTCTGGGAGCGTGGCCGGGGCAGAGCCAGCCCGTGTTCGGGGCCGTGCCCGCAGCCAGGCCCCTGCGTGACCAAAGGTCACCGCGCCGCCCCGCTCCGCCGCCGTGCGCGGCGGAATCGGTTCCTCCTGCGCCTGAGGCCGCCGGGGGAGGCGCGGGGTGAGAGCAGGGGAGCCTGAGCTGTGCCCTGCTGGGGACAGCCCTGCGAGAGGCACCGCCATGGCCCGGCAGGAGCAGCAGAAGAGCGAGGCAGAGCAGAAGGTCGCTGGCATCTCCCGGCGGTTCTCCTTCCTGGATGCCGCCCAGCCACGAGCAGGCGGCCTGGCCCGCAGCTCCCATCTCTGGTCAGCCACCCTGGGGAGCAGGGAGCGTTTCCATATGCTGCAGAAGATGGACTCCAACAAAAGCAACAACTGGGGCAGGCACAGCCTGGGGAGCTGGGGTAGGACTTCAGGCAGGTTCTCCGTTAGCCCCAGCAGTGCCCGGAGGAAGGAGCTGAAGGAAATCCTCCTGCAGAGCAACAGCCCTGGCAGCACCATGCGGTTTGCTGCTGCTCAGAAGACATCCAGCAGCAGCAGTCTTCCTGCAGGGCTGCACCAAGAGCAGAAGCCTGAGCAGAGCCCTGATCTGCTGCCCCTCGTCCTTGATCCCCTGGAGCACGCATGGCTGCTGACGGTGGCCGAGGGTGATGCAGACAGCATCATCAAGCTGCTGGACCTGGATCCCAGCCTGCTGACCAGGAGAGACTTTGTGACAGGCTTCACCGCTCTCCACTGGCTTGCCAAGCATGGCCACCACGAGAGCTTCATCCAGGTCATCTCCCATGCCCAGAAGAAAGGCTACCCTGTCAACATGAACATCCCCACAGCCAGCGGCGGGCTCACCCCTTTGCACCTGGCTGCCTTGCAGGGACACGAGGTGCTCATCAAGGTGCTGGTGGGAGCTTACGGGGCAGACACCACCTGCAGGGACCACAACGGGCGCAAGGCTTGGCAGTACCTGCCAGCAGACACCTCCAGGGACCTGAAGGAACTGGCAGGGGCCTTGGAGGAGGACTTGGTCCAGCTGCATACTCACAACGCCAACAACAACTGTAAGTCATCCAGAGAGGCTGGGGCAGGGCAGGACTGTGTGGACTCCGGGGCCGAGGGAAAAGCCCAGCACTCCTGGGGCCTGTCGACCCTCCGAGGCTTTGTTAGACAGGCCTTTGCTTTCTTCCATGAGCGCTGAAGCTCTCCTGGCTCCATTCACCAGTAAACCCATCCTGGATAGCAGCCAGAAAAGCCTGCATGGAGCTGGGAACTTGGCTACTGAAAATCCTGGCCAAGTGAGGGGTAAGCCATGGCACCATGGCTACCCTGGGTCTTGTGGTCTTTTGGGGCTATTCTGGTGTGTGTGTGGAGCACCATGGCCATTGGGAGCAGTACCTTGGGACAGCCCTTCCAAAAACCTGCCTGTCTGAGGAGAGGGTTGTGCCCCGTGCCCCCGCGGATGGGGACTCCTTGCTGCATCCCAGCAGATCACCATGGTTGGGGCTCATGTGTCAGCTCTGCTGTGGGGAGCTGCTCCAACACCCCACGTGCCCACAGGAGGATGCTGACCCACCATGTGTGGATCTCATGCTGCAAACTCCTTCCAGTTCCCTGTGAGATATCCTGATCTCTGCCATATGCACCTTCTCTGGGTTGATGTTTGTTTATGACAGCTGATTATAAAGCTGATTCTCAGTAGAGTAAGAGCTAAGGGCCCTGTTTGTCAGAAGAGTCCAGGCCAAGAGAAGCCTTTCAAAGTGTAAAACAACTCACACTGGCAGCCCTTCCCTTGAGACCCCCATCCCAGGAAGCCTGAAATGCTCAGCCTCATTAGGAATGGGGGCCAGAGCAAAGGAGGCAGGAAGGACACAAGGGAGGCAGCATGTGGTGGCTGCTGTGGGGATTAGAGTTCAGGAACAGCTCTGGAAAGATGATTCATTCTCAGAAACTGTGGAAAAGGTATGTGACGGTTGTGAGATTATTTTTATTGCTACTGAGGTCATGCTCAAAAATGAAACTGATGAACACTGCTGCAGCAGCATAACAGTGCATGTCTGTCTTGGTCACTGCATTAAAAGGACAAAGCCTCTGCTCACCTGTTTGTGTTTTGTTCATCAAGTGGAGTTCTGCCCTGATGATTTCAACTTGCTTTTTACATTCTCAAAGGCCAGGACTGCTTCAAAATATCTTCAGAAAAACAACAGCCCCTTCCTCTTTCTCATCAGCATGAGACTATTCCTACACCCTTAAATAGCAGTCCCGTTTGAGAAGTGCTTCTCAGACAGGAACTGGGGAGTTTCTGTTCCCCAGGGCAGCCCTTGCAGGGACAACTCCTTTAGGAGGGCAGTTGTGGTTTTCTTTCCAGCTGCCTTTCAGGGCACCCTGCCTTGCAGGGGTAACTGTTAGGGAAGGGGCACAGGATGGCTCTTACATCCTCCTCTGAGTAAGGCACAGAGTAAACAGTGGAATTGAGAATTTCCTTGAAGGAGCCATTTCCTTGGCAATAGTACCTGTGGCTTAGTCATGCTCCACCCGGAAACATGGGCTTAAATGTTCCATTTGAAAGTAAAATTTGGCTGACAAATGCTGCACCTAAACATGACAAAATGATTTTCAGTAATTACCTCCTCTTGAGAGATAACCAAAACCCTCTAAAGACAGCTTTTGCCCTCATCTTTTGGTCATGGGTTTGACCCAGTATTCTGTGCTGAGACAAATTAGGTGGGGACTTCAGGGCAGGACCAGAACTCTGCTTCTCTGGATGTGTTACAACATCCTCACCATGTCACCCCCTGCCCTGGGTGGGTCCCTTTCTACTGAGCAAAAAAAATAAAGATTTTAGATTTCCTTCCAGTGACCCACCCCTTTGTCTCGCTTGGTTCATTTTCATACCTAGAGAAAGGCAGTTGATTTGCATATAGAGTCATGTTTAGAATAATACACAAGTATAGCTCTAACTTTGCTTTTCAGTCAGAAAACAAAACATATCCACCAAAATCAGTGGACTAGAATATCCAAATATTTTTTCTTTAAAGCTTCTGTTGATGTCTTAGTTATCATGTGTTAGCCCAGTTCTGCAGATTCCTGATCCCCTCTCACAGGGAGGAGAAGGCAAAGAGAGCGACCACAGACAACAGAAAATATTCAAACCCAGAGATATTTGTTTGGTTAAGGTTCTGCAGAGGATTGAGTTTAACTCAAGTTTAATTTGTACTAAATTTACTTTGTCTTCTCCCTTAATGTTCAGTTTGAAAAGCAGATTCAGTCAACCAGGGAAAATAATACAAGGGGTTATTTTCCAGAACAGTTCTTTAGTAGAAGCTACTTCCACCTAATAAAAATATTAGTCATTATAGTAATGGGGAGACTTTCTAATAAATAGTAATAAATTGTCCAATCTGTTGCTCAGTAAAGTTTTCCCACAAATGCCATGGAAAAAACTCTTTCCATTCTCAAGTCCATAAAATTGTTGTTTTCCTCCTCAGCCAGATCCCCATAGACACAATTACAGAGAAACTCTATGAGCAGCTTTGCCTGCCAGCAGTGATGTGGAGGCTGGAGGAGGTAAGCTGGATGTCAAGGCAGAACTCCAATCCTCAGCAGTGCCGTTATTTCCTGAACACACACTTCAAAAGGAGTGCAGAAAAGCTTTAAAAATCATTGAGGTCCAAGTGGCTGCAGCACGCCAGCCTCTGTTCAAACATCTCAGGCAATGCTGTTTGCTGTCTTCCTGTTGCAGTGACTTACTGCTTCCCCCTGATGATGGAGTCCAGACTCTGAGCAGACAGGATAAGGAGCTAGAGGATACCTCTGAAGTATCCTGAAGTTGGTAAAAATCCCAGCCTTGCTCACCCCGACTTACAGAACCCTGCAGCACGCCTTAGGAAGGAGAGACCTCGCCACCTCTGAGTGAGATGTGTATTTCTCAGCATTTACCTGTTTGGCACATGCTGCACCCAGCGTTATTTGCTCTGAGTTGCAATACAAAGGAGATAAATCTATTTACCTTCAGTGTGAAAAGCAGCAACACAGAAGGTATGGCAGCCTGAAGCTTCCTCAGGAAGCTGCCTCTCAGGAACAGACCCACGACCTGAGGCTGAACCCAGGAATGAAGCAGCACCTTGGCAGCCCTCAGTGTCAGGATGGGCTTGGCCAGAGCCCAGAACAGGCTCACACCGACAGGGATTTCCTGCTGACCAGAGCAGCGACCCCAGCTCAGAGCTGTGAACAGAAAGGACTGGGTGCAGAGCCACAGCTCCTCCTCCACTTACCTGCAGTAAATTGGTTTCACAGGCCCAGCAGAGAATACCAGCACAGGGGAGCTGGAGCACCAACTGCCCAGAGAACTTTAATCCCCTTTTTCCTCTCCCCTTTTTTAAATAGCTGTAAACTCTCCATTGAGCCCCATCTTAAATTTCTACCTGTCTGCTGAGAATGTTTTATACTAAGGTGCATTTGTGGATGGTGTTGATTTATCAAACCAACACAGACTTCTCAACAAAACTCACATTATTTAATATTCTAGGGAGTACACAGACATTATGTGCTGCACTCTACAGTACTGCATTTTGTAAGATATTTTCTTCAGGTCTGATTTGGACTTATTTTTTAAAATTGGTACTTTGCTCCTGAAGGTTTACAGTCAGTGAAAAGGAAGACACAGCCTACTCTACTTGAAAAGAGCTGCCAAGGTTCCTCATATCAAGTGAGAATATAACTAACATTACCATTAATTTGATTGTTACAATCCCACTATGTACATATGAAATAATTCTCTAAACAAAAGTAATTCAGGTCCATATTTATTAATAAGCCTGTGCAGTGTCAATGCTCACGATGATGCCTGAAAGAACACTAATAGAACACAGTCTCCATGTTTCAGATACAAAGATTTTCCCAGTTAACATCAACATCCCAGACCAGCTTATAAAAACCCCACACTGGGGACTGCACTCCAGCACCACAGAAGGAATGACTTGAGGGTGTTATCCATCTGACACAGAAAGACCAATGTTCATTAGAGCTCCTGGGACAGTCTCTCTTACAAGCCCAGTTTGGTCCTCCTCCAGTGTCTCCTTTTGGAGTTGTACCTAAGACAAAAGCAGAGTGAATTAGCAAAGTGCACACACACATTTGTTAAACACGAAAGCAGAACAGCACATGGAGCAAGTCTCTCCCATGAAAGCACACTAATTTGTGAGCATGTACCTGTCCACGTTAAGAACAAATGCTTTCACCACGGTGTGGGTGAAAGCACAGACAGTGTTAACAGAGTTGCTCTCAGCAGGAAAATGGCAGCACTCCCACAGCAGGAAGCACTGCAATTGCAGCCTGCTTTAACACAAAGCTGGGACAGAACCCATGGCCCAGCTACTCAAGTGCCAGGAGACCAAAATCCATGATTTTGTCCTATGGACAAGTATTTCAGAGTACTGCAATTCAGCTGAAACAGAACCCAGTTGTAACCTGGCATGTGGCAGACAAGGATCCAGCTGAGTGCACACACTCCTGATCCCACCCAGAAACAAGCTGGGAGCAGCTACAGGAACAGAACCCAGCAATGTTGTGCTGGGTCACTGCCTGAGCCAGCCAGTGCTGCTGATGCTCTCCTCATTGCTTAGGACAAAGAAAGAGAAGAGGGAATTCTGTTGCCTTAAAAAGCCCAGATGAAGGAGTATATGAGATAAAGAACTATGCTGCAGTTTTCAAGAGGGCTTGGACAGGCATGACCTTGTGCATGCCCCATGTGCACCCAGTGTGTCACAGCACTCAGCATTTCCCTAAGCACAGTTCTTGAGAACAAACACTACAGGAAAGCAAGGAACTATGACAAATTAATTCGACAGTCAGGTGCCAAGCATTTCATACTATCAATCTGACTTCCCATACATCCATCAAGTCCTTTGCTCCCTTACACACCATCCCCTGAACTTCGGAGCACCCGTACTCAGGAACTCTTCCTTGAAAATACAGGAGCCCAAAGGGGCAGCTATGAGAGAAGACAAGTATTGGGAAGGGGAATGTCAGGAACAGAGAAGCTACCAAGGAACAAAATCTGGAATAATTCATCCACACGCACAGTTCAGGTTTTCACTTTACATGTACCACCGCTGAACGTCTGTGGACACTTGCAGAGCACTAGTGCAAAACCACTACAGAAGAAAATGACATGGAAGCCTCACACCGCCTCAAAAGGCCTCAGCTGCCCTACCATCCCTGCATGGCCCTCTCGGCCACAAACCTGCGCTGTGGCTGGCACGAACGCCACCAGCTCCCGCCTTCGGCCCGAACGGCCCAGGCCGCCTGCCGAGCCTGCGCGGCCGCAGCTCCTCAGAAAGCACCGGCCCAGCTCGTTACCTGATCTTATTGCCGGTTTTCATGCGAATCCACTGCGGGATGGGCCGGTTCTGCTTCTGCTTCTTGGCGAGGAAGCGCTTGATCTTGAACGTCTTGTGCGACGACTGCAAGAGAGCGCAGCGGTCAGTGCCTCCCCCCGCCCCGGCCCCGCCGGGCCTCGGCCAGCCGGGACCGCCGCACCCGGCTCCCTCCCGCTCCCNGGATGGCGGCGGATGTCTCACCATGGCGCGGAGCGGCGCGGCGTCCCGGCGATGGCGGCGTCCGAGGAGGCGGAAAGGGGGGCGGAGCGGCGATGGCGGAGCGGGCGCAGCGCCCCCTGCCGGCCCGGCGGGCCCGCACGCAGTGAGGGACGGCGGCGGCCGAGCGAGTTTGTGCGAGTTTATTTGGGTTTAGTACAAAAAACAGCTATGGCTAAAATTCGCTAGCTTGGGAGGACCCGCTACTGGCGAAGTCTCGTTCTGGGCTGTAAAACAATACTTCAAGTTATGAGGGAAGAGGAAGCAGTTCCGAGAGGGCAGGAGTCGAGAAACGTTTCAGACTTGAGAGAAGGGAAGATGCTGGAAAAGAACAGGATGCCCAAACCAGCTACATTTGATTAAAAATAAGCATTTCAATGTAGGGAGACTTTACATGAGAATTTATCAAGTCATATTCAACTATTAAGCCAGCTTATTCATACACTCCAACTTAAGTTACTTTATCCAGAGAACCACTGAAGAGGACGGTCTCTCCCTCCCTAACATGGTTACTGCACTGCCAGATGTTCTGCTCCTTGTGTGCCAAAAGGCTTCTCTCCACTGGTACCTCAACAGCCCCAGCCTGTGTATGTGTCTCAGTGCTAGACTGACACACTTCAGCTTTCACTGCCTCACATAGGAGCACCACGCCACACAGCAACATCTGTGTTAACTCCAGGCAACTCCAAGCTCGCTCTGCTTAAGTGCATCCAACACTGTCTCTAATTGCATTAGAGTAGAGCTCTGGCTTTTGATCCAGGTGTCACTCCCTCCTGACCACAACTGGTTTATTATCAAACTTAAGGCCATAAAGTCTTTCTATTTCGCAAAGATTCTCTTCTCTGCTGTAGTTAGATGCTGGGAAAATAAGTTCAAATAACCGAAAATATTACAATGAGAACACATTTCAAATTTGGAATCTACAACTGAGGTTCTTTAACCAGAAACATCCAACAGCACAATGCCCCCTTTTCTTCCTTTGTTCCTTTTCGCTCCGAAGGCACTTCTGGATTGCGTAGTACATGCTCTTTGGCTGCACAGACAGTCAGAACACATAAGGCTGGCACATCAGTCACTCCTCTTCCTTCGTGTGACTGGTCTCACCCTCTTGTTTCTTATCCAGCCCCTGATCTGGGGGTTTTGCAGCACTCTCTTCATACTGACACAATCTGCTCCGGCTTCGGGCTCCGGGCTGGTACAGCTGCATTGCAGGGCGATCCTGAAATAAATCAAAACTATTTAGATTCTTTCATAACTCCCTGCTCTCAGGGTTATTATGGCATCATTTCTGTGGTATTAGAAATGGCTCAAATTCAAACTTTTCAGGCTAAGTTTAATTATTCCACAGTGGTGGCAAAGTAACTTCAATTGTCTCAAATCAAGGTTATCTCTGTTGTAAAGCAACATCCCTGTTCAAATCACAATGAACACTGCTCATAGTTGAGGTTATTTGTAACGAGTTTCCTGTTGAGTTCAGCTCACACTCTCAGAAGAGAGGCCAGCTTCAAAGTTTCAAAACCTTGAGTTTCATTTGTACCTGACAATGTCTTAAGTGACACAGAAAACAAGCACAGTGATGCTGCAAAAACAGATTTTGTAGAGTACATAAAACTAGACTCAAGACATTATTTCTTGAGCCTAGAGCACATGTCACATCCTGCAAGTTTCAGTTTCCTATTTTAAGGAACCTGTTCAATCACACTCCCACTTTGAGATGCATTTTCAGGCATCATAAGATCAGCAGACACAAACAGATTACTGATACTCTACCAACACCTTAAAGAGATAGCCTATGGCACAACTCAGCAGATAAAAAGGGATCAGTGTCTTACACTTGAACCCATGTTTTCTTGGATTAGTTCTTACACGGTGACAAGAAATACCACTGCTAAGCAAATTTCAGTGGACATTTCTAGCAATGGCAGAGTTTGTTACAGAACAGGGAGAAGTTTCAACAGAGAAACCACATGGTTCTTTTCTTGAAGAGCTTTTATCCTAAAAACCACAGATCCCTGTGAATCAACACATGAATTTAAAGAAATCCAGCACCTTGTTTCTGATACGATCCCTCTTAACTGTATCCTCTTTTTTATCGTCTTTGGTTACTTTCTCAGATTTGTCCGTGCTGCTGGTAAAGTCTGTAAGATCACTTTTCTTTCCCTTTTCTCTGAGTAAGTCTCTCTCCTTTTTCACCTCTTCCTCTTTTCTTCTAAAAACCTTCTCTTTCTCATAGCGCTCTTTCTGCCTCCGACGCTCCTCTTCTTGGCGTCTCAGTTTCTCTCTCTGTGCTCTCTCATATTCTCTGTCTCTGTCATAATCTCTATCTCGGTCCCTGTAGTCCTTTACACACTCATCTTCTGATCTGTATGAAAACAAAACTGAAAATTAAGCTCAAAAGATTCATCAAACAGAGCTGGGAGATCAATGTAATAGTGGTGTAAATGTGCAATAGAAGATGACACACTGGCAGGTACTAGGGAGCTCTTGGGAGGCTGTGACAGCCCAAGTCATGCATGACAGCCAGAGAGGACACTGACCACTAGAGTTTCCCAGCCTCCTACTTGCATAGCTGGCTGAGTCTCTTCTGGCTTTGAAAAAAACATCTGAATTTGTCTGTCTTATCTGTATTTCTCACATGGCAGAACTGAACCTCGAACAGATCACGGAGCTGATGAGAATTACATTTTCCACTTTGACTTTTTACAAGACTTAGAGGAACTGGTAACTGGAGAACACCTCTCCTCTTGCCATGGTTATAATAATTATTGCATTTTAAGGACAGTGCTCACAGCCTGCTGCAGTCACCTACATGTGGGCTTCCTTAGTGGAGTTCCTATAATGAGTTGTAAAAATATTAAAATCTGTCCACTAATGAAGAATTTCCAGGTAATTCACAGAGCTTTCTGTAATCATGGGAATGTGCACTGGCACAGAGAACACAGCTCATGCCTTATATGAGAAAAAGCATTTGAAAGGAATTTCAAAACATGGTCATGGCAGAGCAGCCTAAGCCTCAGTACAATCAGGAAACAAGTTATAGATACATATATATTTATAGCAAGTACTAGAATACTTTTTTGCCTTCTCTTCTTTTGTCTCCCCATCAGATCGTTTGGCAGATGCACTACTCGCATTTTTTTCCTCCCTCAGAGTCTCTCTTTCCAGTTTCTTGGATTTTTCTTTTCTCTCCAAGTCTTTTTCATCTTTTTCAGGCTTCTTAAGTAGCTACAAAGAAAACAGAAGTCTCAACTAAAAAGCTCACTCTGACACATATTGTCTGGCACAACACCGAAATTGCATCAAAGGAACCACAGTCCAGTAAGAAGTAAACATTAAATAAATATTACTGCAAATCACAGTATTTCTAAAAGCTGGAGTGTATGAGTAAGCATTATTCACACAGCAGACTAGGATTTTTCTCCTAAACCAGGCTGTTTTAGAAAGCTTAAAAATAGTCTCCATTCCATAGTGAATTCACAATCCTGTTTACCGCAGCATGTACAACAGTCACATGACAAAAACTTTAAATATTACTATGAAACATTACAGCATGTAAACCTTTACAATGCCTGCTACTGAATATTACAAAAAAAATTGGTCATTTACTAACACCAAACTCATATGATTCTTCACACAATACCCAAAGTACATTTCAAGACTGATATACAAATAATAGGGGAAAGGGAGTGTAACAGTTTATAATAAAGAACTGTTCTAGACCTTAATCTTTGGTTCTTCTTTTGATCTGTCTCTTTCTTTTTCTGGGCATCTGTCTACTTTCTTCAATTTTTCTGCTTCTTTTCTCTTCCTTCTCTCCTCTTCTTTCCATTTTCTTCTTTCTTCTTCTCTTTGTCTTTTTCTTTCTAATTCTCTCCTCCTTCTCTCCTCTCTTTTTTCTTCTCTCAGTCTCTGTGTATGTAAAAGCAAAGAGAAATAGTGTCTCTCCACATCAGAAAACATCTCTTTAAGCTATCAAACAACTCACCTCAAAGCTGCCTCTATTATAAAAGAAAAAAAAAAGTCCTGTCGTCTCTGTTGTTGTTGTGAACTTGAACATGTTGCAGCAGTATATTTTTTTACTCATAAGCCTTAATTTGTACAGTCTTAAAAAATTCAAATACATCACTAGCCTCAGCCTTTATCATTAAAATTTAAATTAAATCTGCCCCACCTCTGATTTTCTCCATTGCTAGAAGTTAAAATAACATTATGTGCTAGGAGAAAGATCATCTACAAGGACCTCAGCCATACTGCACTAAAATGGAATCTGTTTTGTCAGTGCAAAAAGAGGTGTTTTGCTGTGACCAGAATGTACACAAAGCACCACCATTCCAACACTCTACTCCTTTAAAATACATGAACCAGAAGGTGACAAGTTGGGTCAAAGGCTCCTTCTTCAAAAGGGCAGAAATGTATCAACATACAATGAGCAAATTGTACTTGCAAACAACAAGAAAATTCTGGAGGTAAGTCTTACCTGTTTATTTTTCAAGAAGTTCAATAAAGGAGTAGTCTTTTTAGCTGGAGAATAGATAAAAGAAATGTAAATATTTTGCCTTATCCAATACTGCAATACCTACAATGAAGCTCCTTATGAAGGGAAGCAGCCTTAGACATTCCCCTGCCTGTCTCCTCTCACATACAGCAATACAGCAGTGGAACAAGTATTCCAAACCTATCTCCAAACAGTGGCAACTATTAGGATTCTATAAACTTCTTTAGGATACTAATAGGATACCCATTACATCTATCTCTACATTCAGTCTGCATTAGGCTTTTCCCAGACACTCTCATTTTTAAAGAGATCCCTGTAAGATATTTAAAAAGAGCAACCTGGTCATTTTTTGGTGGTATTTTACCCAACCACACTACCTCTCACTGAAATGCAGCCACTCCACAGCCTGGTCTGGCTAACAAACATCTGCAACAGGAAGGAACTTTGTCATCTAAAACCTATACCTACAGAAGAATTTAGAGCACAGGAACAAAACAAAACACATGGAATAATATTAGCCTAAACACTTAACAAATACTAAGCAGGCACACAAAATAATTCAGTCTCCTCCAGGCTGAGCTTCAAATTACAAAACATATTTGTTTCTTTGTGATCTAGGAAAATGTAACTATAGTACATAGATTTCCATACCTATTAGCTCTTTGTTTCTTGCCTCTATTTCCTCCAACAAAGTTTCAGGAGTGGAGGTTAATTTTTCATCATCTGCACTGTAACTTTCCAAAAACTTCTTGTATTCTGGATCTACACAGAAGAGAAGGGAAAGGGTGGGGGGAAAGAAGAGATACTGTAGCATGAAAAGTATTTGCATCACGAACTGCTCAGTTACATTTACTTCAGTTGGGTTGTTTATATGCCACCTTTTCATAAGTTAGCAGCTCTCAAATGAGCTGCTGTATTATGTTTGCCTGGGACAATCATATTTAATAGATTTCTAGCTAACGAAGCAGTGCTCATAAACTTCACATATAATTAAGCAAACATCCTATTGGTGGAACTATAGTGTCACAGTAAAAACATTACATTCAAATTAAGAATGCTAAGAGTTTCAAGTCTACACATGCAAAATAAACTAGCCGTTATACCATCTTCAATAGTTCCAGTTTTGGCATCCTTTTTCTTACTCTTCTTTTTTGCAGCTTTTTGGAAAGGTGCAAACTCAACTATGGCAGCATATTCCTGACCTGTTGAGAGAAAAAAATATATAAAAATAAAAATGAAACTGATATAAATTAGACTATATCATCCATATATAAAGCAGGAAGGTAAGTCTCACAAGAAATATGCAATACTAGAAGAGACTACTTACACAACATAAAAAAACTATTGTATTTGGAGAACTATTTAATACAAAGACAAACCACTCTACAGACAGCAGAATTAATGACCTTAACACTCTCACTATGCTAACAAACCAGCAAATTCACAGGCTGACAAGAAGGACATACTAGATTTAAGACTGCCCATGACTGTCAGTTCTGCCACCTCAGCGGCACCACACCATTTAATGGCCTCATCCTACAGCCTCTGCATTTATTGTGCAAGAAAGAATGTTTTAAGTTAATACAACTTAAAATATTGAGGCAAATCTCAAATTTTGACAAAATATAGTAGAATGCAATACATTACAAGCAGGCTTTAAAGCATTATCTTCTGACAAGAACACCACATTTATGGCTGCACAAATCCAGCCGGGCATGGCAAACACGGTGTGCTGTTACACTCCAAACCAGGTCATTTAAAGGACTTAGATGTTATTGGATCTGTATATGTATGTGCTTCTAGAGGTATTGGAACTGTTTTTGAGGCACTAAACCCAAACAAGTCAGACGTGGCTGCTCACACCCACCCCTCCAAAACTCAGCCAGCACACAGCACGGACAGCAGGGAAGCAGCAACATCCATCGAGTGCCGTTCACTTGCCTTTGTGATCGACAAAGACGTAGCCGTCGAAGCGATCCCTGAAGAGAACTATGTCTTCCTGGTTCTTGAAGTTGATGTAGGCTCTGGAGAACATGTGCGGGTACAAGCTGCAGAGACACAAACCGAGAGCGCTGGGCTGACGAGGCGGCGGCGCCACTGGGGCCCGGCTGGCGGCAGCGGCGGCTCCCGGGAGCGCCCGGACTGGGCAGGCGGCCGTACCTGGAGTCGTTCGCGAAGAACTCGAAGTAGTCGTGCTCGGGCAGAGGCTGCAGGTGCTCCTCCAGCTGCTCCTTCGTCAGGCTGGGCGGCAGCCGGCGGATCACCACCTGCGGCACGGCAGGACCGGCGCTCAGAGCGGCGGCAGCGCCGGGGACGAGTCATTACCGCGCCTCCCCCGACACGTCCCGTCCCGGGAGGCCCCCGCAAGCGGCCCGTTAGCGGGGGAAGATCCCGTTACAGAGGGGGAGCCCTGTTACCGGAGGGAGGAGGGGCCCGTTACAGAGGGTGACCCCCGTTACCGGGGAGGGCGCCGTTCCCGGCGGCGCGCAG
>VZRH01014904.1:247124-267678 GCA_013397555.1 Urocynchramus pylzowi | reverse complement strand
GGCTGTGGGAGAGATAAAGAATAAACTGCCCAATGAACAGAAGATAACTGTCCTACCTCTAAGAGATGGTGAATAGAGGACTCACCCCCATTTCCAACCGAAGACACCACCAGGGTTTGGATCTCTGGCCCCCATCAGTGAGCACCTGAGAGGTGATGATTTACCATAGGCTGGGCCAGACCACAGCACAGCAGCCAAGGATCCATGGCCAGGGTCTGTCTGTGCTGCTGGCAGCTGGCATCACCTCACTGCTATGGGAAGTGCCCAGGCAGCTTTGTGCACTCACCTGGCAGAAGATGACAGCAGGGTCACAAAGCCATTTGCCTCTGGCTCCCTCTTTGCTGGGGTGCTGGGTGACGTGTCTCACTGGAGCTTTCCTCCCTAGCCTAGGCACAGCAGGGCTGCAGGGAAGCAGATGGGAGATAAGAGCCCAATTCCCAGGGAAGTGCAGTGAAATTTGTCTTTGTTATTCCCCCTAAGGCTTTTGGCAGATTCCAGCCAGAGGAATTGTTATTGCAGGAAGCTGCTTGGCTGAGAAGCTCTTACTGAGCCTGGGGATGGGGAAAGGGCCCCTCTCCAGTAGGAAAGTCCTTTCTGCTGGATTATGCTCTTTTCTGACCCAGGGATGGGGCAATTGAAAGCCATTTTAAAAACTTTTATTCCATTTTCAGTCTCATGTGAAGGGTGAAACAATGCAGATGTTATAATTCACACCATTACAACCAGAAGCCAACTATTTCCTAATTACAATACACTATAAGTGTTTCTTGGCCTGTCAGATTTGCCACACCATACTGTAGATGCCTTAATGCCAATCATCTAAAATTACCCCTTGAGAGTCCTATTACAGTGCATCTTTCATAGTTCTGTTTCTCCAAAGTATCCAGTCTTATTTGCAAGGCCACCCTTTGAAACTTGTTTCTAGCTCCATTTCTCTCTCAACAATGTCTGTCCTATTCCATGGCATTTCTAAGTCTGCATGTCTTATCTCCAGGTTTGCATACAGATGCACACTGTGTGAGCCTTCTGCCAGGCTTTGAGAGTTTTCTGCAAATCCATTTCCAGCACTTTCCTCATCCCTGTTTCCCCTGGCAGACACTGCTCCGTGACGGCAAGAGGGAGAGCATCATGAGCACCCTGTTCATCGCCCCGTCCGACATCGAGAACGGGGAGAGCATCGTGTGCCGTGCCACCAACAAAGCCATTCCCAGCGGGAAGGAGACTTCTGTCACCATTGACATCCAGCGTGAGTACACAGCTGGCTGAGCCACCTCTGGCTGCTGGGACACCCCGGCCTCTCTGCCCCCTCCTTCGCTGCCCCAGGGCTGTCCGCAGCGCTCTGACTCCAGGCAGGAGCAGCATGCTGTGACTGGGGGTTTCTCTTTACTGGGATACTGGAGTATCGACAGAGTGGAGTCACAGCCAGGAGATTTCATGACCCCTGAGCTCCCTGAGGAACACTCAGACTACAGAGATATCCTGCTTCCCGTGTATCCATGGATTGAGCAAAGCAGCACCAGCTGCCATGCTCTGGGTGGCCCAACTGTGCCCTGATCCAGGCCTTCGGGGGTCTTAGGAGCAGGGGTGGATCCCAGAGGGTTTTGGGTGAGCAAGCAACATCTCTGGGCATGGCCAGTAGCAGAGATAAGTCCCATTAGGATTTCTGGTGCAGAATCCGTGTTTCCAGGATCCATGTTTACAGGCAGTTCAGTGAAATGTTTTTTGTAAGACACCTGATCGGGACAGTGCCCCTCCCATGGCACAAAGCCAGCACCAGTCACCACCTCAGGGGACAGGGCTGTGTTCAGAGCTGTACCATTCACCCTTTACTGTAAATCCACAGAGCAAAATCTGCCATCTTCCAAAATTCACATTTCACAGGCCTCTTCCCTCCTCCTCCGCAGTAGCCATTGCTCTTGGGCTCCTCCTAACCCCTTCCAGCCACGCTCCATTCACACACCCAGTTCCTGCAGCTGTATTTACCAACGACTTGCAAAAGCAGGATGTTCAATATTAGCATGCCAGCTGCTTTCCAGAGACCAATTAAAACTGGCAAACTCAACTGAACAAACTCAAGCGCAGCAGAAAATTCACCATTTAAGACTTCCAGCTTTTGCTGCCGGAAGATTACCAGGCTCTTGGGTTGCTGCCTGCATGTCCTGACAGAACTGGGCAGATAAAATGAGATAATAGCTTGGGTTATTTCACAGCCAGCAAACAGCTACAATAGCTGGAGACACACTCACACAAACAACGTGGAGTGGAGACATCATTACACTGGGGCAGTACAGTGTGGGCTGGAGACGTGAGCTGAATTCCCAAGACACATGGAATCTGCTTGGGAAAGAGAAAAACCCGATAAAGAACACCAATTTTCACTCTGAGCTATTAAATTCTCCATGCTGTGAATATAATAACAGTAATATTCTACCCAGCTATTAAAAGTATGTTGTTCTTAATGGTGGCTAATGAGGATATCAATTTTCCGAAGCTGGATGGGTGATGGGATAGAAAAATACAAAGATGGATTAACCAAGCTGAGGTGGGATGGATTTTGACCTGGATACAAAAGCCTGCTCTAGCTGTATCTATTAACAGAATCACGGAATTGTTAAGGTTGGAAAAGATCTCTAAGATCATCAAGTGCAACTATTAACCCAGCTTTAGCTCATGAGGCCTCACTTCCAGCCTTGTAGACAACCAGCTGCATTCACTTTGCAAAGAGCCAAAGGTGCTTTTCCTAAGCAAAAAGTATCTGGGCCACTTATTTTTCCCTAGGGAATTATTCTGGGAAGTCCTGCTCATGGGTCTTCTTCAATATCTAGCAGAGAAGCAGCACCTCAGGGAGAGAAGAAGTGGTTTCTGGAAGAATAAGGGAAAGCAGGCAGCAGCTGTTGGCTGGGAGTTCTTCCCAGCCTGGCATGAGCTGCAGCATCCCCCTGGGCCCTGCACTCTCCACCTCCAGCAGTGGAGGTTGAATTCACACCATAGCAAACGTCACCCAGCTGCGTGGTTTGAGAGGTGGCCTTGCAAAATAATCCCAGGGAACCAAAAAATAATCCTTCCCAGGAAGCAGCAGCCTGGTAAATCACTCCTACTGCTTTCTTTCATTTTCTTCTACAACTCAAAAGAACATCAGCAGTGCTCACAGGCAGCAGAGAAACACCAGGATGGAGGTTATCCCCAGGAAGGGTGCGTGCATGGTGGGAGAGATTATCCTCTTTCAGCTGATGGAAAATTGAAGTTGGGGTCCCATCAATCTCATGCCTGACCATCATAGCAGCAATGAAAGAGCTGAGTCATAAAACCCTCCCCTCCCAAATATATAAAAAAAGAGGGGGGAAAGAGCTGGAAAAAACCCCAGTGCAGGGTCTGTAATGGAAACACTAAGCAGCTCCAGCTGGAACATCTGTTCAATGTGATTTCCGTTCCACCAGCCACATCAAAGTCAGCCTCCTGTGAGTTATGCGTCGAACATCACAAGTGGGATTAAAATCATGTTTAATAGTTTGATATGCCATAAACTATTTATACTGCAGGAGCCCAGTGCTCCATGGAAATGCACACCCAGCGTGCCGGGGTGGGGAGGAGCAGGGTTATTGCTTATCCAAAGCCATTGCTCCAAGCCTCTGCACACACATGTGCAGTTGCTCATTTTTACACCTTTTTTTTGTCATGGCAAGAAGGGATTTGGCTGCATCTGTATGTTTTTGCAGGAGGTGGGAGGAGGAGAAGGAAAGTGGAGGGTGAGGAGGGGCACATCGCTGTGCTGGAGGGTCTCCTGCTGAGCTTATCCTTGGAGCTTGGCAGTGTTTGATTCCCTTTTGTGCTTCCCACTGGGGAGTGGGAAGCCCAGGGCTGAAGTGGCACCTTAGCCTTAGTGAAGAGGTTGGGAAGGGCTTGTCCACAGGGGAGAGGAGCACAGAGAGGGATCTGCACCTGGCAGGGCAAGTGCCAGCACAGTGCCTGCAGCCCACGGAGCTCAGCCTGTGGCCATTCCTGAGGTGCTGAGTGAGAACAGTGGGAGCTGAGGGTTTGCCAAGGTGCCTCCCAGGCTGCAGGGCTGCTGAGGGGTGATGCAGGTCCCGGTGCCTGTCCCGGTGCCAGTCCCGGTGTGATGCAGCGCCTGCACCAGCACTCGCACCCTCTCCTCCCGCTGCCTGTGGGCTGGCTCTATCTCATTCCATCATTCAAATTCATTACAAGAAGCCAGGCAGGAATTATAATTGTAACTGAGTGGAATTACATCCTGATGAGTTACAATTTGTGTCTTTTTTCCCTTTAAAATGCCCCGAAACACAGTGGCACACACAACCCACGCTATCCACAGCACCCGCAATACTCGAAAGCCCAATCCCATTTCTGAAAGGCAAGATCAAAGACTTTAATTCATTTCCTTCGCTTTTTTTTGCTTTTTTTTTTTTTTTTGTCATTTTATTTTTTTTTAATTTTATTATTTTGAGTGCAGGAGGGAGCCGGGCTCATTTTAATACAAAGAGGGTCCTCTCTGTAAATCGTAGGCACAGCTCCTAACACATCAAACAATGGGGAAGCTACTAAAGAGAAGTGTGATTCATACTTAACAAAGGAAGGTGATTAGCTGTTGTTGTCTAACAATAGGGAAGTGTCAGGATGCCTGGGAATGAATTAGGAGCCCGCTATACATCTCTGGGCTGCTGTGTCAGGGAAGCTCATTTATATTCCCAACTGCGCCCATCTTTATTGTCATTTGAATTGCACATTTTAAAATGAAATTAGGGTAAATTGAAAATACCTATAATTTCCCCGTCATAATTTCCCATCAGGAAGGCAGGTGGCTTTGCTCACAACAAAGCCAGGCTTCGGCTGGGTAAATACCACGGGGAGGAGAAGAAGGAGGCTCTGGAGCACTGCCGGGACTCCGCCTTTTCTTCTCCCCTCCCGGCCAGCCAAGGTCACTGCCGAGGCCACCTCCGACCCTCTGCTGCCGTCCCCGAGCTGCTGACCTTGCACCTCGCAGGGCTGGAATAACCCGGGCTTGCTTTGGAGGCAGTTCCCACGCCAGCATGCCCAGTTGGAGCCCACACCCTCCAGCAAAGGCACTGAGCAGGTCACTCCAGCAGGACCTGACCTGTGTGTGGTGGAGGGAGAGGCCAGCAGGGAAACTTCCATCCCTGGAAAACCAAGGACACTCCTTGGGCTTGGCTGGAGCCGTGGCTCCACAGCATCCCCACAGGGCATCGAGCACTGGCCCGTGTGCAGTGCTGATCCCACACCCAGCCCAGGGCTCCGGGATGCCCCAGCACACCTGAGGCCAAGGGAGCTGCCCTGGACCAGGGGGTACCACCCAACTTCTCTGCCGCCCTGCCCTGTCACCTGCAGCCTTTTCCCATTTTCCAGCTTGGAAGGACATTGCTGGAGCACTTGGAAGAGGAGAGTGGCAGCAGATGAAGTTGAACACATAACATGTCCTGGTTTAGGATATGTTTTTGCTTGTGTGCAGCAGACTCCCACCTCAAGGGCAGGAGAGCCCCTCAGCTGGGTCGATGAGCCCCAAGTCCCTCTGCCGTGGGACAGCTGGTTCTTCAGGCACCAAAAAAACCCCACAAGGCTGTTCTTTCTGCCTTTTGCCCTCAAATACGGTCCCATGCTTAAAACCTAAAGCTGAAGGCCTCAGTCATCACGAAAAATTAAAACAACTCTGGATATTCTTCATCGGAACATTTCACCCATTTCCTGCTTGCTTTCATCGGTTCTTTCCTAAATTTTATTTGCTGCTAAAGCATTTAGATGCTTCTCATGTGAAAAGGAGGAGAGAAACTGAGGAGCAGCTGGAAGACTGGAGCAGCCTGTGACACCAGTAAGGCCTTGGCAGAGATGATTAGGCTGATGAAAGAGCAGAAATGCCACTTAAAAGTTAGAGGATAGACAAAAGATCATTGTTATACAGCAAGATATTAAACTGGAGTGTCTCAAAGCAGACGAGTTTATGTCCTTAAATGAGAATCAGAGCCAGCAGTCACATTTTCCAAGTGAAATGTTACATCAAATGGTGTCTGTGGCTCCTCTTCCTGTCTTATTCGCTGAAGCCCTTCAAGAGAAGAGCAGCGTTTGTGGCATCAGCCTGTCTGACAAACTGTGTGTGGCTTTACACTGAAAAATGGCTTCAAACTGAAAAATGGCTTCCCACTGCCAGAGGACAGGGTTAGATGAGATCTCAGGAAGAAATTCTCCCCTACGAGGGTGATGAGGCCCTGGCACAGGTTGTCCAGAGAAGCTGGAAGTGTTCAAGGCCAGGCTGGGTGGGACTTGAAGCAACTTTGTCTAGTGGAAGGTGTCCCTGCCCATGGTAGGGAGTGGAACTGGATGATCTTTAAGGTCCCTTCCAAGCCTAGCCATTCTGGGATTCTGTGATATCACAGCACCAAGGAGTCTCAGTGCTCTTGCCAGGCTTTCTTACAGCCAAGTTGTGCTCTGTAGCCTGAGAATCTGGCAGGCAGGTGGGGGATGCTGCAGCTGTCTTTGGTTGCTCATGGGCCTGTCTCTCTCTGCAGACCCTCCCCTGGTGAACCTGTCTGTGGAGCCGCAGCCGGTGCTGGAGGACAACACTGTGAAGTTCCACTGCTCGGCCAAGGCCAACCCCGCTGTCACCCAGTACAGGTAAGGTGGCACTCCTGGCACCGCTGGCACCTCAGTCCAGCTCTCTGCTGAGAGCATCTTGCCTTCCCCTCCAGGTGACCCAAAAGAGCTCAGCACCTCTGGCTGTGGTTTCTGGTGGCCCTTCTGCCTCCTCCCATGTTCCTCCCTGCTTGGTGCTCGCTGTGGCTCATCCCCACAGCCTCTGCTGCCCCCATATGCAATGGCTGGAGCCAGCCCCTCCTCCCTGCTGTGGCAGGGTCCTTGTCCCCACTCTGGTGGCTCCCTGGTGCCACTCTGCCACTCACTGGTGTCTGCTGCATTCTACAGCTTCTCGGTCAGGGATTCATCAGCACCTGGAGGGGATGAAGGGCCCTGGCACTGAGCTGGCAGAGCCATCTCTTTGGGGCATCACAAGCAATGCATGCTGAGTGAAAAGTCTATTATGGGAGAATTCCTCTCCTTTTTTTGCACACTCTTTTATGATTTGAACAAAGCAGCTCTATTATTATCCCTGTGTAACCCTTGAGCTACCACCATAAGCCTCTCTGCGCCCACCACAGTGGAGCTGAGCCCAGGACAGCAGAGGTGCAGGTGCCAGAGATGTGAGGGGACACGGGGGATGGGATCTCCTTGAGTGGGACATTCTCCCTGAGTGGGTGGGATCACATCTGCTAGCCACAGTCTGCAGTGCCCCTGCACTGGCCACAGTGAGCTCAGAGCAGGGCACAGGTGGTTGAGGAGATTTGGAGCAGCAGGAAATGCATGGCTTGGTGCTGAGGGGGGTCTGGGGTGCAGGCAGTGCATGGGGTCCCTGCCAGCCCCGAGCCTCCCTGGGTCCTCTCTTCTCTCTGGAGACCAGGGAAAGGATCTGAAGGAACAACTGGAGCTGTGCCAAGGGAGGTTTAGGATGGATTTCAGGAAAAGGTTCTTCCCCCAGAGGATGCTGGCACTGCCCAGGCTCCCCAGGGAATGGGCACGGCCCTGAGGCTGCCAGAGCTCCAGGAGCCTTTGGACAGCACTGCCAGGGATGCACAGGGTGGGGGTGTTGGGGGGTCTGGGCAGGGACAGGGGCTGGACTCAGTGACCCTTGTGGGTGCATCCCAGCTGAGGAGATTGTGTGATTCTGTGAGTGCACATCCAGGGATTGATGGGCAGGAGAACAGATGCTCTGCACTGAGCAGAGTTACTGCCGTGGGCCCTTGGCTTTGGGTGTGAGGTCTCCTGCATCAGAATACTCCCTTCCTATCACAGGTTTGTTTTTTTTTTTGTCTAAGCAGACAAAATATAGGTATGGGAAGTGGGGCAGGCTGTCAGCACACTTTGGGAGAAAAGAGCTTTGTGTAACCAGGTACATCCCTGTCCTGCCTCATCCATCAGCCACTCACCCCTCCTGCCTGGAAGGCCTGAGCATGCACACACAGGCTTCCCATCCATTCTGCCTCTGCAGAACCATCCATGGATAATAACAGAGGAGGCACCTCCGGGGACAGGTTACCCTGACCCGCCTCCTGTTAGGCTCGTACAGCTTAATTAACACAATCAAGTTTCCGGGTAGGAACTATTCCTTCCAGCTGGATATCAGCACAACAAAGCAGTAATTGTGTTCCTGGTTACACAGAAGAGTTATTAATTCAAGAAGTCAATTAATGTCAAAGATACAAATAGCCCTGGTTTCATATTTACAGCTGGTAGGAAAACAAAGTGCATGGCAGGCTGGGTGAAGGACCCACGTGGTTCTTTCCCCAGGATTGTTTCTGGTACAGTCCAAGGCAAAACAACCATCTCTGGTCAAGGAACCAGACAGTGGCAAAACCGTGGCTCCACCAGCCTGATTCTCATCAAAGGAACCTTCCACATCATCCCTGAACCCAGCTGGGCTGATCCCTTGTGCACTGGAGCAGCCTGGAAGGCTCCAGTCTAGGGCTTCCACTTCTTTGGACAGGGACTTTGGACAAGGGGCAATGGCTTCCCACTGCCAGAGGGCAGAGATAGATGAGATATTGGGAAGAAATTTTTCCTTGTGAGGGTGGGCAGGCCCTGGCACAGGGTGCCCAGTGCAGCTGTGGCTGCCCCATCCCTGGCAGTGTCCACGGCCAGGTTGGACAGGGCTTGGAGCAACCTGGGATACAGGAAGGTGTCCCTGCCCATGGCACAGGGTGGAACAAGAAGAACATTAAGGCCCCTTCCTGCCCAAATGATTTTAGCATTCTGTGATTTCTCTTGGCTGTTTCCACCCTTGGGATCCATGCCCAAGCCAAGCTGTGTTGCTTTTCTCCACCAAGCAGAGGTGGATCCAACACTCCTCTCCCATCTTTGCTGCCATCTTGGTAGCTCAGGTTTGTGCTGTCCCCTCTGGCTGCAAATGCTACCATCTGCCCTCTTCCTTCCTTCTCACCATCCTGAGGCCATGGGTCTTGTCACCCTTCCTGTCCCCTGAGCCTCCATGGTTTTACTTTGCTTCAAATGGCTTTGGGATTCATTTAATGATGGATTTTACTCTTAAAACTAATTGCATGTTTTTTCAGGCTATGCTTTCCCATAAAAAGGGGTTTGGGTGGGAAAAAAAGAAGAGGCATGACAAATTCAATCACTTTGGGTTTTTCATTTCTTGAGTTCCCTTAACATGTAAACTTCACACAAGACTTTTTCCCTACCACTGTGACAAGCAAACAGGACTCAGCATTGCTCGTGGGGCTTCCTTCTGCTTAAAGGCTCTGAATGATGGAAGGGGGATTTGTTTTCCTTCCATAAGATCCCAAAGCTCTTCACTATGTAAAAGGGGCAGATGTTTAAGCACTTAAGCTTGGAGCCCTCTGGAGTGGGTCATATGAGCAAGAAGCCCCCTGTACCTTGACACTGGCCAGGAGAGAAGGATGGATCATGTAAAGCCTGATAACTGAGACATCTGGAGGTTTGTGAAGGCAGAACATGAGCTTGGTGCCATCCCCAGGCTCAGTCAGGACCCCACCACTGGTGAAAATTAAGTTAATTCTGCCTTAAAAAAAACAACAGGAAGTGTGATTTTTTTGGTTTTTGTTTTTTTGGTTTTTTTCTCCTTGGGGAGGACCACTGATATATCTCCTATGGCTTCCCTCATGCTCAGACAGAGATCCCAGATCTTCAGATAATATTTCTTTTTAATCTCCCCCCAATATGTTTGTCAGTAAATAACTCTGAACACAAAGGAAGAATGTTTAAACAACCTAAATCCCCTTTTGTAGCCATAAATCCACAGCATGCTTCACGGGGCCATCCCTGCTACCAACACACCAGCAAGCTGTCACCTTGCTGGAGTTTTTGAGGAGCCATAGGTTTTGCATTGGGTTTGCATCCTGGGTTTTCTTCCTGGGAAAAGCACATGAGGTCAAATATCTCACCCATAGATGTTCCCTTGGGAAGCATCCATGAACTGGGCTCCTTGTTAGGATGAAGCCACTAAACCACCTGCGTGGTCCTGCTGACCCAAGATTTTAAGCCCAGATCTCCTGTTCTCTTAGTTAGGAGGGCAAGGGAAAAGAAACAAAATTCAACACAATTTCCCAACAGACAAAAGGCCCCCTCTGCCCCTATAGAGAACATAGTTTTGATTAAATTGAGCTGTTTTTTCCTTAGGAAGTTTTCTTCATGCTCGCCTATATAATCACACACAGGTCGATTTTAACGCAAGAAAAACCTGGTTGGAAAAGAGACCTTGGAGCAATCCACTCCCAGAGCCAGAGTGGAAAGTTACAGCCTGCACCTTGTCTTCTCTTCTGAAGGCAGAGGGTTAATGGCATTTTCTCAAAACTGACAGATTTCCACAAAATCTTTGGCCTCAGTGGCATTTCTTAAGCGAGAATCCCTCTTCTTTAAAATCTGCTGGCATCTCATGATGTTGGGAAGCAGGCAGGGCTGGGGCAGCTGTCCTGTGCTGGAGGCACAGCTCCTCTGCTCCTTTCCTTAGTTGAGGATGCTGGAGCTGAAATCCCAGCCCTGCTCCCTGGCTGGCAGCAGCCGTTTCCTGACGAGGAGCAGCATTTTCCCCAGGGAGGTTTGCTTGCCCACGATGTCACTTGGGCTGTCACTCGCTTTTGACACAGGACAGGCCGGTGTCACCAAAAGCAAGGGGAGGGCAGAGGCTGGTGAGGTGTCACAGTGATCCTGAGCAGGATCTGGCACAGGGGTGAATTAACCCTCTGGCAGCAGGAGTTTGCTCATTTGGATGTTTTCCCTCCTTCCATATAGAGCAAGCTTTGCACAAACACATCCTACAGCTTCTATAGGGTCTTATACCCCATCTGGCCTGGGTTTATCCCACCTCTGTCAGGTTCCCTTTGGAGCTGAAGAGCAGCTCAGCCCACCAAAAACCTGCTTGGGTGTTGCCAGTGCAGCATCCTCCACCTGGAAAAGGCTCAAGGGGACCTGGGCTCCTTGGCAGCACTTCCATGGATGTGTCCCCATCTGCTTTAGCCCCATGGACATGGGGCTGGAAGCCCAAAGAGGTTCCTTGGTGTCCCAAGGGTGGTAGGGGACCACACTAGCCTTTCCTCTCCCCCTCCCCTGAGCCCCTGCCCGCCTCTGTCAGCCCGTTTGCTGGCAGAGCATCCCGGTGCCAGGCTGGAGCAGCAAACAGCTCCAGCACACATCCCACCTCAACACCCCCTCCTACATGCCTCTGCAGCTTCCTGGACAGGTCTGGCATGGGGAGGGGGGAGTTTGGGAATTTACTGGCTTGCTTTTGCTGCAAGCAAACGGGCAGGAAAGGGAAAGGGAGAGTAATTAGCTGTCGCCGTTGTTCTGCTACCTGCGATGGCGGGCAAAATTAATGGAAAGCAACAGAAGTCGGGGCGACGTGAACCGACTCCCAACCAGGCCTCCTCTTTGCTCCCTTCAGATCTCTCTATTTGCCAATCTTCTCGTGGCTTTTGATGTCTGTTGTGTGTCTGTGGGGTGTTTTTTTGTTGTTATTATTTATCACTCGCAGTAAGAAAGAGAATCTTTAAAGTGGCAGAAGAAAATGGGAAGGTTTAATATTGCAGGAGGCAGAGTCCCTGAGCATTTCGGGCTCCTCAGCTGATGATTATTTTTGTGGAGAGATGGGGAGCTGGTGCAGGCAGGGCAGTGATACAAATCTCATTCTGTGCATCCACACAGAGCTCTCACCCCCAGGGCTGGCGGAGACCTTTGCAAATAATGTTATCTTTGGTGGCAGAGGGAGGCATGTGGAGCCACCCTCCAGCACCAGCTGCACTCTGGGGACCACTGCACTTCCAAAGGAAGATGTGGGACTGACAGACAGACACACAGACATAGCTGGGAAGAGGGTATACAGCAAGGTGTTGAGCATGGCAGCTGTAAGCAACACACAGCTACCTCTTCATTGCTGAGGGCTGTTGCAGAAGGTCCAGCAGGTGCTGCAGCAGGAGCAGAGGTCAGGAGGAGCTGGGGGCATTTATCTGTCAGCCACCCAAGGGATGGTGCTGCCCCACTTCTTCCCATTCCACAGCCAAACAGGGATCACAGCAAGTGCAGTCCAAGCAAGTTCCCACCCCTGCTGGGCTGAAGCCCAGGCTGCTGCCTGCTGGAATCCTCCTGCCTCAACCAGCTTTGTGAGTGGCAGCTGCAGCTCAGGGCTTGAGCCCCACCATCCCCCTGGTCCTGTTGAGCCGAGCTCAGAGCCATCCCACAGCATCCCCTGTTCTCACCTCCAATGCATCCCCCTGAGCACTGTTTGTTTGTTGGCTCAGGGCTGGCAGGAAAGCCCTTGCTCAGTAAATACAGTTTTATCTCTGAACAGCAGCTCACTGTCGCTCATCAAATATTAATCCAAACTCAGCTGCTTCTTAACGAGGTTTTCTTTGAAGGCACTGGGGCTCGAACACACCTGGTGGGAGGCACTGTCCTGGCCTCCCCCTGGCTTTGCCCAGGGAAAACAAAGGGACAACAACAGAGAAGAGTTCCCTGGTCTGGTTCCTCCACCCTTCTCCACAGGACAGGCATTTCTCTTTAGGAAGCTTTAGGAAAACAAGTGGATGAAGAGCCCAAGTGCCTTTGGTGTCTCCAAGGATCATACATGCCCAGTTATAGGTCTGGGGTGTTTTGGCTACTGGCCTTGGGGAAAAAAGTGGCAGAATTTTGTGAGTTCAGGTAGATACAGGAAAATTTCACCTGATATCAAGGAGCTGCGAGAGAGAAAGAAAAAATCCCAATGTGCATCATCTGTGCTTTGGCCTGCCTGCCTTACACTGTGCATCTTGGAAGCATTCCTCCCACAGGGACACATTCCCACAGTTTGTTTGAACAAACCTGGGGAGAAGTTCAAACTCCACAGAGCTTTGCTGCTCTCTACCCTTTGAGCCTTGTCTGCACCATGTGGGGACCTGCTGGCATCTCTCCAGATGTATTCATGAGATGCCTCAGCTCCCACAGGGGAGTCAAGTTCTCCAAGAGCATGTGCCCCATGTCCTGCTGGAAAAAGCTTGGAAGTTTGCTCAGACACTTGAACCAGCTCCCTCGTGGCTCAGCATTGCTTTGGTGCCTGGCAAAGAGCAAGAAAAGCAGCAGAAATCTGGGAAAGCCTTATCAAAGGGATGGGGAATGGAGGAGGGAATGAGCAGCTGGTCAGCCCTTGCTTGGCTTGGCAGAATCATTGTACTTTCACTGCCCCAGTGGATGTGGCTGGATGGACCATCTCACTGCCAGGAGCACTTCCATCATCAGCCAGTCATGGGCTCAACACACAGACCCAGCTTCTCCAAAACAAATCCCAAGGAAAGAGCCAAGAGACATTCCCTGCCACCCCTGAGTGGTTGGCTATGGCAGAGGGGGAAGCCCAGAATGAAGGCCAGCAAGTCATGGAATCACAGAATCAATTAGGTTGGAAAAACCCTCTAAAATCATTGAGTCCAACTTTTACCCTGCACTTCCAGGGCCACCACTAATCCATGTCCCCAAGTGCCACATCCATACATCTTTTAAATTCCTCCAGGGATGGGAACTCCACCACTATCCTGGGCAGTCTGTTCACATGTCTGATCCACATTTTAGTGAAGAAATGTCTCCTAATATCCAATCTAAACCTCCCTTGATGAAATTTGAGGCTGTTTCCACCCCTCCCACATCACTGATTCACATGGAGAACTCAGGGAATCCCATCCCTGATTCCTTACACTCACTTCCCAGGGATCAGACCTGTTCCTATGCCAGAGGTCTGCCCCTAGGGATACATCCTTAGCAGGATAAAAGGAAAGGTGAAATAAAACTGCCTCCCACATCCAGGCAGTGAGGAGAGCTGGGCTCATGAATGGATGTACTCTGTTCCACCTGAGCATGAGGAAGCCACATCTATAACAGGGTCAAGGAATTCAGGTCTTAGGGAAGGAAGAGCCACAGGAATTGTTTGCTGCTGCCAGGTTGGATGAGCAGAAGGAGAAATCACCCCAGACAGTGGGAGCAAGATGTCTCTGTTCCACTAGATCTCCATTGCTTCTTTGCTTGGTCAGTCAAGCTTCTGGATGTCACAGATCCCTGTTCCTGGGTGAAAGGCCAGGGAAAGGCCTGTTTGGGGTTTAACACCCCTTCATGACACCAGAGTGTCCCTACCTCTTCCAGTCAGCTGAATATATTCACACATCTAGAGGCTGTAAAGGCCAGAAGGGATTATTGGATTGAGGGAAGCTGATCAGAGATTCAGGGCAATGATTTCATTGGCAACTTTTGAGAGAGAAGTGGCAAATGATCCATTTAATGGGCACTGCCTCCAGCCAAGCCAGAGCAGGGGCTGTTTTC
Organism: Urocynchramus pylzowi; assembly: GCA_013397555.1. Taxonomy (NCBI): domain Eukaryota; kingdom Metazoa; phylum Chordata; class Aves; order Passeriformes; family Fringillidae; genus Urocynchramus; species Urocynchramus pylzowi. Next base: position 253,293 of record VZRH01014904.1, on the reverse strand, counting down.
CCTCTTCTGGCACCATAAAACCTGGATATATTTTAATATGCAATTCCAATGGCTTTGAAAAGTGTCTCCTGGGAGCTGGTGTGTTTTTGTGTTCCTTGCTTTCCTCTGCCTGTTCAGGGAAGGCCCAGGATAAAAGTGACCAACCCCTCGTGCCTTGCATTCCCAGAGCTTCTGATCACCAGGACCACAACCAGACTGGCCAAGGGAGGAGGACTTGCCATATTAATTCTTATTAAATTACAATCATGCCTTTCTTAATATTTAAAAGGGACTGGCAAGGGTTTGAAATGCTGCAGGGCCCCAGCAGCTGCAGACAAGGTGTGAAGTCTGTGGGTGCACGGGCACTTTTCTCCACATTCATTGCACTCAGTGTCCCACTCACAGGAAAATCACCCAGACTTCTCCTCTGGGGACTGCTCAGGGACCCTTTCAAGGCTGGTTTGGATGGGCCTTGGAGCAGCTTGGTCTGGTGGAAGGTGTTGGAATGTGATGAGCATTAAGGTCCTTTCCCACCCAAACTGTTCTGGGATTTTATGATCTGGGGCAGCCCCACAAGAGCTTCTGCAGAGTCTCAGGGGCCCCCAGCTGCCCAGAAGGCTGCAGAGGGATGAGGCGGGGAGCAGCTCAACAAATGTCTGGTTTCAGACCAGAGGCATTTCAGCATCTTGAAACGGAATGGTCAGTTTGGTTTTGCTGCCATTTCTTGGCACGCTTTGGACCTTCTCCCCCCCAAGCAGCTCCCTCCTCCAGTCCAGCTTGGGAAAGTTCTCATTTCTGCCAGTGTGCAGTTTTTGTTGCCCTCCTCCCCCCGCTGCCATCTGCTCCCTCCCGCTGCAGTGGCCGAGGCTGCCGTCTGTCCAGCGGCAGGACGCTGCGAGCCCATATGCTGTCCCTCGGCAGGGCTGTCACCTCTCCTGCTGCCTCCCGCAGCCAAACTTGGCAGGGGGGGAAGAGAAGCTGGAGTGGGGAAGGGGCCTGCAGGCATTTCACAGCAGTAACAGAATAAATCTAATTTATAGACATAGCAAAATGCAGCTAAAGCGGGAGTTGAAATAAATGCAAAGCACACCGAGGTCTCAAGTTATCGGCACTGTAACATTTTTCCTGACTATCTCTGTTTTCCTGCCTGGGTTTGTCTTTGTAGCTTCCTCCCAGACAACTGGACCTTTGCTCTGAAGTGAAAATGAAAGCTGGGGGAAAAAAAAATACCAGGAAATGAATTCTTCAGATCTCCTTCGTGATGCATCAGCCCCATCTGCCAGCTCCCTGTGACAGGGAGCAGAGCATGGCTGGTTGGCAGGTGGAGAGACAGGCTTTAAAAAAGGGAAATAAAGTAAAATAAAAGGCACAACTATCCCTGCAGCTGGGAAGTGAGACTGGGCTGCTGGGGGGGCTCTGCCAAGGCACAGAGCTCCAGGTGAGACTGGGAAGACAGGGTTGGAAGAGCCTTCGCTCGTGGAGGCGTGAGGACAGGGAGATTTGTCTTCGCATCCCCTGGCTTGTCAAGGTAATGGGAACAAGCAGGTGGGAGATGTTCAGAGGCAGCTTGAACTAATTAGGAGAGAGTGTAGAGGGGAGAGAGTCTGATGGAGGGGGGGAAAGGCAGGGGGAAGAAAAACACTTTGTACTGGTGAGCACCATCCCTGATGTAGAGATGGTGAAAGGTACCAGAGCACAGAGTAATGGAGCAGCCAGCCCAGGGCTGGATGGAGCCTCTCCGATGGTGGGGCTGCCAGAAGGGGGTTGGGTGTTCCAGGAGAGCTCCCAGAAACATGGGGTGCCCCACAGTGGTGTTCATCACCATCCCAGCCAGGACCACTGGCATCCCAGGAGTTGGCAGCATCCTGAGTTTTCCAAACTCTGCTCCAGCCCTTTCCCAGCATTAGAGTGAACCTGTCTCCACCTCATTTCCAGCAGACCTTAGGGTTGTGGTTGTGTTCTCCCAGCCTTGTCAGTCACCCTTCCTTTAAGACTTGCTCCTGGAGCTGGGAATGTGATTCAGAAGGGAGCATCATTGCCTCTTCTGTCCAGATCTCCTCTCCCTTTGCAAGAAGTGGCAGCTTTTTGAGCCTAATTTAGCAGTCTTTAATCTGAGTTATTCCAAACCACACTTGCCACTTCCTTCATGCGTTCCCGCAGGATGATGGGCTGATTTCACAGAACGAAAAGCCTTAAGCAAATCTTGTCACACAAGAAAATTGATTTTTCAAAACTGACTTTTACAAGATTACTGGTGGTTTTTTTCCCCTCATCTTTCTTCTATATCGTTCCCTTCCAGTCTCACGAGGTGGCTTCAGATCTAAGGAAATTAGAGATGCTGTGACTAAATTGAAAATGTAAAAATGGGGAGAAAGAGGGGAAAAAAAGACACCCAGCACCTCCTCTGCTGCTGCCTCTGAAAGCTATGGCTGCATGTGCTTGTGAAGGAGCAGAGCTGTCTCCTTGACCTCTCCCATTGCCATAACATCGATGCCACATCACAGAAGAGTCCAAGGATTATGCCAACACCTGACAAGCAACATCCCCTGACAGGCATTCCTTGGTGATCCCAAGTTAGATCGTGGGGGTTTTCATTCTCTCCCTCAATCTGTACATATTATTTTATCTTTTGGAATTAAAAAACAGTTTCCCCCTGCCGCTCGGTTCAGAGACATCTCAATGTGTTTTGTTAAAAAAAAGAAGACAGAGGAAGAGTTGCCTTGAAGTTGTTTCAGACAGCTTAAAATATGCTAAGCTTTTGTGTTTCTGCCACATAAATAATGAATCCTCTTACAGCTTCTGAGTCAGGAAAGACGTTGATTTAAGAGGCCTTCAGCTCTGTTTGAGGCTTTTCTGCCAGAAAGGGAAGAATGTGACCAGGGATGAGCGAGGCATGAAGGATGAAGCAGAGTGTGCAAGGAGGATGTGGGATAGGGACAGAGGTGGCACCCACCACAGCCCTGCAGGAGCTGTTCTAAGGGATTTCACCCATTGATTCCCTCTTTGCTCCTTCATTGCACATTTTGGGGACTAGACTTGTGTTTAAATGGAGGACAAATCTGTGAGCACCTACTTCTGTCACTGTCTCTGTCCCAGTAAACCAGTGGGGATTTGGTGACTGCAGCAGCATCAGTTGTTGTTCATTTGACTCATTCCCCAAGTGCCACCCTTGAAGACATCTCTTCCAACAGAGCAGTCAGGAGAGCTGCAAAATGTAGGCCAGCAGGCATGGCAGGAGAATGGGAAAACCCAGTGGGTGCTGGTCTCCCACAACAAACCCAGTGGGTCCCACGTGCCCTCCAGGCCCGCGTGTCCTGGTGACTTCCCCAGTAGCCGTGACCGGACACTGGCAGTCAGAGGGCTCAGCTGCTGGAATGTGGATCCACTGCCGAGCTGGAGCTGGGAGGTCAGGCTGAGTTCATCAGGAAACAACAAAAAGAGAGGCAAGAGCCAAGCTGACCCAAGCTGAGCTGGGGCAGGGGAGCCTTTCCTCCCCAAACCTGCAGGACAGTGGTGCCTGTGCCGAGGACATGCTGTGCACCCTGAGCATCCTCTCCACCTGGCATGGAGTTATCTTGGCACAGCTGTTTGGGGTACACAGCACCCTTGCACACCCCATCCCAGAGAGACTCCAAAGGAGTTCTGGGATTGGGGAGGAACCCTGTTCACTTCAGGTCTCAAGAATACCCTTGGCTTTCTGCTCTGTTCTAGAAGCTGCTGGCAAATATCAAAGCAAAGAGAAAAGGCAGGGTGTTGTCTCTGGGTTAGAAAGTTGTTTGTAAAGCATCAACCTGCATTTATTTCTTAGCTCCACTTTGTTACTGAAGTGGGTAGTGAAGAACTTCATGGTTGTTACTTTTGAAATGTCTTTTTTTAAAAAAAAAAATACTGTTTCATGCTGTTTTATGAAGTTGATAGATAATCACAGAGCTCTTTGGGTCAGTCTGTTATACCAGGACACAGCCACACTGGGTTGTTTTCCCATGACGTGGCTGAGAAGGGCAGAGTTGTGCCAGGGTGTCAAGGGCACTCCAGAGGCTTGTGAGAGAAGAGGGACTTGACCATAATTTTGGGCATGGATGGATGGCTGGAAATGGATGGATGGATGGATGGATGGATGGATGGATGGATGGATGGATGGATGGATGGATGGCTGAGGGAGCTAGGGTTGTTTCAGCTGGCCAAAAGGAGGCTCAGGAGAGATGTTATTGCTCTCTACAGCTGCCTGAAAGGAGGTTGTAGTGAGGTGAGGGTTGGTTTCTTGTCTCAAATAACAAGTAATAGAATAAGAACAAACAGCCTCAAGTTGCATCAGCAGAGGTTTATATTGGATGTTAGAAACAATTTCTTCCCCAAAAAGGTTCAACAGCCAGTTGAAAAAGCACAGTCTTCCCAGGGCAGTGGTGGGGTCCCCATCCCTAGAGGGATTTAGAAGGTGTGTAGCTGTGGCACTTGGGGACACGGGTTAGTGGTGGCCTTGGCAGTGCCAAGTAACACCTGGACTCAATGATCTTGGAGGTCTTTTCCAAACTGAGCAATTCTGTGATTCCATGGATGAATTTCATACTGAAAAGATGAACAGTTCTTTTGGTGAACTAGCTTTATTCTACTCCCCTGTGAGCTGCCTGTGTGTTTGCATTAGCACAGGGGAACACACTTTGGATATTTATAATTCCTCCTCGTGACTTGCCAGATCCCCAAGCTGCTCACACTCCAGCCAGCAGAAATCCAAGTTCCTTACACAGAAATCCCTGCCCTTGGCATCTTCTGTGAGGAGATTCCCACAAAATGAGGGCTCAGCCCATCTCACCCTAGTGACTCAGCTGCCTCTGTTGATAATCCTAACATGAACCTGATATCCTGTTGATAATGCTAATTATCAACCATCTGATCTAGACACAGTTGAGCCCTGAATAATTAACTGTTCTGGCAGGACAGGCCAGGGAACCTGCCAGAGAAGGAGCTGTGCCTCACACCAACCTGAGGACATGCCAGGAGTCAGACAGAGCACAAGGAACAAGCCTGAGCAATGGGATGGAAACAGTGGCTGTCATAGGGAAGGAGAAGCTTTAGGGGCACTGCTGGGGCTGGAAAGTCAGACAGAGCCAGCTCAGGCTGGTGGGCACCATTTTTGGTGGCCCAAAGCATTGCCTGGGCTGTTTGACATGTCCAAGGTTGGCCACCATCCTTGAAGAGTTAATACAAACTTGGCCTGAGGTCTGTCTTCTCTTGCCATACCAGAGAGAGGGCAGACCCTCTCATGCTACAGAGATCAAACCACAAAGCCCTTGAAAACATCCCAAAGTCAGGACCAGGTCAAAGCCTCAGAGGAGCTTTAAGAGCCAGCCAAGAGAAAGAAAATCCTTGGAGAAGACCCAGACACCCAGCAACTCTCTGTTGCATGAGTTCCATGTGCAGAAAGGCACAAGCCATTCCTGCCTGCTGTGCCAATCGTTTCTGCCCTGAAAAAAATGTGTGGATTTGGCAGCTCCAGTGATCTGGAACATGGGGTCCCAGCCCAGCACCACTTTCAAGATCCCCAAGCAGCAGCTTTCTTATGCTGATGAAGACCTGTGAGTTTCTGTCTCCATTAACCATTGTCTTTTTCCTGCCAATCTCAAAGGGATTTCACATCGAGGTGTAAAGTTGCAAGGGCCTCAAGCACAGGTGGAAAATAACAATTGGAATAGAGGGAAAGGCAAGTTCAAGCAACTTCACAGCATTAAGATTCACTTTGCACTGAGGAGGAGGATAAACACAGCAGAGAATTAGCTCTTCAACATGCCAGCATCCCTAAATCTGGCTAAAGACATTCTGCTACGGGGGTGGAGTTGGGTAAGAAGACCCCAGAAAGGACTAATCCTGTTAAATGATTTGAGAAAACACAAACCACGTGATGAAATTGGATTACCCAAAATAATAGTTAAGCTATTAGTCATGTCTATTGTGTGGCGGGGCAAGTCAAGATGATGTAGGCAGGAAAAATGAAATGCAGCATCACTGCCAAAGGGGTAAAAAACTCCCCGAGGAGAGGTGACACCTCCAAGCTCATCCAGGACTGGGGTTGACTCACATCCCCAGTATTTCCCCAGGATAAGCAGTTTTGGCAGTTGGCTGTCATCATCTGAATGGTTTTAAACTTTCTCAGCATACATTAAAATGAGGAATTTAATGTTCATACTTTAACCTG
>VZRH01014904.1:194267-247017 GCA_013397555.1 Urocynchramus pylzowi | reverse complement strand
GGGGGGGGGGAAGTACAATTTTCATATGATTCCATGACTCTGGGGCCAAAGATTCTTAAATCTAAAGTCCCCTTCTTAGAGGGAAAAGGAGTTATTGTGGAAGAGGGTGAACTTGTGAAAGGGGAGGGGCAGAAAAACATCCACAGTGGCAAGAGAAGTGGCAAACAGGGATTAATGGGGACAGGTTTAGTGCCCAGCCCTGTCATGTGATGGGGGATTTTAAACAGCAGAATTAAAACAGCATATCTAAAGCATCTGCATTTTGTTTTGATCTGTCACGAAAACAGCTCGATTTGCAGAAGGAATCATCCAGTCCATGAAGTTTGATGTTTTCCCTTTGAAACAGTAGCAGCTTTTCCAGCAGGGCCTCTCTGATTTCCTTCTAGGGGAGGGATGAGGATCCTTCCCAGCCCCTGGTGCAGGGAAGGAGCCAGGGGACACGGTGGCATGGGCTTTGGCCACCCCCTCTGTCTTGGTTTGAAAAGCCAGGTGTCCACTAAGGAAGGCAGAAGCCTTCCTTGAAATGGAAAATGTAAACACCCTCCCTCCAAAATATTATAATTTTGAAGTTAAGGGGCTCTCAAGCAAAGATATGGGAGCAGGAATAACAGTTCTTCACTAGAAAAACTAAAAATACAAATGTAATAGTACAAATAAAAAAAAACCAAAAAAAAACACTGGCAGAGTCAGAGCAGGCCCTGGCACGCTGTGGGTCAGGGTGGTGGCAGCAGGGCCATCCCAGGGTGGCTCAGCCCTCCTGCAGTGCCAGCTGTGGGTCAGGGTGGTGGCAGCAGGGCCATCCCAGGGTGGCTCAGCCCTCCTGCAGTGCCAGCTGTGGGTCAGGGTGGTGGCAGCAGGGCCATCCCAGGGTGGCTCAGCCCTCCTGCAGTGCCAGCTGTGGGTCAGGGTGGTGGCAGCAGGGCCATCCCAGGGTGGCTCAGCCCTCCTGCAGTGCCAGCTGTGGGTCAGGGTGGTGGCAGCAGGGCCATCCCAGGGTGGCTCAGCCCTCCTGCAGTGCCAGCTGTGGGTCAGGGTGGTGGCAGCAGGGCCATCCCAGGGTGGCTCAGCCCTCCTGCAGTGCCAGCTGTGGGTCAGGGTGGTGGCAGCAGGGCCATCCCAGGGTGGCTCAGCCCTCCTGCAGTGCCAGCTGTGGGTCAGGGTGGTGGCAGCAGGGCCATCCCAGGGTGGCTCAGCCCTCCTGCAGTGCCAGCTGTGGGTCAGGGTGGTGGCAGCAGGGCCATCCCAGGGTGGCTCAGCCCTCCTGCAGTGCCAGCTGTGGGTCAGGGTGGTGGCAGCAGGGCCATCCCAGGGTGGCTCAGCCCTCCTGCAGTGCCAGCTGTGGCTCTGCTGGAGCAGGGATCCTGGACAAGGGGGGAGTTTTCCTCTGGAGCTCCAGGGCTGCTGGAGATGGGCCTGGGCTCCCTCTGGGAATGCAGGGGAGCAGAAAGCTGCTCCTCTGGGAATGCAGGGGGCAAAGGCTGCTGGGGTGTTCCCAAGGTCAGATTGGATCCAGGTAGGAATGCTTGGCTCCTCCCCTGGGCAGAGCCTCTCCCATGGGAGGATGGAATTTGATCAGCCCTGCAGGGACACTCATTGGCCATGGACAGCAGAGATCTCCTGGAGGGAGGATGGGCTGTGGGAGAGATAAAGAAAAAACTGCCCAGTGAACAGAAGAGAACTGCCCCACCTCTAAGAGATGGTGAATAGAGTACCCCCAAACCATATCTTACAACCCAGCACACCCTCCTGCTGCTAAATCCAGCGTCCCTAATCCTCGCAGGTCTGCTCCGCTCTGCCCACACTGGGGTGCACGTGCAGTTTTGGGCAGGTTTGATTCCCCTCCATGCCCTGGCCAGGCCCTGCCCGTGGGCTGCAGGGCCCCTCCGTGTCTCTGGAGCTCTGTGCAGCCCAGCTGCAGCCCCGGCAGTGCCGCTCCATTGATCACCTGCACGGCTCATCAGCCCTCTCCAACTATTCCCCACGGTTGATCAGTCAAGTCATTGACAAGTTAACAGCTTTGTTTACTTCTCCCTCTCGCTTCTGCAGCCAATTTGTTCCGATCACTGTGCTGAGAGAAAGATTGTTTTGATTAGTTTCTCACCCAGAATGAACCATGGTGGGTGCATGGACTGGTGACATGGCTTTTATTGTATCATCTGGGAGAGAGAAACCTGCTCACCCCACTTCTTTCAGGTTCCTGTGCCTTGGGCAGCAGACTTGACCCCAGAGTGTCCCTGATAACCTCTCCTCCAGTACCCCAATGCTCTCCTCCGAGCTGAACTCTCATTGAACATCTTCAGGGGTGATTTGGGGAGCTCTAAGTAGCCCCTCATGGATTTTTCCCACCTACGGACCTGCTGATGGCGAGGAGGAGAAGCAAAACCCAGGCACTGCCCTTGAAGACTGCAGCTGATGAGCAATCAGGCTCATCCCAGCCTCCTGGCTTGGCAGGAGTGGGAACACTGGAGCCGAGATGAGATGGAAAATCAAGCCAGAATTTTCCTCTGCAGTGAGGTGTTATTATGATCATCAAAATCCCAGAGTGTTTAAAAACAATCCAACCCCAGTAGCGGCAACTGATGCATCGTGGTGAGCGCAATCAGACACCAAACATGTCCTTGGCAGGGGTAAAAGTCTGAAATTTGGGGAAAGGTTGCAATCTTTCCCCTTGTTTATTTAGGCATTTAAAAAAAAAAAAAAAAAAAAGAAAAGAAAAAAATAGGCAGGAGGAGATGAGCAAAGTTGACATCCCTGCATCTGAGCTGTCGTATTTCCACCACTAGAACTTGAGGTTCACTTCGTGGTGGAGCCAAGATCCCTAAATTGGGATAGAGAGGTTTGGGAAGAGGTGATCACTGCAGCAGCTGTGTGTGCATGGAGGTTTGTCAGATGGGAGCTGGAGGCTTGGAAACCTTCCTTGAGTACAGGAGATACAATACACAAGGAAATACCTCTCCATGTGCTTTCTTCCCCTCTAGTCAGCACAGGTGAGGCCACATCTCAAATCCTGTGTCCAATTTTGGGCCCCTCACTACAAAAAAAGACATTGAAGTGCTGGAGCATATCCAGAGAAGGGAATGGAGCTGGGAAGGGGCTGGAGCCCCAAGAGAGGCTGAGGGAGCTGGGAAAGGGGCTCAGCCTGGAGAAAGGAGGCTCAGGGGGGACCTTGTGGCTCTGTACAACTCCTGACAGGAGGGGGTGGGGGGGAGGGGGCCAGGCTCTGCTCGCAGGGAGCAGGGACAGGACAAGAGGAAATGGCCTCAAGTTGCCCTAGGTCAGGTTTAGGTTGGATATTAGAGAAGATTTTTTTATGGAAAGGGTTGTCAGGCATTGGCACAGGCTGCCCAGGGCCGTGGTGGTATCACCATCCCTGGAGGTGTTCAAATAACCATGTGGTTGTGGTGCTTGGGGACATGGGTTAGTGTAACCTTGGCACTGCTGGGTTAGCTGTTGGACTGATGATCTCAGAGCTCCTTTCCAACCTGAACAATTCCCTGGCTCTGTGATTCCACACCCCAGCCCCGTGCTCGAGGGCCAGCCAAGCCTCAGCCAGAATTCTCAGGGCTCTGAGCTGGATGAAACCCAAGCTGGAAGGCCCAGCCATGTAATTCAGATGGGGAGAGGTTACCCAGGGCCTGCTGCTGATAAATGAACCCACACTCAGAGCGGGAGGCGGAGGAGCCACATGAGCCCCACACATCTTCATTAGGGAGGGAGAAGAGGAACAACCCCATACATCACCATTATGAAAATTTACCCGTAATAAAGAAATAATTTGTGCGATGCATCACGCTGCAGCCGCGCGGGGGGTACCGTGACACCGCTCGGGCTGGGAGCCTCACTCCATCATTCCTCACAAGGCTGTCACTAGCAGGAGCCATCCATTGTCCCTGTCCCCTTTGGACCTCCAAAGGATGCCAGAATGCCATCCTCAATACACCACCTCCTCCCTGTGGAGGTTACCAAGGCTCTGGGGCCTCGGGGGATGTGGGGTGGTGCTCACAGCATCCCGCTGGGGACAGCTCTCCTGGGAGGGGGAGAGGAGGGGACTGTTACATCACACCCTAGGAACTGAAGGTACTGCTGGCAATAAAGCAACAAAACCCATTCTCGGAGCAATTTGTAGCAATTAATAGCCATTCCCAGGAATGAAATGTTAATTAATTCTTTCCCTGAGCCATGCATTTATTTAAGGTATTTGTGGGTGCTCTTGGTACTTTTATTAAGCAATTAAAATGCGTCCAAGAAAATATTTATCCATTTTAAGTAATTCTTAGTAAACACGATTTATATGGCAAGCAACCACTTTATTTTGCATTGTTAATTAAAACCGACGACACACTCCACTTCCCCGGGTTATTCGCCACCAGAGCAGCCGTGCTGCCAGGAGTGCTGGTTCAGAGCTGCTGGCAGCTCCAAAATCCTCCCTGGGAACCTGCAGGGTGGATTTGTGCAGTGCTTGATGGGGCGTTTCAGAGCCCAGAGAGCCCCAGCAGCCCCGTGTTAACCCCCAGGAGTCCCTGTGCTGCTGTAAGGAGCCGTGGCCTGACGAAGACTTTTCTAAAGAAGATTTTGTGGAGTCCTACAGCTTTCCCAGGGATGGGAAGGCAGTAGTTTGTTCCCACACGCTGGGTGTTGAAGGATTACAAGCCCTTGTAGGGCAGACAGAGGGAGGTGTTCGTTCAGGTGAGCGTGGGCAGGGATGAAGTGCTCGAGAGCAGGGATGTTAGCAGCGCTCCTCCACGGACTGACCCCCTGTGGGGTTTGCTGTGCCCTCACTGGGAGCATGGGGAACTCTGCGGGGGCTCCACCAGCCTGGCAGCTCAGCCAGAAACAGGATTGATGGGAAAAAGGGATGGAACTGCGGGGTAACACCCCGTGTGCAGAAGGAGACGCAGCTGAGCATCCCACCGAGAGCCCGGGAAGAGCACAGGTGGCATCCCAGCTTTTGGCAGGTTTCCTTCAGAAATCAGAGCAGCAGAAGAAAAAACACTAAGACATGAAAACCAAAACAAAGCCCCAGTATTGTTTAGGAGCTGACAAATCCCAAACTGTCCTCTGTTATTTGCTTGCGTGTACTCTTAGCTGGGAAGCAATCGATGGAGTCAGAAAAATGCTATTTCCCTGAAGAATGTCTCCTTAGAAAAGTTCTTCCCTCCCTCTTCAGTGTTAAAAGGACCCACTGCAGGTATTCTATTTTTTGTTCATTCTTTAATCACCGGTTTTCAGTGCTGACTATAATAACCCCTTTGAAACTTGGATCAAAATATCTCTTTCCTGGTTGAAATTTGTTTTCTTCCATCACCCGAGCAAATTCAATTTGCAGAAGATACTGAATTGGGAGGCACCTGGTACTCCCTCCAGAGAGGCCAGAGGAAAACAAAAGCACATTAGAAATATGAGAAAAGAAACAACAGAATGAAACTCAGCCCACAGGGGAAGAAATGCCCATCTGGGAACACAGACTGAGATGGTGAAAAGAAATGAAGATGAGAAAATCTGCACATCTCTGCTCTGGAGCCAGGCTGGGAGAGCTGGGGATGTCCAGAATGGAGAAGACAAGGCTCCAGGGAGGGCTCAGAGCCCCTGCCAGTGCCTAAAGGGGCTCCAGGAGAGCTGGAGAGGGACTGGGGACAAGGGATGGAGGGACAGGACACAGGGAATGGCTTCCCACTGCCAGAGGGCAGGGATGGATGGGATATTGGGGAGGAATTGCTCCCTGTGAGGGTGGGCAGGCCCTGGCACAGGGTGCCCAGAGCAGCTGTGGCTGCCCCTGGATCCCTGGGAATGTTCAAGGCCAGGTTGAATGGGGCTGGGAGCAACCTGGGATAGAGGAAGGTGTCCCTGCCCATGGGACAAGATGAGGGTTAAGGTCCCTTCCAACCCAAACCCTTCTGGGATAATGATTCCATGATCTGCATTGGTCATATGACATGGGATGGTGGGAGCAGGGGTGAATTTGGAGCTGGGTACTCCAAAAGTGCCTGTCAGTGGTAGAGGGCAGGAAATGAAGACACCCCCCAGTCACCCTCTGGGGACCACCCAAGAGGCACTGGGATAGGGCCCACGGCATCCCCTCTGCCTGGGCTACCCTTCAGCCTGGAGAGCCCAAGGGAGTCACAGAAACAGGTCCTGTGGGCAGGACCCCACAGACAGACCCTCACCCCTCTCCTGGCACAGGGAACCCCCCTGCCCAGCCCTGCCCCTGCAGGGGAGGCTGGCCAAGGGTGAAAAACAGCACAAGCAGTGACAGGCGAGTTAGTGGCCAAGTCATCCGGGGAGAGACTAAAGCAGGTAAATTTATATAGTCTGGAAAAGACTTTGGGTGCCACATTTGCAATCTATAAATACCTTCAAGGGAGCAACATAAATGAAAGGAGCCCCTGATCTCCAGGCTGGCAGGACCAGGAGTGCTGGCTGGGAGCCAGGCCTGGTGCAGTACGGCCACAGAGACAGAGGAAGAAATCACAGAGAGCCGCAGCAGTGGAGGTGGTGGATGGGGCTGCAGGAGCATCCTCCCATCTTCTCTGCTCCATTTTATTCAGGTTCTGTTTATAAATAACAACTGAATGGTTAATAGGTGAGCAAGGCACATTATGAGTTCATTAAAACCCTCAGTAAGTTGCCTTCTGGCTGTCCAGGAGCCCACAGGAAGCTTTACAAGGGGGTTATCAGCTGCCATTATTAAAAACCAATTTGACATTATAAAAGATCCATACTGCTCGTTCTGCCACATTGATTTAGCCATGTTAAGCTTTGGAAAACTGGAGCAAGAACCTTGATCTCTGCTGAAGCACGAAAAATTGGTGTTTGTGACACATCAGGAAATCCAGTTTTGCAGCAGCGATGGGTTTTGAACAAATCCATAAAGCACTGTGCCACGGTTGTTGGGAAGTGTTTTCCCAAGCAGCTGCGATGTCAAACAGCTCTTGGAAACCTCGTTCTCTGTTTTGCAACATCCAGAAGGATCTCATCTGAGCTTTGCCCAGCTCAAACCCACCTCCAGACATTTCTCCATCTGGTTCCAATTCCCGGTGCTCTCTGGGAACGTTGGGAGGATGAACTGCAGGCAGGTGCAAGTGACATGACCCCACAAGTCACTTTTATCCTCATCTTGAAGCCTCCTTCTTGTCCTCTGCACAGCAGGGAGGGTGGATTTGTGCAAAATAACCAAGGAAGTGCCTGGCACAAGAGAAGCTCTGGATTGTCCCAAAAGTTTGGTGCCACGCCCAGTCCCACTGACTGCTGAAAAAAAATGGCTTCATGTACCTGCTGCCTCCCTTGAGCACCTGAGGAGCAGAACAAGACCCTCCAGAGGCTGGAAGACTGCTCATGGCTGGGAATCTCTACAGGGACAAAGTTGTAAAAGAAGCTTAATGGAGCAGAAATATTCCTGACAAAGAGCATGGGGCATTTCCCCATTCACCAGCTGGAGTTTCCCTGTCACTCTAGCTTTGTACCTTCCTTCCTTCCTTCCTTCCTTCCTTCCTTCCTTCCTTCCTTCCTTCCTTCCTCCCTCCCTCCCTCCCTCCCTCCCTCCCTCTTTTCCTTCATTCATCCACAGTTCCTGAGATGTGAATTCAGGCCTTTTGGACCAGCACCCCAAACAGGACATGTCAGGAACGTGTCTCCTCTCCATCCCACAAGCTGTGCTAAGCTTTGGCGTGAGGTACCAGCCCTGTGGCAGATGCCCCTGTCCCTCTGCTGCCCCATCCCAAGGAGCCAGCTGCTGCCACAGCACTGGCAGATGCCTCCCACAACGGGCAGCAGCCTTCCTGTGGCAGGGAGGCAGCAGGGCAAGGCGGATCCATCGGGAGGCAGGGAAGCGGGATGCTGAGGTCATCCTTACAGACTGACCCTGAACAAGCTGCTTGGCTTGGGCTGCAATTCCCTCCAGGAGGAGAAAGGCATCACCAAAGCACCACTGCCCATTCAGACCTTTGGAGCAGCACCTGGAAGGCTCTGTTTGTGCAGGTTTTTCCATAGAGAACCTCCCTCATTAACACACGTAGTGCGGCCCTAGAAATAAAACCAGCATCTCCTGATTAATTATTGGAGGGGGAGGCGAGGGAGGCAGGGGAGGGAAGCTGAAGTGGCAAGTCAGCATCTGTTAGAAGTGCAAAGATAAATGGAAGGTGAGGGCAGGTCAGTGCATACAAATCACTTCCATCCACTGGGGAACACCTCTCAGGGCGCTGTGTCACCACGGGGGAGGCTGAGCAGCTCACTGGCAGGAGGCACTGAGGTTCACAGCAGCAGGTGCTCGGGGAATTGGCTCTGGCAGCACTCAGGGTGTTCTCCAGCCTGCCATGGACCAGCATTCTGCTCTCTCTCCAGCCCCACAGAGGCACATCACTGCCTATGAACCTTCAGAGGGAGCTCCCTGCAACTCCAGTTGTCCTTGGCTGCCTTTGGGGCAGCATTGAAGCAGTGGGGAGCCATGGCAGAGTGACAGGAACAAGCAGTGGGAGGCAGGAGACCGCTGGGAGGATCAGGAGCAGATGCTGCTTGCCTTGAAGGGGACAGCTTTCCCCAAACCACCCCCAGACCCCGTGTGGGGAGCAGCCTCTGCAGCTCCTTCCCCTCTCCAGAGCCAGCTCCCAGTGCCTGCATGCTTCCCAACCCATCCAGCACAACCAGAAGGCAGCCCCAAAACAACAAGGCAGAGACTCCTCGGGGAAACCCTCTTCCCTCCAATTTACCTGTCAGTTGTTTGGGGAGGATTATTATATGTTTTTTCCCAGGCTTTTTTTCCCTTCCCCAAAGAGTGGCTGGAGTTTCACACTGCCTGACAGCATCTCCCGCCTTTCCCACCCGTTCCCGAGTGGCAGGTTGCCAGATGGTGCCCCATTAGGTCACATTTGCTCATTGTTTGGCAAACAGGGCTTAATTCAAGTGCTGACTTGACAGCTTGTTCTCCAAGACAATTTGCAAGTTGCAGTGTTGCAAATGCCAGCTTGGCTTTTCGGGAAATGTTATTTCAGCTGCCTTAAAGGGATAAAGTTCTCTTTGACTAGGGAAAAAAAAAAAAGGAAGAAAAGGACCAAAGTGTGGGGGGAGTGGGCAGCAGAAAATGTTTTTAGTAGTTTTGATGTGGAAGGACCAGCAGTGTTGTTGGCAAGCCTTCAGGAAGGGACTGTCATTCCCCATCAAGTAGAGACTCTCCATGTCTCAGTCCTCCCATCACTGAGGTCCTTCACAATCCTAAAGAATGAGGTGTATTCCCAGTGAAACAGGGTAATAGAATTTTGGTTTCTTTTGGAAAGGTTTCTGTAGGGGTACTCCATGTCCTATTCCTCCCTTCACTGAGGTCCTTCACAATCCTAAAGAATGAGGTGTATTCCCAGTGAAACAGGGTAATAGAATTTTGGTTTCTTTTGGAAAGGTTTCTGTAGGGGTACTCCATGTCCTATTCCTCCCTTCACTGAGGTCCTTCACAATCCTAAAGAATGAGGTGTATTCCCAGTGAAACAGGGTAATAGAATTTTGGTTTCTTTTGGAAAGGTTTCTGTAGGGGTACACATACATATCTCTCATGGCTCCTCTCCAAAACCTGTGGCTGTAATCCCTAAATCCCTGGGGAAGGGGACAATGCTGGGAACAAGTTCATACCCCTTCTGAAGTCAGGGGTACTCTGGGCATGCTGTCCCCAGCACTGTGACAGCTATACATGGACATGGCAAGAGACACAAAACAGCACCACGATGATGCTCTCTTTTCTTCAACAGGTGGGCAAAAAAAGGCCAGGTTATAAAGGAAGCTTCTGGTGACTTCTACGAAACCATTGTGGACCACACGTTCTTCTTTGAGCCCGTCTCCTGCGAGGTCACCAATGCTCTGGGCAGCACAAACATCAGCAGGACCGTGGATGTCTACTGTGAGTAACCTGTTGGCTGGAGTCTGGCTTCCAGGCTCAGCAGAGCTGCTGAAAATCAGCAGGAAGCAGACACAGCTCAGTCTGACTTGCCCAGGGTGGCAGGACTTGCTGGGCTCTCCTGCAGCTCATGCTTTGTAAATTCTCTGGTGGTTGCACCTGTGATTTCCTTGCGAGCTCATGGGGTGGTCACTGGGGAGCTGGTCCCTCTGGAGTTGCAGCAGGCACCTGCCTGAGGCTTTTCTTTGTTTGGGCCCCATCAAGATCTCCCACTTCTCCCTCTGACCTGTTTGGTATGGGGGTTTCTGGCTGGCAGAGCCCGTCCCTGGCAGTAACTCCAGTTTCCTCTGCACAGTCGGGCCCAGGATGGCGACAGAACCTCAGTCCCTCCTGGTGGACCTGGGCTCGGACGCGGTGTTCAACTGTGCCTGGACTGGGAACCCCTCTCTCACCATCGTCTGGATGAAGCGAGGCTCAGGCGTGGTAAGAACCACTGCAGGGCAGGGGCATGGGCTGCTGCAGGACCCTGCCCATGGAGCAGAACCCTTGTGCTCTGGGAGCTCCTGGCTGGATGAATGCTGGCTCCTCCGAATGCAAAGGGGTCCTAAGAGTGGGGGAATTTATTTCCATGATGATGGACAGAAGGGTTGAACCAGAGCATCACTTAACACTTCACTGATGGGGAGCAGTTCTGCAATTCACCTGCATGTGGTTCCTTCTGCAATGGTCCTTTCTGGGATAGACCTTCCTGGGATGGTCCTATCTGGGATAGACCTTCCTGGGATGGTGCTTCCTGGGATAGTCTTCCCAGGGATGGTCCTTTCTGGGATAGATCTTCACGGAATGGACCTTCCTGGGATGGTCCTTTCTGGGATAGACCTTCATGGGATGGACCTTCATGGGATAGACCTTCCTGGGATGGACCTTCCAGGGATGGTCCTTTTTGGGATAGACCTTCCTGGGATGGTCCTATCTGGGATAGACCTTCCTGGGATGGTTCTTCCTGGGATAGTCTTCCCAGGGATGGTCCTTTCTGGGATAGACCTTCACGGAATGGACCTTCCTGGGATGGACCTTCCTGGGATGGTCCTATCTGGGATAGACCTTCCTGGGATGGTTCTTCCTGGGATAGTCTTCCCAGGGATGGTCCTTTCTGGGATAGACCTTCACGGAATGGACCTTCCTGGGATGGTCCTTTCTGCTCCTCCAGGCCTGGGATCTCACATCCCTACATGTTCACCCCAGCACTCCCTGCTGTCAACTGGAGCCTGCTCCAGGGAGGAGCTTGGATCTGTCCCAGCAGACTTCTCCATGTCTCTTTTGTACTGAAAATCATAAGGAGCTTTGCTAATCATAATCATGGCTCAGTCAGCCCTGGGAAGCAGGAGATGCTCTGATCCCTCTTTACAGACAGGAGGGCTGAGCAAAGCCACGGGAAAAAGCTAAAGGAGGGGTGAGATGTGGAATTCATTCAGAAGCACACAAAGGTGTGGGCTTGAAAAGCATCTCCCAGCTTCACCTGGGCAGATCTGGGGATGAGGGAATGCTGCTGTAATTACAGCTCAAGGCTGTAATGGGAGAGCTGGACCCCCACGGAGGGGCTGAGTCCTCCCACCTCCAGGGACACTGAGGCATTAACTGCTGGGCTGCTTTTTCAAACCATAATGACCTTGGTGAAGGCCATCTCCTGGGGAGAAATTATAGACTTGGGAGAGCTGATGTCTTGAATCAGCAAAGGAATCCCAGTGGGTCAGTAATTCCTGGGTGGTTTCCCATCCCACGGCTGCTGTGGCTGTTTCTCTGGGTTATCACTGCATGCTCTCAAACACAGATTGTTGTTCTGCTGCCTTGAGGTGGCTGCAGGAGCTGGGAACAAGGGCTGCCTCACCCTCCTGCTCCAGCCCAGCCCCTCTTCAGGGCTTGCCTTTGCTATCCAGCAGTGCCCAGGTACAGCAACCTTCTCCCTTTTTATCTGCCTCTCTCCAGCTGAGTTCCATCACGTTGGAACTTCTTGGAGCAGAATGAAGGAGGTGATTCTGCCCTTCCACTATGCCCTCATGAGACCCCACCTGCAGTGCTGTGTCCAGCTCTGGGGCCCCCAACTTCAGGACATGGAGCTGCTGGAGCGAGTCCTGAGGAGGCCATGGAGATGCTCCAGGCTGGAGCCAGGCTGGGAGAGCTGGAGGTATCCAGCCTGGAGAAGAGAAGGTTCCAGGGAGAGCTCAGAACCCCTTCCAGTGTCTAAAGAGGCTCCAGGAGAGCTGGAGAAAGACTGGAGACAAGGGATGAAGGGACAGGACACAGGGAATGGCTTCCCCCTGCCAGAGGGCAGGGATGGATGGGATACTGGGGAGAAATTCTTCTCTGTGAGGGTGGGCAGGCCCTGGCACAGGGTGCCCAGAGCAGCTGTGGCTGCCCCTGGATCCCTGGGAGTGTCCAAGGCCAGGTTGGATGGGGCTGGGAGCAACCTGGGACAGTGGAAGGGGTGCCTGCCATGGCAGGGGATTGGAATGAGATGTGTTCGAGGTCCCTTCCAAGCCAAACAATTCCATGATTCTGTGATCTCAGGACAGACCCTCCAGCTGGTGTAACCCAGCAGAGATGGTTATGCTGGTCACCAGAGCCACCTCCACCTCCCCAGAGGGATCCTGGCAGAAGATGCTGCTTTGTAAAGCCATCAGCACCCAGCCATCCCAGTGGGATCTGGGATCACAGCTGCTTCTTCCCCAGCCCCTCTGTTTTAAGAGCAAGTTGAAGTCCCTCAAGATTGCCTTCTTTTCTCCTTTTTATACAAAAAGGGAGCAAGTCAGAGACCAAGGAGAGGTTGAGGCCAAATAAACACAGTTGCTTTTATGGCTAACTCTGCAATCGATGCTAACACAGTGGGTTTAAAAGGGATCTGACCCTCTCTGCCTCATGCCAGGTTAGGGCTGAGACCCCCACATTGCTACAGGGAGACCCAGATCCACATCCAACCACTGCATCAGTGCTGATTCCAGGAGCTGTGGGAGTAGCAACCAGCAGAGCCAGAGGCTCACCCAGCAGTGAGTGCTGACGAGGAGGAGAGATGATGGGCTGTGACCTGCAGAGCCCTGGGGGAGAAAACCAAAGGCAGCTGGAGGAGTTTGCTCCAGAAACCAGTCTCTGTTTGAGATCTGCCATGTTTTTTTTCAAACCCAGCAGTGCCAAGATCCTGCTGACAGCCTCAACTGGATCCCTCAGCTTCCGTGCTTTTCCAGGTTTAATAAAGCTGCTCATTGCAGAGCAGGGCAGGGCAGCAACAGTCAGCCAGTCCATAGCAGGGGGCTGGCCAAAGCCAGCTGAGATTTCCCTGGGTGTCCAGACCCCGTTCCAAGGTGCCTGCCACCTCTGCCACCACTTCTGGGCTTAAAATCCCCAAGTCAATCCCAGCAGCCTCCCCTGTGCCTGTGAATGTGGAGGTGCAAGTGTGGGGTGTGGTTCTCTCTGAGGATTTTCTGCCTGTGTCACTGCAGCCACCAAAATTTTTCTCTTGTATCTTGAACTTCTTGCAAAACTGGAGTTTGTAAAAATTCAAATTAATAGGAAGAGGATTTCTAATTCTGCCCCAAAACACCTGTGGTGTTTCTTTATTCTTTGGTCAACAGCAGTAAGTGATATTTCCATGCAATGCCAGACTTTGGGCTCATCCACTTGGCTTTCCCAAGGATGCTCAGGAGCTGGAGACTCAGGTCCTTTGTTTTGTCTGTAACTTCTCATGGCCCACCTGAAAGCCCCCCTCCTCTTTTTCAGGTCCTGAGTAATGAGAACAAGCTGATCCTGAAGTCAGTCCGCCAGGAAGATGCCGGGAAATACGTGTGCCGAGCCGTGGTGCCGCGGGTGGGCGCGGGGGAGCGGGAGGTGACGCTCACCGTCAACGGTACCTCCTGCTCCCTTCTGCCATTCCTTCCCTCCTGCCTCCCTTCTGCCAGTCCTTCCCTCCTGCCTCCCTTCTGCCATTCCTTCCTTCCTGCTCCCCTTCTGCCATTCCTTCCCTCCTGCCTCCCTTCTGCCATTCCTTCCTTCCTGCTCCCCTTCTGCCATTCCTTCCCTCCTGCCTCCCTTCTGCCATTCCTTCCTTCCTGCTCCCCTTCTGCCATTCCTTCCCTCCTGCCTCCCTTCTGCCATTCCTTCCTTCCTGCTCCCCTTCTGCCATTCCTTCCCTCCTGCCTCCCTTCTGCCATTCCTTCCTTCCTGCTCCCCTTCTGCCATTCCTTCCCTCCTGCCTCCCTTCTGCCATTCCTTCCTTCCTGCTCCCCTTCTGCCATTCCTTCCCTCCTGCCTCCCTTCTGCCATTCCTTCCTTCCTGCTCCCCTTCTGCCATTCCTTCCCTCCTGCCTCCCTTCTGCCATTCCTTCCTTCCTGCTCCCCTTCTGCCATTCCTTCCCTCCTGCCTCCCTTCTGCCATTCCTTCCTTCCTGCTCCCCTTCTGCCATTCCTTCCCTCCTGCCTCCCTTCTGCCATTCCTTCCTTCCTGCTCCCCTTCTGCCATTCCTTCCCTCCTGCCTCCCTTCTGCCATTCCTTCCTTCCTGCTCCCCTTCTGCCATTCCTTCCCTCCTGCTTCCCTTCTGCCATTCCTTCCCTCCTGCCTCCCTTTCTGCCATTCCTTCCTGCTCCCCTTCTGCCATTCCTTCCCTTCTGCCTCCCTTCTGCCATTTCTTCCTGCTTCCCTTTCTGCCATTCCTTCCTGCTTCCCTTCTGCCATTTCTTCCCTCCTGCCTCCCTTCTGCCATTCCTTCCTGCTTCCCTTCTGCCATTTCTTCCCTCCTGCTTGCCTTCCTCCATTCATTCCCTCCTTCCCTTCCTCCATTCATTCCCTCCTGCTTCCCTACTGCCATTCCCTTCCTACCTTGATCCTGTTGCTCTGACAGCTCCTGTTCCCAAATTATCCCCTCAGATACTTCCTTTTGGAGGAAATCCCACTCCCAGTTGAATCAGAGATCCAGGCAATTGGAGTAAAGTGGATTTTGCATTATTTCGCCTGGAAATGCACAAGTTAAAGCAAAAAAAAAATCAACATTTGCTCAGCCCCGCACAGTTCCCTATT
This sequence comes from Urocynchramus pylzowi, assembly GCA_013397555.1. NCBI lineage: Eukaryota > Metazoa > Chordata > Aves > Passeriformes > Fringillidae > Urocynchramus > Urocynchramus pylzowi. The sequence continues at coordinate 232,077 of VZRH01014904.1, read as the reverse complement.
ATCAACAGGGGTTTATTGAGTAGTTGGGAGCTGGCAGCTTTAAATCTTTAATAGATTAATCTTGCAAAACCCTCACAAGGTTGGAGAGTGCTGTTGTCTCTATTGTACACCTGGAGAGCTGGGAATTGAGTCTGGATCCAAGACCAGCAGCCTAATCACACTCTCCATCCCACATGAGGATACCTGCGAGGATTCCTGTGAGGATACTTGCAAACACTCCAGGATTGCTGTCAGGATACCTCCATGGCTGCTTGGGGCTTATCCAGCACCGTGTCAGGATGTGCCCTGGACTCACAGCCACATCTCTGGAGTTTAAGGATGCCCTGGCCAGGACCTCACAGCAGCTGGTAACAAATTTCAGCATAAATACGGCAGGGAAAGAGCCAGGCAGGCTGCAAATGGTGTAAGCAGAGGATGAATTTTGCATTGTCTCTCACCTGCATGACAAACTGGTAGGTTTCACTCCCCACTCACTGTCACAGGAGAAGAACATAAGCAGGAGGCAGCTCAGGCAAGCATTGATTTCAAACACAGATAATGAAGATGGTGGATGCCCCAGTTCCCTGGAAACATTCAAGGGCAGGGCTCTGAGCAACTTGATCTAACTGAAGATGTCCCTGTCATGGCAAGGGGTTGGACTGGACGACCTTTAAAGGTCACTTCCCACCCAAACTATTCCAGGTTTCTATAATCCTAGAAAAGGAAGGCAAGAGCAACACAGCAGGGACTGAAAACCAACCACTCCCTCGACTTGGACTCAGTTCCTCGGTGCCTTCAGTCTCCTTCCCCAGCAGCTGCTGGGTTTTAATTACAATTAAATGAGCTCATGGAAAACAAAGCAACAAATTAGCACGAAGAACATGCTCCTTCCCTGACACCTAGCAGGCACAGGGATGCCCGGAGAGCAGAGCAGATCTCCCCACAGGCTCGGGGCATTCGGAGCGTGTAGCACTGACTGGAAAAGTTGATCTCCAGCAACTTTTGGTTTTTTCCCCCAGCTTATGCCTGGGGAAACTGATGGGGAGCAAATGAAATCCATGCATGGGGTTCACTGCTCAGCCTTGAGCATCTGCCAGGAACTGACTGCCTGCACATCCCATCCCATGGGAAGTGCTGCCGGGGGCTTGGTGCACCCCGAAGGTGACAACGCTGGGACATATCACTGCAGGTATTGGACCAAGGGAAAATCCCACACCTCCAGGTCAGGATGGTCTCCTGGTCCTCCAAGTGAGGAGAACTGAGCCCCTGAGTAGCATCCCCATATCCCACATCTACCAAGAACCAGGGCTTGGCAGCCTGTCCTGCAGCGGGAGCAGCATTCCAGCTCCAGAGCAGGGCACAGTGTGTCTAATCCAGGTAATGAATTCTGCTGGAAGCCTGTTCTGATGTAATTCAAGGGGGAAGTTGAATGCTTCATATTTTGAAGAGATTTTAAATCCAGAGGGTGATACAATTGTCTGTTATTGCCAGATGCCTCCCTCTGTCACAGAAAAATCAGGCATTGAGAAGTTGTGTTCTGGGCTGGCTGCACTGCCCCTGATCAGGGCACCTGGACTTTTAGGGGGCTGATCCGTCTCACTGAGCACAGTGATCCCAACTGAGGGATCACCCAACCCACTCTGAGCCTGTGGTCCCACCAGCCCATCCACTCCCAAAATTATCCAAAATCATGGCGTGATGATGGTGGGGTGGGAGAGCATCCTCCTGCCCTTCCCACCCAGCTTCCTCAGACAGGGCTGTGGTTGCAGAGCAGCCCAATCCCACGCCAGAGCCAAGGCCACCAGCCTGCAAGGAAGCAGATAGGATTCAGAGTCTGGTGAGTGGGAAGGAGGATTATGCAAAGCAGCTGCATTTGGCAGGGCCAGAGCAGCAGAGGCTCGAGGGAAGGGAGGAACTTGGTGCCATCATAAATCAGCAGCAGCCTGGATTTACAGCCAAAGCCTCTTGATGCTCTTGACTGCACCCAGCCTGGTTGCAGCTCCCACCCCAGCAGAAGTGCCCCAAGGTCACCTTCACAGGCAGATCAGCAGCAGTCCCATCTGTCACTGCACCATCCGGGCTTGGCAGGGGCTGCTGAGCAGGGACCACCACCCCTGCCCACCTTGTTCTGCAAGAGATCTTTGTTGGAAGGGCTGGACAGCTCCAAGTGACTAATTCAGGATGTAATTTGCCTAGGATTCACCCCAACAAGGAAGTTGGGCATGCCTAAGAGCTGGGAGCAGGGCAGGGGCTGACCTGCCACCCCGCTTGGTCAGGAGCACATCATGGTGTCAGGAAGTGCTCGAGGCCAGGTTGGAACAACCTGGTCTGGTAGGAGATGTCTCTGCCCATGGTAGGGGATCTGGAATGAGATGGGTTTTAAAGTCTTTTCCAACCCAAACCATTCTGTGGTGTTCCTTTGCAATACCAGGCAGAACCAGCCAGCCCGGGACTTCTGCAGGAAGCAAGGAGTTAAACAAAACTCTCCTGCCAGATCATTTTGAGTGCTTAGGAGAAAGGTTCAGATGGACTCGAGCAGACTGGAGAAGCCAAGGCCACCCTATCCTTTCATTCCTGAAGGCTTCCACCTCAGACTTCTCTTTTGTGTGAGTCGCCAGGACCGCACAAATAAATTGGCACCGAGGTGCTAAAAATAACCTCCACCAATAGCTCCATCATTTATATCCATAGCAACATTGCTTAGAGCCTTTTCCCTGCCTGTGGGCTGTCTCACACTCGGTGCTGAATGCCAAGCTGGAGATTGGCAGCTTTCATAAGGAGCCAAAGCCTGGTGGAGAATCAAACACCAGCCCTGAATGCGAAGAGGCTGCAACTTCATGCTATTATTTCTGGGCATGTTCATCTCACAAATAGTCTTTAGTCATCCACTATTATCATGATGATAAGGCTTCGACTCTGAACTCCTGAAGCAATAATAAAAGCCAAAGCCATTGGCATTTGTGCCATTTAAAATCCACTCGCCTTGGGGAAAATGATCCTTTTAATGATTATTAAGCTATTTTTCTCTAGCGTCACCCAGTCTTGGAGTACTTCCAGAATTTATAAGTAACACACAACCATCAAAATGGAAAGGAGATGGTTCTTTTTATTACTGTTTAGGCCTGGCCTGCAGATCCCATCACTGCTCTTGCCTCTGCTGGCTTTGGAATCATCAGGTGGGCAGGAGCATCAATGGCCTCAGCAGGCTCCTCAGGCAAAGCAAGGAGTCACCTCCACTGAGACCCTTGGGAAAGCTGAGCTTTCAGCGACGGATAAACAAGAACTCACACCTTGGGATCGTGCCTAGAACAACATCTTGAGCATTTAGAGAGAAAAACACAACAAAATGTCTCTTTTTTTTTTTTGCCTTCTTCGATCAAAAAGGGCACAAGTTTCCACTACCATACTGCTATGTCCATTACAGCAAAACAAGTCCTGACCTTCACGCCCAGCTCCTGCTATTCCTGATGCTGATGGCGGCTCCCTTCCAGTAGTAATTTCCTGAGCTGCCAGAACCGTGGTCACTGGTCAGTGAATTGTGCTTCAATGAGCTTGTTTTCCATCCATCTCCCCTTGGAACAGTGTGGGGAAGCAAGGACAGGGCTGTGCCTCAGTGGGAAGTGTGTGGGGAGTGTGCAAGTTTGGTGCAGGAAGGGGTTATTGGACAGTCCCAAAAGGCAGCTGTGTATGTACAAATGCCTGAGAGTGAAGGATTTAGCATTTTGGTACATTTTTGCGCATTTGTGAAATTTATAAATGGTGATTTGGATGAGAATCAGGCAGGAATACACAGGCAAATCTTTCTTCCCAATTTACCCCAAATCCCTGAGACTTTTTTTTTTTTTTGAAGGAAGATGTCAGGTGCAGGGCAGGGAGGTGAGGAAAATGGGAAAAAATCCACAAGGCTGTATTACTGATAAACCCAGTGACGTGCTCAAAACCAGTCATGGCAACCCCAAGTGAACACCCAAAGTTCTTTAGCTGGAGCAGGGGGAGATGTGACAGCCCCTGCCACCCTTCTCTCTCTGCCCTGCAGCCCAGTTATTGCTGTTTTCTGCCAGCAGCAAGCCACTCATGGAAATGCAAATCTGCTTTAATTAAGGAGGTTAATAAACAGCAATTAGGATCCCAGCTCTTGTGCTGCTCCCCTGGGGCCATCAGGGCTGTTAGAAGAGTGAGGGACACACCACATGCTCTCCTGTCCCACCCCTTTTCTCCCAGTCACAGGATGTTCACCAAGGCAGGACAAGGACATTTCCCATCCCAAGCTGGTGTTTGGCTCAGGAGGAGCCTTTCCTACCCTTTCTCCTCGGCTCCTTTCATGACCCACTTGGCACAGGAGAGCCCAGATGATGGGTATCAAGGTTTTCCAGCAGAAACATCTTCTTTAATGCCCTGGAGAGCAATTAGTTTAATGGTTGCTTAATGAATCTGGGAGAGCACAGAAGAGGAACACCAGGTGGAATGGGATCCTGTGTTGCTTTGGCAGCAAACAGCCCTTCTCAGAGGCCAGGCTCACCATGGAGATATGGGCAGGGTCCTTTACACCAGGGATGGGGGTACAGAGATGGGGGACCCTGGTGCTCTGTGGGGGCTTTGCAAAAACCCAGCAGAGCCCAAAGCCTCCACTCAATGTTCTCCATCACAGGAGGTGATGGGGCTGTTTCTCCATCCCTGGCCTTCAGAGATGGACCCCAATATCCATTCGGGGCTCCCCTAACTCCCCCCATCCCCCCCAGTCCCATGGGGTGCCAGCAGGCTCTCCTGTCTCCACAGGGCCCCCCATTATCTCCAGCACCCAGACCCAGCACGCCCTGCACGGCCAGAAGGGGCAGATCAAGTGCTTCATCCGCAGCACTCCGCCGCCAGACCGAATTGTGAGTATCAGCCCGGGCACGGCGGTGCCTGGAACACCTCGGGCTGCCCCGGGCTCACCCCGCTCTCGCTTGGCAGGCTTGGTCCTGGAAGGAGAACGTCCTGGAATCTGGGACCTCCGGGCGCTACACGGTGGAGACGGTGAGCACAGATGAGGGGGTCATCTCCACACTGACCATCAGCAACATCGTCCGGGCTGATTTCCAAACCATCTACAACTGCACCGCCTGGAACAGCTTCGGCTCCGACACGGAGATCATCCGGCTCAAGGAGCAAGGTGGGCACTGCTGGGAGCTGCTGGGGCTGGTGGGCAGTGGGAATTAGCACCTGCCTGGGCTGTGAGAGCGGGGACATGCTGTGAGAGGCAGGAGGTGCTCAGGAGAGCTCTTGGGATGCCAGAGAGGCAATCAGGAAGGACAAGGCTCCAGCTGTGCTAGCTGTAGGATTGCATCCTTAGGGCACATGATCTTGGTAAAGGGGTGGGAGCAGGGACAAGCCCTGTAAAGTCTCTGCTTGATAAGATATTCCTGATTTTACCTGTCCTGCTAAAGCTGGAGGGCACAGGCTGATCCTGCACCCCTACTCCCTGTCCCACAGTACAAGGTGATGTCACTGCCCCAGGCTGGAGGATCATTTACTGTCTTGGAGAAACACGAGTGGCTGCTCCCAGCAGACCCCACTGCTCCACAGTGATGGGAGTGAGTGGAGGAAGGCGTTTGGGCTGGTGGCAACTCTCCATCTTGGCCACCAGCCACAATGCCAGCATGTGGCACAGGGCTGGGCTCACACACCCAGCAATTCCCAGGGGATGGCCAGGGAAATTCCACTCTCGGGGCTCTCCACAGCAGGGGAGGGAGATGGCTTAGCTGTGAGGAATGCTTAGCTCCTGGAGGAACTCCAGTTCTCCTCTATTTTATTAAATGCCAGGGCAGGCAGGTGGATTGTTCTCATTAAGCCGTGATTTATAGGCAAGGCTGGCGTCCAGATTAAATCAGAGCTAAATGAACCCCTTAAAATTAGCCTTGGGCTTCTTCCAATGCAAACAGAGCCAGTGGTTTTTCCAGGTCGTCTGCCAGTCAGCAGGAGCGCTCGGCGGCGAGCCTGGGTCCCAGTGGAGGGTGGCACAGGGCAGCCGAGCTCAGATCCAGGCGTCCCTGCTGGGCCTGAGAGGGGACAGCCCTGCCCAGGCCAGGGGGACACTGCAGGGTGACAGAGGGGACAGCCCTGCCTGGGCCAGGGGGACACCGCAGGGTGACAGAGGGGACAGCCCTGCCTGGGCCAGGGGGACACCGCAGGGTGACAGAGGGGACAGCCCTGCTCAGGCCAGGGGGACACCGCAGGTGGCACAGGGGACAGCCCTGCCCGGGCCAGGGGGACACCGCAGGGTGACAGAGGGGACAGCCCTGCCCGGGCCAGGGGGACGCCGCAGGGTGGCACAGGGGACAGCCCTGCCCGGGCCAGGGGGACACCACAGGTGGCACAGGGGACAGCCCTGCCCGGGCCAGGGGGACACCGCAGGGTGACAGAGGGGACAGCCCTGCCCGGGCCAGGGGGACACCGCAGGGTGACAGAGGGGACAGCCCTGCCCGGGCCAGGGGGACACCACAGGTGGCACAGGGGACAGCCCTGCCCGGGCCAGGGGGACACCACAGGTGGCACAGGGGACAGCCCTGCCCGGGCCAGGGGGACACCGCAGGGTCCCCTTGACGGGGCCAGCCCCGGAGCAGAGCGGAGCAGAGGGCTGAGCGCTCAGGAAGGCTGCGGTGGGCGCGTGGGCTGTGCAAGGCTGTGGACACTTGCTTTATTTTCAAACAGGTACGGAAATGAAATCAGGAGCTGGTATTCAAGCAGGTATGGAAATCATGAGCTGACGGTGAATGTGAATTGTCCCCAGCCATCACCACACCTGAGGGCCCGGCGTCCTCCTCCTGGCCCGGCAGCTTTCCATAGGGCAGGCAGGGCAGGAAGGGGTGCAGGGAAGCTGCAGGGCAGTGACTGGGGCAGGACTGGGAAGCTGGAGTGGTCCAGTCCCCCTGTGCCACTGATCCACTCTGGAAACCAGCATTTTCTTTGCCCCAGCTCCCCAGTCACTGGAAGGGGGATGCTGTTACTCAGCCATGTTTAAAAAGTTGCAGAAGTCCCATAGAGTGCTACTTTGGGACAAAAGAAAAGAGGGAAAAGTACATGTTTCCAGGGTCATTTGCAGACATCAGTTTGGTTCAGCATAGTGGGAGAGTGATGGCCAGCATCCACTGGCACCAGAGCAGGTTTGGATGGATCTTGGGGCAGATCTGTGGGATGTGCTGCCCTTGTGGTTCCTCATCCTGTGCCCCAGAGCAGGATTCCTGGGGGAGCCAGCAATCTGCCCCTCCCTCAGCTCACCCATCATTACAGGACAGTTTACCATCCCCACCATTCTGTCCCTGCCCCTTTGCAGTTACCTTTATCCCAGCTCAGGAGAGCCCTGGACATTTTCCCCACCCCATTCCATGGTTCTTCATCATCTTCATCCCCATCACCACCCGCTTCTCTCTGAGCTCTGCCCTGCAGATCCCATTCCCCAAAGCTGAGAGCCAGTCAGCCCTTCCAGGGCCTCCAGGCTCCTGTCTCTCCAGCTCCTTGGTCCATATTCCCCTGGGAAGGCTGAAAAATCCCATAAGGAGCTACCACTGTTGGCAGGAGCACTGCCTAGCAGGGAGCCTTGGAAAATCCTGGTTTCTTCATGCCATGGCTCAGCTGCTGGGCTGGAGGATGCTGCTTTTAGGGTGAGCTTCTTGGGGCAGCTGGACCCAGCTGCAGCACCTGTTCCCTGAGCTCCAGCTCAAGGCAGCAGAGGACTGAGGGGATTTGCCTTTTCACCACCTGGGCACTCCCAGAGATTTGGTGATGGATTGGTTCAGTGCCACTTGAGTCATGTCACCAGTGGCCCAGCCTGAGTGACATTTGACACATCAAGGGACCAGCAGGCCCAAGCAGGAAATCCATGAGCAAGCCACAAAGTGAGCAACATCAGTTCTATTTTGATCAAGTGTGAGCAGAGCCTAAACTCAATCAGCATCACATGTTTATCACCCTGCAGTTCCCAAATTAGGGCTCAGGACCCATGAGCTCCACAGCCATGGCTTAAGGGTACCATGAAGTGGCTTTAGAACTCCCCTGTCCCACTTGGGATAGGGGAAACAAGGAAGACACCCTTTGCTGACTACACAGTGGATGCTGCTGGAAGGACAACTGCCCCCAGTCCCACCAGTAGGAGTGTGTCCCCCTTGGGAAGGATGAAAGGCACAGGTGGGATCTGTGGTCTCAGGTCCAGGATGAAATTCATGCCCACCCCCAGCTCCACACCAGTGGGCAATAGGAAATTGTTCCTGTATCACCCAGTCAAGTGACAATCTCTGGGCTTTGCTTCTCAGTGGGGTCACCCCCTGTGTCCCAAGGGTCCAGCAGCATTCACATCTCCCATCTGCACAGACCTCTGAGGAGAAGCACCTCTCTGCATACATTTTTCCATAAATTCATCCCATCCATTTCCAAGGCAAGGCCTCCAAGGAGAAAACACCTTCCAAGGAAAGTTCTAAGGACACAGTCACACACCTTATCTGGTCATCCCAGACAGGGTTAGCCTTCTTTTGGTTCACAAGATCCTACAGAGTGTTTAGAAAGAGAAGGAATGGGGACCTAGAGATACCTGCAGCTTTAGGGGAGAGGGTCTTTGGGATGCAGCTTTATCATGCCAGCCAAGGAAGGCAATTTGTGGTAGCCAAAGCTGTGGTGTCCTACAGTGTGAGTGCTGCCCATTGCTGCCCCTCCTTAATCCAACCCAACACTCACTGTAAAGTTGGAGCTGTGCCTGGAGGAACTGGAGAGACAGAGCAGGGAGAGATAAAAAAAAGGCTTTGGGGCTCCAAATCTGACCCTCTCACCATAAATGTGATTTCCCATTCCACCCTCCCCACACCTCACAAGCTGCTGCCAGAGCTTGTGTAGATAAATGAGCTTTGCTGGCTGAGCCACAGCCCAAAATTCCCCCCCAGGAATTTGGTGACAAAGTTCTCATTGGCAGAAGGATGTGAGGGTGCTCTGCCTCCCACAGACCCTGCCCACACATCCCACCCCGCAGTGCTCAGCCCCAGCATGGGCCATCCCTCCTGTCCCTCTTTGTAGCACCCTCAGGAATTTTGGAAGGATGACAGTTGATAAGCCACAGGAGAAGACAGGAAATTGGGATATGAAATTGGGATATAAAATAGGGAGGGGCTGTGAATGATGACTTGGGTTAAGTCATCCATCAGCCTGCTCGGATGCCATTTCTCTTTCTTAATAATATTAACACACGGTCTTCTTTTGCACTTCATCCTTTAGAGAAGCTCGTTCACTAACCCACAGGGCACTAACAAGAGCAGTTGCTAATCCGCTCCTCTGGCTCCCCCCTCCTCTCCTGCCAGGGTAAACTGAGGCACAGAACGAACAGGGTTGTACAAACTGCAGCGTCCCACGGGCAGCCCGTGCCGACATCGCCACGCAGGGATGGGGAGCAGGGAAGGAGGCCCCAAAACCCTCCCCGGGCTCATCACCGAGCCTCTTGCCAGCAGCCAGGGTGGGTCCCTGGGGGAGAAGCCCCCTCTGGGACCTTCAGCCCGCTTCATGCTTCCTCTCCTTGCTCTTGCAGAGTCGGTGCCGATGGCGGTGATCATCGGCGTGGCCGTGGGGGCCGGCGTGGCGTTCCTGGTGCTGCTGGCCACCATCGTCGCCTTCTGCTGCGCCCGCTCCCAGAGGAGTAAGTGTCACCCCACCACGCTGCACCCCTTTGGAAGGGCTGGGGGGAGAGCTCTGGGGAGAGGGTGAATCGAGTGGGGCAGGGAGAAATCAGAGCCGGAATTTACTGACACCATTTACGGAATTTACGTCTCCACACAAGCTGCTTCTCCTGTTGGTCTAACGAGTGTCTGCTGCAAACGGCAGCCCTGTGGGAAAAGGGAAGGGTTTATGGAAAACATGCCAGGGTAACTGCTGATCCCTGTTAGCAGCACAAGCAGCTCAGGTGTGCAGGGGACCTCTTAATCTCTCCCTTGGAGAAATCCTGAGGTACAAGAGAGAGAAGCATCCTCACTGTGTCACATTGGTGCTTAAAAACCCTCCACAGTTCTGTTTCTGTTTTAATTCCAATTTTCCTGACGTGCATATTCCTGGCAGGAATGACAGCCAGCAGAGGGGTTTTTCATGGCACTTGTGCATTTTGGAGTCTGGCTGCAGTGGGAATACAAGTTAAAGTGACATCAGAGACGCAGATAGAGGAGGAGGAGGGGGAAGCAGTGTGGCATTGTCTGGCCTCATTAAAAAGACACTGGGAAATTAAAGAAGGATTGTTGGCTCCGTGAAAAGGCACCAAAGCAGTTGGGAGAAGAGCATGAATGTCTAGAGCATTCCAAGCCTCTGGGGAGAGGAGGAGATCCTTGGCGCTGCTCCCGGCTCGCGAGACGCGTGGTATGGATTCCAGGGTGCCAAACTCCCCACGTGTGTGCCAGAAAACCCAGTTGTTGTTCTTTTATTTTTCCCCCCTTGATGCTTTACAAAGCCATCAAAGACATCAGGCTGCTCCTGGATTCAGTAAGGACACAGGACCCCCCACTGCAGAAATATGTTTAATTTTCAGCGTGATAATGATGTCTCTCCCTGTTTTATCCCCTTTTTTTTGAACTCTCAAAGCCTCCATCAGCAAGAATTAATGAATTAAATAGGGAAAGTCATTTATCTTGCTTTTTGGGGAAGGATTGCTGATGGACAGCACCCAAGACCAGGCCATTTTGATGTCGTGGAGGTCATTTGGCAGCAAGAGACAACGCAAGCACCTGAAGGAAGCAGGGCCAAGCTGTGTTCCCATGTCCATGGGCTGTTTTTTCCCCATGCCACATCCTTCAGAGAAACTGAGAGCGTGTGGTTCATTATTTCCCTCTCGTTAGATGGAACCAGATGGTGCAGGGCTCTTTACAGGACACACAGTTTCACAGGAATGCCATGACAACAGATCCCAGATGTGGTGAAAACGCCAGGATTTAGACCCTCACAAGCTGGAGGCATGCAAGGATGGGCTGCTCTTCAAGGGGAAAGCCGAGAGGGAACAAGGCCATCCCAGCCAAATGCCTTGTGTTATTTATCCCATTGGTAAAGCAGGAAGAAGAGGCATTTTCCTCACCAGGGCTGGGAAGATAGGTTCTGGAAAGAAGGCACTGGGGACATGGTGGCAGGGTTTGAAGTCCCTTTTCTCTGATAGGTTTCTGGTGCTATCCCCTTTAGAAAAGGTTTTTGGGTCTCCGATACACCAGAGGCTGCTGGGTCTGGGAGTGTTCCCTGCTCTGCTGCTCCCCTGGCAGTGGGATCCCCTGGGGACAGGTCAGCAGCATCCCCAGGCCAGGGCAGGGGTCCTATAAGGCTTATTTGCCACTTCACTTTGGGATCAGAATAAGTAAGAGATCACCCAAGAGATCAGTGGAGATCCCTGCCCTGATCTCCCTTCCCTCCCCAAAACCTTATGGGAAGGGAAGAGCTAGACCCAGCTGGGGACAGCAGCAAATCCAGAGTGCAGGTGGGATTCCCCAGCCTGAGATCCATGCATGGGGTGCTGGTGGCACTGAGGCCACTCAGTTCCCCTTTACCTGGCTCCCAAAACCACTGGAAGCTGCCAAAACAGTCTCTCCTTGGGTTGGGGGGGAACTGGGAGCATCAGCAGCTGAACCAGAGCCCAGTGGCACAAAGGGTGCAGAACCCTGCAGGGAGGGACTTGGATGTGCTAGGTGGATGGGCTTTTACCCCAGTTTTGAGGTGCTGATGCCAGCTGAATGCTGTGGCCACTGTCTCCAATGGCAGGAGGGTGGGAACACCAGGCTGGAAGGTGAGGAAGGGAATTTCATCACTGTTAGTGGTGTACAGTGTGCAGAGTTATTGCAGAGATCAGCTCAGGAATGATGGGATTGACAGAGCACTTGGATATCAGGAGAAGGACTCATTTCCTGCCAGGATGACTGCAGATTCCTCTCCCAAGACAAATACTGGAGCGTTGTGCCATCATTTATAACAACAACCTGGTGCAGGCTGCAGGAGCAGTTGTGTCGAGGGGACACGGTGACCCAGCAGTAACTCTGGAGAAGGAATCTCCTGACCCAGCACCGACCACAACTAACAGCAATGGGGGAGGCAATTCCTGACCATGTTTTGGGAAAATGCAGCAAAAAAAAAAANAAAAAAAAAAAAAAAGACCAGGTGCAGACACACCGAGCCTGGAAGCTCTGGAAAAGAAAAAAAATTTACTGCACATCTGTTGTTATATCTTCAGTGACTTAACAGCCCAGAGTTATTTGAGGGGAAACACTCCTGGGAGAGGAGCTGCAAGACACTGATTAGCGTCTCCTTGTGATTAAAGACAGAGGCTCCAGCACCAGGAACGTGGTCCCAGCAGGACAACATTAAAAAGAGAAGCTGTAGTGACTTCCCAGTGAAAGGCTTTGCCTGTGCCCTGAGACGTGGAGAGGTCTGGGGGCTGCGGGTGTGGAGGAGAGGGGATGCTGGGAGAGATGAATTCAAGGACAGGGCTTCGAGCTGGTGTCGGTTACATCATTCCGTTTGGTTTAGAGATAAAACTCCCGGGGGGTCCAGCCTTTTCTGGACTGATCCCCACAATCCTGGCTTGGCAGGGCGCTGCTGGATCCGTCAGCTGGAGGTAGATCTGACAAACCAGTGGTTCAAGGCAGTTTTTGGGTCTGGGAGGGCTGGCACAGCCATCCTGGGAGGTGAGAGCCAGGTCCGTGGCTGGGGCCGGCTTCAAAGCTGTTGAGGTCTCTCTGCTCAGATTTGCCTCCATCTCTGCTTTTCATCTCGGCTTTGCGCCGCCGTTCTGCTCCCGCTGCTCCAGTCTGTGGTTTACTTCTGCTAAAATGGCTTGTTCAAAGCACGCCTGACACCTTCAGGGAAGGCAGGGAGTCTCTCCAGGAACGTTTCTCTCTTCTCTCCTTGTCATTTCCAGGCTGCTTGGAGATGATGAAACCGTCCCTGGCTACGTCTGTGTTTATTGCTTGGCCTTTTCCGCGTGCTGTCTGCACCCCAGGCTGGGGGAGGCTTTTCTCAGGGGCTCCCAGAGCCTGGGCAGAGCTGGCCCATCCCTCGGGAGCAGTATTTCCGATGGATCAGCAGGCTGGACAACGGTTTCACTCCCTGTGGGAGCAGTTCTGCTACAGCCCAGCCCCTGGTAATAGCACCGTGAGTGTGGCAGAGGCCAGCTGAGCTCCAAAAGGAATTCCTGTAGGAGTCTGGGCTGTCCATACCTTCTGGCAACACAAACATTGCTCCTCCAGCTCTCCAATGGGCTTGCTGAGCCGGGTTTATTTTCTCTGGGGCTGCCGGGAGTCCTCAGTCATGTCCCTGCAGAAGCTCGGACTAACCCCCTTGTCCTTGTCCCTCCTCTCCCAGATCTCAAGGGTGTGGTTTCTGCCAAGAACGATATCCGCGTGGAGATCGTGCACAAGGAGCCGGCCTCGGGCAGGGAGGCGGAGGAGCACCCGACCATCAAGCAGCTGATGGTAAGGAATTCCTTCCCCTCCCTAAGCGATTGCTCCGGGCAAGGTTTGATGGTAACAAGCCCAGACACGTGTGGTTCAGCCCCGTAATAACCCCTCAAGGCAAAGATGCTCTTCCAAAAATGCTGTTCTCGAGATCCACGTTCTCTTGCCATAAAAACTCCTCGAGTGAAACTTGGCTAATGACTAGGGAGAGCTGCTAGGGGTTTATTGCAGCGGCCCATCTGCCCGCAGGGCTAATTGCAGAGCAAATTTGCCACCTCACACCTGGAAAGCTGCAGAGGGCAGGGCGGGCACGAGGTGATAACGAGGTTATTCGGTGACCTCCAGGTCATTAACCAGCGGTCATTAACCAGAGACCCTGCGGGCAGCACCAGGGGCGTGCACAGGGCTGGATGCACACCGGAGCGCCGGGGGTGTGGGGCCAGTCTGCACCTGGGTCTGTAACACCGGGGAGGTGTCACCTTCCCGAGGCCACCGCCTTCACCCCAGGGGACCGACGGACGCGGGCAGGGCAAGAGGTGGATGGCTGAGATCCGGGAAACGCAGCTTGCGCCCTGATGCTGGTGCATCCTCACCACTCTGTGCGCTGTGGTGGTCACTGTTCTCTGTGGCTCAGCCCCAGTTTGCCTTGGCTTTCACTTGCTGGTGACAAATCGAAGCTGAAAAATGACAAAGAATCCTGAAAAAAAAAAAAAAAAAAAANAAAAAAAAAAAAAAGGAGATAAAAGAGCAGATGGGAAAGGGGGAAGGGATTGAAGAAGCCAGTGGCTGCTTTCTAGGCTGCTGGGTGGTTTTTTCCTCCTCTAAAGCTCAATTTTTTGGGCAGCACTTGTATGTCCTGCCTACAAAAGCTGTTCCATGAATGCCTGGTGGGAAGGCAAGGCTGATCGTGGTAGAGTGGGTGGAATTGCTTGCTGAAATTGTCAGGATTGCCTGAGTATTTAGACAGCCAGGGAGCTTCCAAACAATGAGGCAGGAGGAGGTGGAGATCTGGCAACTTATCCCAGCACCACTGAGGTTCCTGTGCAAGACCCTTCGTTCCCAGTAGGGCTTTGCCCTGAGAAATCTGCAAGTCCATGGTGGGATTTGCAGGGCTGGCAGGACAGAGGAGGCTGGGGTTGGTTTTGGAGCAATCTGCTGGGGTGAAGGGAAATGAGAAATGTTCTCTCCATGGGACCCTGTACATCATGATCAGCTGTGCCAAGCCCAGATCTGGCTCCCACAGGGGCATCTGGGATCATCCCAAATCCCACTCCAGACCATAACCACCAGGCTGGAAGCACACATGAAGCCTCAGCAGAAGAGAACATTTACTCCTCTGAGTGAATAAGGAAGAGGATGTTGGTGGGAGGTCAAGAGCAGGATCTTGGAAGCCATCCTGGGGACTTTCTTAGGTTATTTGCAGGAGCCAGGGGGTGATTTCACATCAGCTTGTGCCTTGGTGAGGCTGGGAGTGGAGCTGTGCCAGGCACATTGCAATGAGGATTCTGGCAGGGTGGAAATGGTGCAGAAAAAAATGACATTTGTTTGAGAGCTGGGAAGAAATGCTTTACAGGGAGAGGTTGTGGAGCTCCTGGGTTTATCAGCCAGACTGGTGAGAGGAGGTTTGGTCATGGCACAATGGAACTGTGTAAGTGTGAACAGGGAAGGCAAAGCTGGGCGCTATCAGATGTGACACAACAGAGACTCACAGCCTGGCTGGAGTGGAAAGGACAATTCTTCCCCTTTCCTGGCCAAATCCAGGCATTTTTCCTGAAAATACAGCAGTTGGAAATGACATCATTGGATCAGCACCGTTCAGGAGCTGGAAGAGATGGCCCATGATCTCTGACCCTGATGCTGGCAGGGCTTGGTACAGCTGGGACATCCTACCTGCAGGGAGAAGGCATCAAATCCCCCTCTCCTGCCTGGATCAGAGCTTCTCCACCCTCATCTGCCCTTGGCAAGCATGTTCCCAGGAAATACTCCCCAATTCCTTCTCTCCTCAGAGCCTGCATGGACCCCCCTCTGTCCTTCATCCACATCTTGGCTGTGTCCAGCAGCTGGTGTGGGCATCTTCTTCTGACCATCAGACACCCAGCCTTGGATGCCAAACAGGATCCTGATAAGATGTTCCAACTTTGTCAATGAAATGAAGGATCAAGTTAAAAACTTCCCCTTGCTGATGAGGAGCAATGAGACCTCTTTAGCAGGAGGAGGAGGGCAGTGCCCTCACCCCGGGATTTTCCAGCTCTCCCTCCTCCCAGCGCCAGCATTACTCCCTCTGCTTCCCCATTTGCCTTCTCCGAGGGTCCTGTGAGATCTCCATCCCTTGAGATGATCTCCTGGCCCTCAGCAGTGTTCGTCACACCCTGCAGCTTGATAGCAACTGTGACCCATTGCCACGGGTGCTCGGGATCATTAATGTGGATGTTAACGAGGAGCTCCTCGCTGCTCTCCATCCTAACCCCATCCCGGCCTCTCGGCGAGCCCCTGACTCCAGCACAGCCTGACCTGCTCCTGCTGAATTTCAGGGTCCTCAGCGCCGTGGATGTGCCTCTGCTGCTCGGTTTCCCCCCGTGTCCCGCTCTGCCGGAGCGCTCCTGGCCGCAGCGTGACTCTCTGTCCCCACAAACGCTGTTTTGTCATTCTCCAGCCATCTGTGACCTCGGCAGCTCCCCGTGCTTTTCACAAGTAATTATTCATGCATCTATAAACTCATTAACACCTTAGGATACGCGTCACGCTGGCTGATTTGCATATGTTCACATTGCCTCAGCGGCGTCCCCACCCCCTGCTCCGAGAGCTGCTCTGCAGGCAGCGCCTACGGGCAGGGAAAAGGCTGCCAGCTCGAGTGGCTGGAGGCGAAAGAGCCTGGTAAAGGGTTTGATCCTGGGGAAAATAAACCACGACAGCCGCGTTCTCCCTCCTGCGGGACGCATTGCGTGGGCACGGCAGCTCCGTTGAGCCGGGCTGTGAGGAGGGAGATGAAGAGCATGGTCAGCCCCGGCGTGGCACAGCCTCCTCCCGTGCCACGGCTGGGTTCATTCCTGGCTGATCGGACCCCGTGCCTCCCCACCTGTGAAATGGGGCTGATAATCCCAAAGGAGCCATCCCCGCTGCCACGAGCAGTCAGAGACGATCCCAAAGTGACAGGCAGGCAGGGCATCCCAGAGATCTCCACCTCTGGATCCCTTCTGGATCACTCATGTCCCACTGTGGCCAGGCAGATCCAGGCATCACCTTCTGTTCATATTTGGAGTGGAACAGTCAAAATAATCAATCCAGTGACAGATTTATTGTTTCCTGTCTCCCTAAACCAATCCCTCTGCGCTAAGGGCTGTTCCCAGTTTGTTCACAGCCTTCACAGGTGATCAGCACCAGACACCTTTTTCCAGACAGGAAAAAGCTCAGATCCCTGTGGAAGAGGAAGAATCAAAGAAGCATAATTTCCATTCTGGGCGAGGCTCATTCCTACGCGCAGCCCAGGGGACACTGCCTCCCTTTCTCTGCCCCTTTCTCTGCCCCTTTCTCTGCCTTCTCCCCGTGCCCGCGGGCTGGGACGTGTCCCATGTGCCCCGTGGCCGCTGCCACCGCCACCCTGAGCTGTCAGAGCCAGGTCTGAACTGGAGCCGGGCTGCGTCTCCTCAACATCCAGCCTCGCCCGGGAGGCTGGGGGAACATCCCTCCCTCACAGCCGGCCCCTTCCAGCCGCACCAGCCCGTCCCAAAGCAGGATTTTGGGGAGAGGTGGGACAAGGCGGGCAGCTTCTCCTGTGGTGGGCAGCCGCACCCAGCCAGCGGGAGCTCACGTCAGTGGGCGGCCGAGGCCGGGCCGGTGTTTGAAAGTGAAAAGGCTTCACCGAGCCGGGAATTCCCGGAGGGGCTCTTTATTCATGGGCTGTTCCCTCCCTGGAGCAGAGAAAGTCGCTGCTCGAGAATCGGCACCACCGTCCCTCACCCTGGTGACGTCTGGCCCGCACAAGTGCTGCCGGGTGGCATCCAATTACCCAACCGGCCGGAAATACTGGAATTAAACCTGGAGCGACTTCGAGCCCGCCAGCTCTGGAGGATACTCAGGAGCCTGAAGCAGCATTTTAAAAAACATATTGTGTCCACTAATGAAAGCCAAGAATTTAATATCCTGTGGGATTCTCCATCTCAGAGCTTCATTTGATGGCGTGAAACGCGGGGGAGCCCCGCACTCGCGGAGCGGGAGGCAACTGGAGCCCGCTGCTTCCAGCCGGTGCTTCCCGGCGCTGAGGGGCCCTGGGACGGCGCTTTGAGGGGCAGGGAGGCGCTCCCTGGGCGGGGGAGCCGGCACTGCGAGCCTGGGGCGATGCTTCAGGACCTGGAGAGGGTCCCCGCCTCCTGCAGTGGGGGAAGCGAGGCAGTGGCGGTCAGGGATGCAGGGGTGGGCGCAGTTTGTCACATCGCTCAGCCACGCTGATCCAGGAGGCACCGGTGAGGTCTGGACATGGGCAGGGCTTCACACCCCACCTGCGATGCCCCACTGCTCTGGGGATGGGGAGGGCTAGCCGGGATGAAGTCCTGGCATGAGGGTCCCAGGATGGGAAGGGCGCTGGCAGGAGGGAATGGTGGGCACGGGGCTCCAACAGGCGGGTGTATCCCCCCCATCTGCACGTTGAGGCCGGAGGATATTGGTGCTGTCACCTGGCTGGAGAAAGGATGGCTCTGGAAAAACATCCAGGAATGACACTGGGGCATCCCGTGCCAGAGCACTCAGACATCTCTCCTCTCTTTTTCCATCTATTTCCCTCTCTCCCTTCATAATTCCCGTTAATGTTGGTGATGGAGTGAACTTGAGTAAACGCCTGTCCCTTCCCGGTGTTTACTCAGTGATGACAGCAGAAATCACACTAACGAGAATCCCACCGCCCACTAATTAACGGTGTAAAACTTTATTAAAGTTGACGTTAATGACGGGCTCTGATGGGGGAGTTGGAGGTTCGGTGGTGTGATGGTGCTTTGTGGACCTCATGTGGAGACTCCCTGCAGTCCCCAAATCCACGGGGTGCAGCCGAATTCATAGCATCGGGGACAGGCAGGGTCCCCACGGAGCTCAGGGAGCATCCCAGCACCTGGATCATTCCCACCATCACTTCAATGGCTTTAATAAAATGGCTTAAAACACCCCATCAAATCCAGCATTAATTCCAGGGAGGTTTGGTCACAGTGGGATTGTTCCTTTGGTTCCCACCTCCCTTTTCCCCCCTCCATCTCTGGGTCTGGCCCTGCCCTGCTCTGGGTCATCCACACCAACACACACAAAAAAAAAAGCCAAATCCAAGGAGGAGAAGTGGTTTTTCCTTTTCCTTCCGAGCTGGGACCTATTAAACCCTTTCGATAGGGTTAACAGCCCCAGTCTGCCTTTGCAGAAATGCTTTAGAGGATCGAGGGGGTCGCCGGGGCTGGCAGAGCAAAAAAAGCCCTCCACGTCCCATTTTAGCTGCACTCGTTTAATCCTCGGCGACACTTGTATTTATCCTGGTAAATCAATGGCTGATACAGGCTTTCTTTTCCCTAGGAAAACTCAGGTACTTTAATTTATTGCCTTTAACAGCCACATCAAAGGCTTTCCGGAGATGAACAGCAAGTGCCGCGGGGTGAATTTCCACAGCCACTTACCATCTTAAAGAGGAGAGAATTTGGGCAATAAAAGGGGATTTTGGGGCAGATGTGGGGCTGTGATCCCAGAGAAGCCGGGCTGGAGGCGTCCGGTGAATACGGGAGAAGCTAAAAAAGGCAACTGAGAAATTGGTTGATAATTATCCTGCTTCCTGCACAGCCCCGCGTGCTGAAGGAAGGGTGATTAAAGCTGTGGTGTAATTAATGTGCACCTTGCCCCTCCTCTCCGCCTCCCCCCGATCACAGCCAGCCTTCAAAGGAAAACTAATGAGGCGGCCAAGTTCAGCCGGAGGAGGAAAGGATGAAANAAAAAAAAAAAAAAAAGCGCGATTTTGAGGGTGTTGCTTTGGGTAAGCGGGTGCAGCCCCAACCCTCACTACAGTAAATAATAACTTTTCTGCATCAGCCTGCCTTCTTCTGTCCTAAACAGGCAGAAACAATCTGTAACCCAGGGAATTGTGTGGCTTTTGGGCGCTCGCCCTCAGACACTGCTGGGACACCCCTGAGCAAGTCCTAGAATCCAGCTGGTGGCAACTTCCCAGTGCCCTGAGGCTGAGGCTGGATGAGGCTCGCCCCACATGGGCTGGGGGTGGCGGGGAGCGCGGGCTCAGGCGGTGCTGGGGCGCTGACCCCTGCCTGTGTCCTCTCCTAGATGGACCGGGGGGAGTTCCAGCAGGATTCGGTGCTGAAGCAGCTCGAGGTGCTCAAGGAGGAGGAGAAGGAGTTTCAAAACCTGAAGGTGAGTTGGATTCTGGGCCCTGCCTCTGTCCTCAGCGAAGAGATGGGGTCAGAGCCCCCTGGTCACTCCTGGCAGAGGGGCTGGGAACCCCTCCCGTGCCCACCACCGGGCAGAACCAGCTGATGCCTCACCCAGCACTGCTGCTGCCAGGCTGTCTGTCCTTGGGCCATGTCCCTGGTGGTGGCCTGTCCCAGAGGGCTGTCCCTGTGCAAGGAGAGAGGCTCTGGCACGCTGGCACTGTTTTGTGGCCCCAGCAGCTTTTAGGGGTAACACAAAGGTGTGGTGCCAGGACAGTGGTGTGCAAGGGCCACTTGTGTCCTGGCCTGGAGGTGGCTGAACAGATTGGAATTCACTGGTGGCACAAGAGGACATTGCTGGATGGTTTGGTGGTTGAGGTGTCCTCCAAAGGGGGGCTATGAAAATGGGGAAGGGTCTGGAAAGGAGTCACTGAGGTGACTTGGCTTGTTCAGCCTGGAGGAGACCAAGGGGAGACTCATCAGGGTCTGCAGCTTCTTCCTGAGGGACAGCTTTAATGTCTGCTCTCTGTGACCAGCAACAGGACCTGAGAGAACAGCAGCATCTGTACCACAGCAGGGTTAGGTTGGGTATCAGGGAAAGGTTCTTCCCCCAGAGGGTGCTGGCACTGCCCAGGCTCCCCAGGGAATGGGCACGGCCCCGAGGCTGCCAGAGCTCCAGGGGAGTTTGGACAGCGCTGCCAGGGATGCACAGGGTGGGATTGTTGGGGGGTCTGTGCAGGGCCAGGAGCTGGGCTGGATGATCCCTGTGGGTCTCTTCCAGCTCAGCACACTCCATGATTCTGATAAGTCTAGCACAGTCCTGGATGAATGGGCAGGGTGGGCACCCCAAATGCCACGGTACCCAGGGAGGCCACCACCAACCTGTCTGGCTTCTCCCACTCCCCAGGACCCCACCAACGGCTACTACAGCGTGAACACCTTCAAGGAGCACCACTCCACGCCCACCATCTCGCTGTCGGGCTGCCCGGCTGACCTGCGCCCGGCCGGCAAGCAGCGGGTGCCCACGGGCATGTCCTTCACCAACATCTACAGCACCCTGAGCGGGCAGAGCCGCCTCTACGACTACAGCCAGCGCTTCGTGCTGGGCATGGGCAGCAGCTCCATCGAGCTGTGCGAGCGCGAGTTCCAGCGCGGCTCCATGAGCGACAGCAGCTCCTTCCTCGACACCCAGTGCGACAGCAGCATCAGCAGCAGCGGCAAGCAGGACGGCTACGTGCAGTTCGACAAGGCCAGCAAGGCCTCCGCATCCTCCTCCCACCATTCCCAGTCGTCTTCCCAAAACTCAGACCCCAGCCGGCCCCTGCAGAGGCGGATGCAGACGCACGTTTGAGCCCCTCCGGGCACGCTCGGGACCCTCCGCGTGGGCGCCGTGGCTCCGCGCTCGGACAGTGGCGCCCGCCGGCAGCGGCGGTGGGAAGAGGCCGGATCCAGGCCCCCGGAGCAGGGCTGCGGGGCAGGGGACCGGCCGAGCATCCCCCCCTCCCTGGTACATGCTAAGCACAACCCCGCCGAGGATGCGCTGAGCCCCGGGGAGCCGTCCCCTCCGCGGGGCTGGGGACGGCCCNGTGTCCATCCTTAGAGAGTCCGTGTCGGGGGGTCGGGGGGGTCCCGCCATGTGGGACAGGAGGTGGGGGACAGCGGTGGGACAGGGACTCCCCGGGAAGGGCCTCTCCACGCTGTATCGCGGCACCGCGGTCAATACAAGAGGTGTTTCTCGTGGCACGCCTGGGCTGATGGCCACCCCGCGGGGACATCGGCTTCCCTGGCACTCTGTCCCGGCACAGAGCTGGCCTGGAACCTGGGTGTGCCATGGCCTCCTGGGGCAGGCCCCATGGGGGCAGAAATGGCCGGTGGTGAAGGGAAACTGAGGCACGGGGCAGCTGGGACCGCACGACCCCAGCATGGGAGCCAGGAGATGGGGCGTCACAACAGGTAAGGGGATGTGGGGACACAAGGGCATGGGGACAGGCCACCCTCCCTGCATCTCACAGCCCCAAAACTCCCTCACAACCCCTCCCCATCATGCCTCAGGAGCACCCAGCCCATCCCAGCCTCAACAGGACTTTATTGGGTGCCAGCATGAGCCCCAAAACCCCCATCCATGGGTCCCCCCAACACCTGCAGCCCCATGGGGGCAGAGGGGACCCTACACCAGCAGGGAGAAGGCACCAGTCAACCCCTCCATGGGGAGGGGACATCCCAAATGCCCACCCCTGGAGCCAAGCACACACCAGCCCACCCAAGGCCCCTTGTCCCTGACACCAGTGGCATGTGGGCCCTGGGTGAAGGCTCCACCATAAATAAGCATTTAAATTAATTAAATTAATCTGCACCACCAAAGGGCCCTGGCAGACCCCAAAGCCAAGCACCCCAGGGTGCCCCCACCCAGGGGGGCTGTGGGGACGGGTCCCTAGGCCAGCGCTAAGGCACAGGACAGGGCCGCCAAGTAAAAAAGGAAATTTAAAAAAAAGGGAGGGAATTAAATATTTGGGGGAAGGTCCAGGGCAGGGAGGAGGCAACACTAGCCTCCAAAGACTCCCATTCCCTGGGGGGGATGGGGCCAGGACCCCAAAATCAGCCCCTCAGCAGGGCCCTCGTCAGTGTATGAGGGAATTAAGGGAAAGAGAATGTCCAGGGCAAGGGCTCCTGCCCTGACTCACCCCCTCAGGCCCGCTGGGAGGGAGGACCCCCTGCCCCAAAAACCCCCTCCAAGTCCTCGGTAGCTTCAGTGCGTCAGTAGAAAAGGCGCTGGGCCCGGCCCCGCCGGCTCCCTGCACCCCCAGGAGCTGCCCCACCCCGGGCACCCGCGGTCCAGCGCGGGCCCCCAGCCCCAGCCCTGCTCCAGGAGTCCCAGGCCGTGGTGGCAGCCGTGACAACGATGCTCTGCCCTCAGTCACTCCGGCCATGCCGCGCAGCGTCCCCTCTCCACGCAGGATGGTGTCCCCTCGCTGAAGGGGACAGTGTCTCCTTGCCCCGGGCAGTGTCCCTGCGCAGCCCCGCCGCCCTCAGAAGTAGGTGAGGTTCCTGACGAGTCCCAGCTCCAGCATCCGCTTGATGGCCACGGCCTCGTGTGACACGTTGTGCTCCGACGCCTGTGGGACGGGGAGCAGGGGGTGACGCCGGAGTCTGGGCCACACGCTTTCCTTCCAGCCCTCACACCTTCCCACCCTCCCCCTTGCCCACCCCACCAGCAGGGACTTCAGCCGCCCAGAAGCAGGGACAGAAACCTCCCTGCCCAATCCCCCTGTCCATGAGCTCTTCTCCTCACACATAAACTGGGGATGGATCCAACTCTCCATGCCTCCAAAGACATTTGGCTACCAAGAGAAGTTGGATGATGACCATCCAAAGTTAGACTTCAACGTTCATCATGGGAGGGGAGTGAGACAGAAGAGCTTCCCAAGCTGTTCAGTATCCTGCACTGCTCTCTTTGGCTGCCATCCCCCATCCTGGGGCAAAAATGGGGGGAACAGGGACAAAACTGTGGGACAAACACTTACAGCCATGGACTTGAGCGTGATCTGTTCATAGTAGTGGATGGTTTGCTTCTTGTTGGCCGAATCGGGGTAGCCAAAGCCCGCGATGTGCACCAGGTCACAGAAGTGCAGCGCCAAGGTGATGGCCAGCAGCCCCGTGGTGGGCTTCTGGAGGACAGAGAGCCACAGCCTTCAGGGAGCTGCACAGGGACAGCTGACCCCTGCCCACGGTGTGCAGGGTGACTGGCCATCCCCACCCCTTACCTGTTTGACCTTTCGTGGTTGCTTCATGGGGAGGTTGAGCAGTTTAGCAGCAGTTACTTCCATGTAGTAGGGATTGAGGACGCGCACTTGCTCCGGGTTGGCGTCCCAGATCAATGGGGGCTGTTTCCAAAACCCTTTCCGAACCTGCAAGAGGCCAGATGTCCCCAAGGGTGGGCTGGCATGACAGCTGGAGCCTGGAGCAGCCAGGGAGGTGTTGGACCCCTTTCCCCACCACACTCACCCTCTTCTTGTCATTAAGGATGGCCTCCATCCACTGGAAGTCCATGGGCTTGAAGGGCACGAGCACCAGCAGCGTGTCGGGGTTGTTCTCGGCCCGGGGGTCGAAGTGGGCTGACTCCGGGTAGAAGAGGCGCATGGTGGTCTTGGAGCCCACGTCCTGCTCATAACCATGCACTGGGGCGTTGTTCAGCCTTTGAGACATCACAGGTGTCAGCCCCAGCTGCGGGTGGCACTGGGGAGGGAGCGGTGGGCCGGGCCCGGGGCTGTACCTGATCACGACATCGTAGGTGTTGATGGTGTCCCCCATGGAGCTGTTGCGGAGCCGGTGGCCGTTGCCCACCACGGCACACCTCCGGCACTTGAGGCTGCGAGAGAAAACCCTGTCTCACAGACCTGTTCCAAAACTGGGGTGGTTTTAACCCCCGGGGGGGTTAAACCCAGTGTTGTCCAGTCTCCAAACCTTCCCATGCTCCATCCACCACCCCTGGGTTGCAGAGGTTCATTTTGCCAAATCCTGGGCCCACAACAGACAAATTTCAAACACCCCCAAGAGAGGAATGATGAATTAAAAGAGAGAAAAGCCCCTAAACCCACCCCAGCGTTACCTCTGGATGCTCTCGGGCAGGGAGTAGTGGGTGATGGACAGCAGGCGCAGAAGGACGTCTTCTGCAAAGCAAGGGCAAGGACAGGGTGAGGAAGGTGATGAAGGCGAGGAAGCTGAGGAAGGTGAGCAAGGCAGTTCCTGCTTGGCACAACACTCTGACTGCTGCCCCATCCCTGCGGAATTTGCTCCTACTGTTAATCCCGATTTCAAGCAGATAATCCGTCTCTGGGGCTTAGTAAAACCTCGCCCACCCTAAACTCTTTTAGAGGCACCATGTGCACCCAGGGTGAGGAGATACGCACTGCAGAGTCTAAAAACCAAGAAAATAGCTTGGGAATAGGCCCCAGCAAAATCAACCTGCAGATGTCTTTAGGAAAAAGGAAGTTGAGACCCCAGGAGCAGCAGCAGGACGGACAGACAGACCCACAGAGCATTGTCAGGCTTACCACTTCCCTTGGTGCCGTAGGGCAGCTCGTAGAGCGACGGCGTCTTCACCCAAAAATAGTCCTTCAGCTGCAAGAACAGTGGGTGGTCCCTCGTGTAGCTGCCAAGGAGCAAAGGGTCAGTGAGACTGGGATCAGGGATGGCACAGGGAGGGGAGTCCTGGCTCTGCATCCCCCCCACTCCCTGCTCCCAGCCCCAAAACTCACTTCCCGATGAGCTGCGCCGCTTTCTTTTCCACCTCCCCAAGGGGACACATTGTCTTGTTGTTTTCTTGCACAGGGAAATAAAAGCTGTAAAGGAAGAGGTTAAAAATTAAATCAAAGAGGTTAAAATTAAATCAAATTATGCCGTTCCT
Source organism: Urocynchramus pylzowi (assembly GCA_013397555.1). Lineage (NCBI taxonomy): Eukaryota > Metazoa > Chordata > Aves > Passeriformes > Fringillidae > Urocynchramus > Urocynchramus pylzowi. The sequence goes on along the minus strand of VZRH01014904.1, from coordinate 206,866 downwards.
CTGCAGCCCCCTCCTGGCGAAAGGGGCTCCGGCACCCCCAGGCATCCCCACTGTGGGATTCAAGCTGTGAGAGATTTCCAGCCGGATTTAAGGCCGGCACTGCCTGGGCATTTATCTGCTGGGCTTGCAGCATTGCATCAGAAGAGGTCTCTCTTGCTCTGCTCATGAACCTCACACTCCACTTTCCCCATCTCCATCAGCAGTGCTGGCACTGGGAAGAGAGCAGGGCTTTCCCATCCTCTCGAGCTCAGAAAAGCACCAGCATTTGCAAAAAACCCCGCAGAGCCCAACCACACCACACACCGAGGGGCAACTTCATTTGTGTCCCCCACTCTCCAACAGCAGCCTAGGATGATGCCACCTCCCCAGTCCCCTCGATCCAGGGAATCTGCCATGCTCTGGCATCCCTGTGAGGGATGGGCAGGAAGCAGCTGCCTCCCAGGAGTTAAGGAAAGGGCAGGAGGTCCTTTAAACTTGAGTAAGAAGCACTCACAGCTGTATGTACCTGTCTTCCCGGTAGATCGAGTACCAAACCATCACCAGAAACAGAGCCAGCACCCCGAGTATCTTCCCTCCTGCAAACCCAGAGGGGAGGAAGAGAGATAAACCAGTGTCAGCCATGGGGTTTAGATGATTGCTTGTGGGGTCCCACAGCATCCCTAGCTAGACCCAGGATGGCAGAGCCTTCTCCTCAGGGAGCAGGTTCAGCTGGCACCACGACCCGGAGAGGAGCGGCTCTAAGATGACTCAGGTGGTTTTGTCCCAGGTTTAAAAGCCACTGTGACGTTTGTGTTTCCTCCTGCCTTCTTTTCATCAAAGCCTAGGTAAACATCCCTTTTTCCGTGTGCCTCCACCCCATTTCTGTGCAACGAAGTCCAAGGGGTTCCAGGTGCCCAAGCCCAGCGATCAAGGTCCCCAAACCCACCCTCCCCACCACGACCTTCTCCTGTGATACCCCAACACTCCATCACTCAACTGGAACCACAGCAAAGCAGCATCCAACCCCCAAATTTCCAAATGCAAATTCCCCAGGCTCCCCATCCCTGTTTGGACAGAGGCAGATGGGATCCCTGTGGGACTCACGAGACTTGTTGATCATTTTTATCAGCAGGAAAGGGATCAGGCGGGGGCCAGAGCTCTCATCGTGGCTGGTCACCTGAAAACAGGGAAAACCCATCAGAGCTGACCCTAAAACCCCATCCAAGAGGCATCACCCCCTGCTTGCCCATCTGCATCTGCAGACAAGCAGATGCAAGGGTTCCCCAAAGGATTTATTTATTTAAATTCACATTTCTTTGCTGCCAAAAGGTTGGTTTAGACAGCTTATCAAAGCCAAGCAAGCGGCACTTCCCAAGGAGCTTCAGCCCTACAGGTTAGAGGCCAAAGAAAAAAAAAAATTAATTAGAGAGGAAAAACAAGCCCCCATGGGAGACTTTAAACCCAGCTTAAGCATCCACCTGGCAACAGCAGGTACAAAGTCCAACGTGCCACCAGAAATCCAGTCAGAAAGGACAGGAGCAGCCGAGCAGGATCAAACCAAAGAGCATCACGTACTTGGGGAACCTCCAACACCTTGGATTCAACCATCCTGGCCTGGGGAAAGGAGGTGCCGGAGCTTAGTGCCCACACAAACACTGCCAGGGAAGCAGGGACACTTTTGTGCTCCTCTGAAACCTCTCACTCCTGGAATAAGGAGCAAAGAGCTGTGGTTGGAGCCATCCCAGGATTAGCTCATCCCATCCCACCAAGACACGGCAAGGACGGAAAATGAACTTACCAGGTGGGAGAAGCTTTGGGGTACAGGGGAGGCTTTGCTCCCAGGGTGAATCCTGCTCTAAACCAGGCTCAGAGCTGGGCTTGGCTTTGCCCCTGGTAACTGAGCTCCTCCTGGCTCTGACCAGCCACGTCTTGGTGTGTTGAAAGCCAGCCAAGGGTAAAGGTGCACGCGGGGCTGGGCGATGCAGTCTCTCAATCAGAGCCTGCCCATCAGAGCCTCCAGGGATTAGTCACCTGCCAAGGGAGGGCACCCACCTCACCCCCTCCCTGCCCAAGGAAGTGCCACTAACAAACCTGACACCTGCCAAACACCCGTCAGGGCCACGGCCTCAGCCAGCCAAGAACACCAGGTCTGGGGGCAAAAATGTGTCAAGAATGAGGAGAAATGGGACCAAAGACGGTCCCACAATAGCCAGGCTCTTCCTTTCCCTGTCATGGGCTTCTGAAGTTAAAAGGGCAGGAGAGCAATTAATTAAAAAGGGCAAGAAGGGCAATTAAAAGACAATTAAGGACAATTAAACCACACAAAAAGCAACGGGTCAGGACACTAGAAAAAGAAAATTGTGTCTATTTGACAGCAGAAGGATGGGGCAGGTGAGTTGGTCCCCTAGGAAAGCACCTCCCTCTGAACCACTTCTCCTTCGTAAAACATGGATAATTGTGGCCCCCCTTTCTGGGGGCTCCAGAAAGGGGAAGCAACCCCCCACCCCAACTGGTTCTCATCCTGCATCCGTATTTTCAGCTCAACAAGCCCCTCCTGCTTGGGAAGATGAAACCTACAGCTGGGTCTTCACAGGTGGGAGCAATACTGGGAGAAGGCACAGTGGGGTCTCATCCCTTTACATATTACAATTGCTTGGAAAAAGTAAAATTAGGGGAAGGTAAAAAGCAGCTTGTGTTTCCTGGGGAGTTTTGTTCTTAGTAAAACTGGCCACAAAAGCCCCAAGGGGAAATCCACTGCCTCAGCTGGAGGCTGGGTTTGCTTCTGGGGGGCCTGAGTACCCCTGTTTGCCCAGGGCTGGGAAACTGCTGGGCATCAGGACCTGATTTTAGCACCAAATACACCCCCCAGCTTCATCCTTGGGTGCCAAAACACCCAACCAAGCACGCTTCACCCCTTCCACCAGTGAAAGCACTGGGAAAATCTGCTCTGCCCGCAATGTTTGCCTTTACATACCAGCTTTTTTTAAATAATATTTTTTGACAGCTTTATGATCTTTTCCCAGGCTTGTATGCACAAGCTGGGCCTGATGCAAAATTTATCTAAGGCAAACACGGCTTATAATCCCCGAGGAGAAGAAATGTTGTTTAGTGAAGCGATCAGGGAATGCGGAGCAAAATAGAGCACACCCGCCTGCCCCCGCACCCGTGGTGCTTCTGGAACGAGTTCAAGCTCCCCACAGCCCTCCCAGATCCACAGCCCAAACCAGAGCAGCTGCTGAAAGCAGGAAAGTCCCGAGCCAGGTCCTGTGTCCTCCTTGTAGGGTTGCTGGAGGGAGCAATGCCAAAGGGTCCTGCTGGCCCCCACAGCATCCCCAGTCTTGCAGCACCCTCAGAGCCTGAAGCATCCCTGTCCCATCACAGCACCCTCAGAGCATCCATGTCCCATCACAGCATCCTCAGAGCCCCCTGCAGCATCCCTGTGCCATCACAGCACCCTCAGAGCACCCTCTGAGTATCCCTGTCCCATCACAGCATCCTCACAGCCCTCCCCAGTTCTGCAATATCCCTGTTCCTGCAGCATCCCTGGTCTCCCACAATGTCCTCAGAGTCCCCTTCCACTGGCATCCCTGTCCCATCACAGGATCCTCCGAGCCCCCACTGCATCCTTCAAGCCTCCCTGAGTATCCCTGTCCCTTCACAGCATCTCTCAGATCCCCCAACACAGACCCCTCACCACAACATCCTCCCTGGATCCTGCTCTGCAGAGTCCCTGTCCAGCAGGGAGAGACTCAGCACTCGCTGAGATCAACCCTCGCTCCCCCAGGGTTGTTCCAGGGCATTGCCTGCCCCACCAAGCCCTGAAGCTGGGGGGAAAGTCCCAGCTGGATTCAGCTCCCCACACCTGGAAAAAGTGACTGGAAAAGCCCTTCTTTGATGTTGTAGGATCACCCCCACAGCACCGCGGGCTGCAATTATCGCTGCACAAAGGATCCAAAAGCCCCATGGCCCATTCCCCATCACCCACTCCCTTCCCCACCCCGTGTTCTGGGAAAGCCCCATCCCAGGATGCTGCAGAGGCAACTCATGTCCAAGCCTTGTGGAGTTTCCCTGTCTACCTCTGACCTGGAGCAGTGTTTTGCCTCCCAGTTTCACCATGTCCCCTGGGAGATGCCAGCAACACCCATACAGACCGACCCTCCTGCCAGGGGGCAAACTCAGAGAGGTTCATCCCTGTATCTCCATCCACCCATTCCCATCTCCCCCCATGGCCTCAATGGCTCCAGCATTTCCAGATTTAAGTCATGTCAATCCACAAAGTGGAAGCAAGCACCTGCCAAGTTGCTCCCAGCTAAAAAAAAAAAGGAAAAAAAGGAATTTAAAGGCATGGAACAATCATGGAGGTGGGGAGTGGTTATAAATTCCCCCACACCATCCCAGCATGGATGGATGGTGATCCCAGGCCATCCTGGCAAAGCATCATGGACCAGCAGTCTTGGTACTTTTATGTTTCCATGGTAACCTATGGATTGGGAAAAGCATGACACGAGGCAAGGACACCTGTCCTGTGCTCCCACCGTCCCATCCCACATGCCCACGGGACACGGAGCCACCCACTGCCTGGTCCAGCCTCCCTGGGTAAGAAGGATGCTCACTCAAAAATAAGCATCTCCGACAGTTTATCCCAAAAAAACATGCCTTTATTTTTAACTGGAGGAGAGCTGGATAGCACCCGAGGAAAGGATGCACTGGCAGTCCCTAAGGATTCACTCTCAGCAGTGGGAACCAAAGGCAGGCAGACAGGCAGGCAGGCCAGCACAGACCCCTTCAGCCCCAGCCACACCATCTCTCCTGAGCTTTCCAGGCACATGGAGCTTTTGGGAACCAGCAGGGCAGATGCTGTGCTCCCTGGAGGGCAACAAGGACCCCACAGCAGCAGTTCACAGCGCCGGGCTCTCCCAAGCCGCCATCCCGCGGGTGTTCCGCACGCCCGGCCCTGCCCGGCACAACCTGCCGGAGCATGAGCACAACCTGGGAGGCAGCCGGGGGCCATCCTGCAGGGAAAGGATCCAGCCAACTGCAGGCACTGCCTGGGCTTGGCAGAGCATCAAAGACACCCAAATCCCCAGCCTGGCATCCCAAACCTTCCTCGCCCTGGCTGCTGCGAGCTCCCATTGCTTTGGGAGTTTTTTTTCCAAGCTGGGGAGAAAATCCTTGTGGGATCGCAACAATCCCCACTGCAAGCCCAAAAGGCAGCAGGGATCAGATCTGAGCCCCCTCCAAGACACATTGCATGGCAGGGAAAGAGGGATACCAAGGGGGGACCAGGGATGCTGGGAGGGGGCAAGGGATGCCAAAAACCGCAGAGCAGAGCAATGTCAAGAGCCGGAGCTGCAGTGCCGTGGGCTGGGGGCATGAAGAGGGTCATGAGGGCACAGTACTGCAAAAATCAGCTCCACTGGACATTGGGCACAACCCCAGAGAGGGTGTGGAGCCAGCCTGGCCTGTGCACGGATACCCACATTTATCCTGTTTTAAGAGCCCTGCGAGTCACTTTAAAGGAATCTTTAAAGGAATCTTAATTGCCTCTTACTCGGAGAGGCAGCGCTGTTTCCTTTACCGTGGTATCCCAGGCACACAATAACCCAGCCAAAGATTTAGATAGGGGAAACAAGCCCTCGTTGGCATGTGAGTCTTAACAAAACATTTACCCATGACCAGGCTGCAATTTTGAAGGTGGCAACAGCAAATAAGCTCAGGTACAACAAGTATTTCCACAGTGGCAGGTCCTCAGGATAAATCCAAGCTGCTTCTGCCTTCCCATGACACTGTTGGTTTTAATGTGCTCCAGAGTGATTCAGACCAGCCCTGGCTCCATCCTCTCCTTTCCCCCTATGTTTTTTTCAATCCTTGCAGCAGAAAAAACAAAGGGATGAGACACAAATCCCTTCCTACAGCCCCCAAACACCAGCTATGTGTGTATCTCACTGCTCTGGGGTAACCCCGGGCCATCATGGAGCTACAGGGCTCCAGTTGAGCTACAATGTTAGAGATAACACATTATTATTTTTATTATATAGGTTTAATCACTCTTTAGCTATTTAAAATACTAAAATAAAGACCTTTTCTTGCTGCATGCAGCTCGCTACACCCTGGAGGTTATGGCTGAGCTGCTAAGACAGCAGGGCCACCCATGGGGTGACAAGCCCCTGCTTGGGGCATCTAAGGAGATGAGGGCAGTGATAATCCTGTGGGATTTCATCCCTGATCCCCTGACATCGATCCAGGCACACCCTCCTCCTACCTGCCCCATCCAGCCCCCCTTTGCTGCCACGCTCACCTCGGTGTCGTGTTTACTCTCTGGTATCTCCATCCTCAGGGATCACCCAGGGGTGCAGCAGCAACAAAAATGCGGCTTTGGCAACACAGCTTTGAGCCCATGTTTTGGGCTAAATCCCCCCAAAAAGCAGCAGAAAGGGGGAGGCAGCGATCTGGGGGTGCAGGCAGGGTGCAGGCAGGGTGCAGGCAGGGTGCTGGCAGGGTGCAGGCAGGGTGCTGGCAGCCTCTCCCCACTCTCCTGGGAGCAGCAGGCAGAACACCCACTGGGAGCACCACTCCCTTACAGTTCTAGAAGGTAAAAACTAAACCATGGAGATGCTCCAGCCCACCCCCAACCCAAACTCAAGCAATGCCCCAGCTCTTCTGGGAAAAGGGGTGGGAAATGAAGGGATATCAAGCTCCAGGGCTGAGTTATCCTCCAGTGAGCTCCTGCTCCCAATGGATTTTGACTCTGAGGGTCCCCTTTTGGGGCTCAGAAGCTGCCTGCCGTTGCCATCCTCCTTGCAAGGCTCACGTGCAACCTTGGCCCTGTGGTTTCTCCTCTGTTTCCTGTTTTGCACCAGATTCAGAGAAGCAGAACCCCCAGAGCAGCCCCACAGCCTGATGTGGCCAGCCCCAAATCCCCTGGATTCTTCTCTGCTCTTTTCTCTCACGCACAGAGGGAGATTCCCAGCAAATAACCCGGCCCATACTTTGCACCCCCAGCATCACCTCAGGGCTCCGTTAACCCACGCAGGGAGGAGGATTCCCATCCCAGAGAGACCTTTTCCTGCATCCCCAGCGGCGGGAGAGGCTGAAACCAGTCCCAGCAGGGCGGGGATTAGCTGGCAGCAAGTCAGGGCTACTTACGGCCCGTCCTCTTGGTCCAGGCGGAGCAGGCGGGAGCTCGGCGGGATCTACGCGGCCGTCCTCTCTTCCCCTAGGAGAGCGAGAAGGCAGAACATCCTCAGGGCTGCAGCCGCCCACAGCGGCAGGGCAGGCAGGCGCCTCCGGAGGATGCTCGGATCGCTGCGCATCCCCGGGCAGGGCAGCCCGGAGCGCCGGGCGGAGCCGGCCCAGGCAGCGGGAGCGGGGCCCCGGCGAGCCGGCACAGGTCGCACCCAAGTGTGAGCTCTCCGAAAAGCCTCCCACCTCCGAAAAGCCTCCCACCTCCGAAAAGCCTCCCACCTCCGAGAAGCCTCCCACCTCCCACCCACCTCGGCCGGCACCGGCACTCCGGGGCCGGGCTCCCCGCCGCTCTTAAGGAGGAGGTGTGGCCGATCGGAGCGCAGACCTCGCCGCAGCTTTGCCCAACATCCCCTGGCCTTTCACACCGAAATCCCCTTCCGTGACTCACTCGGAATTTTAGGAAGACCCCACGAGATGGAGCGGTGCCCTTTTCCCAGGGAAAGGGGAATGCAGCTTTCCTGCCCTCCTGTGTAGAGAACGCTCCTTACTCCTGCATCTCTGGCATCTTTTCCCCCAAAACTTTCCAAACTGCACATCCTAGCCCAGCACTGTAATATCCTTATGACTGGGGGGAGGAAAAGCCTTGCCAAGAAACCACGCCACGCACAGAAACCCTCCTGCCATGCTGCCTCTCAGAGAAAGCCTCTCTGCTCTGCATCCCAAGTCATGCTCCCAGGTAGGGGAAAATGAGGCAGCCAGTGGAGCGAGCCCACTGCTATCCCAGTTAGCCCCAGGGCAGCAGCTTTGCTCTTCTCCTGTGCCCCTGGGATGGAAGGGGTGTGGTGGGAGCCACGGCTCTCCCCAGAAAAACACACAAGAGGGAATGTAAGCTCATTTCAGTGCAAGAAATAGTGATGCAGGTGAGGAAGACACCTCTCTGTCAGCTGCTCCTTAAGCCCTGGCAGGGAAGGTGCTTCCAAGGGAAAGCTCTGAAGGGCCAGAGGTTTCCTCACCTCTCTCCAACTCTTCTAGCTAGAAAAAGCAGAGATGAGAGAGGTGCAAGCCTTCCCCACAGCACGCTTCTCTCTTAATATCCTATTAATTCAACAAAGAGGGCTACATCCTTGTCCGAGGGGTGGGGACGGAAACCACCCAGGAGCCTGAGAGGGTTTCTCATGGATTCTTCTCGCCAGGGATCAGGCTCTCTGCACATGCCCCAGGATGACAGGGATGGCTCCATCCCAGTGTCACACCTTCCCTCTCCACCCAAAGAACCTTTGCTTCCTCCTTCCATCGCTGTTTGCCTTGAGGGGTGATTAATCCCAAGGGCTCGGGGCAATCAGCAGCCAAATCAAATGCACTTGAGGCCACAAAATCCACCTTTGGCACCAGGGTCTTTCCAGAAGCCCTGAATCCAACATTGCTGCCTCTGACACGGAGCCTTTTCATTTAGAGCTGTGAATTATAGGATCCACTAACAAGGTTAAACTCTCCCTGGGGAGCTCCTGCTAAAGCACTTCATGGCACAGCATCAGCCCCTACCCGTGGAAATGAGGATGAGGATGTTCAGAGCTGCCTGAGGATGCTGTTCAGAGCTGCCTGGGGGTTCCAGGAGGATCCTGCAGCCCTGGGTGAGCAGGAGACTGCGATACTGTGAAGCACATCAGCCAGGCAGGATCCTGGGGGATCCGAGGTCTTGCCCTGAGCTGGTCTTTCCAGCTCTACTGGAAGAGCCAGGAGCTGGATTCTGCCACTCTTCCCAGGGTTGTTTTCCAGCCACCTGAGTGGTTTCCCTGCCATGAGCCCATGCAATGGACATTCCCAGCCCAAGGTCCACACAAGTCCCATCACAGTTCCAGTGTCCACCAGGTCAGGAGCCGCCGTCTCCACCACTCGCCGCAGGCAGCTCAACCCATCCAGCAGCTGATCCCAGCAGGAAATGAATGTCATATCCCAGACCCCTCAAGAAGCCCTAAACAAGCTGGATTTTGCTCCTTTCCTTCTCCAGCTGTGTTGCTGGCCTCAGTTTCCTCTCCTACCTATCAGTTTAATAATTTAAATAATAATTTCCAAATTTGAGGGGAGAAAAGGCACCTTCTGACCACTCCCCAACATCTCCCTCCATGATGCTCATAGCTTTGGGCAAAAGAAAACAAAAATCCAGTGGGCACATCCCTTCCTGTGCTAAAGACTAAAGCCAGCCAGCACTGGCCCTTTGAGGGGCTCAGCCCCAGTGTAGGAGCATCCCGGCAGGAGCAGATATTCCAGAGGCAGGAGGGGACACACACAGGGCAGGGATGAGCCTCCTGTCATCATCCTTCCCAACGAGGACCAAACCTCCCCAGGGCTGTTAAAATAGGGGAGGGGGAGATGGAGACGAGTCTCCCGCCAGACCTGCAGGGAGGCAGCCGTCCGTCCATCTGTCCCTCGGTGCTCCATCGCCGGCGCCAGCCTCCCTCGGTTAAAATTACCTCCCGAGGGGGGAGAGAGCAAAAGCCAGGCTGGGAGGGGAATAAAATCCAGGTGAGCTCATCCTCCTCCAGAGAAAACGTCTCCAGTTGGCAGGAGCAAGGTGTTTCCAAGCCCGGCACATCCCTCACGTCACCCCAGTCGCTATGGCCCCGGGACCAGCAGCTTATTCATTCAGCAAGTATTTAATGGGAGATAATCCAGCCTCTTCCCAACCATCCTTTGGCCGAGCCAAAGTTGTAATTCCAGTGTGGGAATTACACTTTGGGAAGAGGTTTCACTAATGGTCATCTCAGTGGATGCTCCCTGTCCAGGACAGCACAAAAGGGCAACCACCATCAGAACCCTCATCCTTCAACCCTGTGTTTCTTTAATTCTTTTAACAATTTATTAAATTTTTAAAACTATTTTATTAAAAATAAAATAATTTAATAAACCTATTTCTATCAAATCCCTGAGAATGGGAAGAAAAGCAAAGCTGCCCAGCCAAGCCGGATTATCCAAAGCAGCGACCGACCTAAAAATAAACCACTGCTATTTAAGGATGAGCCTCCCATAATAACCACCCCCACCCCAAAAAAAATTAAAGGAAAAAATAGACATATTCCCGAGCTGGGGTGTTGAGCATCACCCACCACACCAAAAAAAAAGCCTACTTTGGGTTCATTTCCTAGCACAAGTCTGCACTTCCAAGAGAACAGCATCCCCAGGCTTAGTGCTGCTGATTTCCAGACACCCCATGCAAATAAATAATTAAGATTTAAAGCTGCGTTTGCATAATACAGATAATCTGTCGATTTAACTTGTAAATGCATGGGGGATTATGCAGCAACGTTGTTAATTAGGCAGCAAAGGGGCCGGGGAAGCCCCAGCTCCAGGGCAGATGCCAATGGACCACCAGGATGCTGAAGAAGCCAAATGTGTGTGGGATGCAGGGCTTTGTCAGTGGGACCCGGTCCTGGGGCAGGGGCCGAGGTGTCAGGGCTCCAAAACCTTGTGTTCATCCATATTTTAACTGAAAATCACCCCAGCTCCCCCAGCCCTTCATCAGGAGCCGCCTGTCCCTTCCCACACTGCCTGCACCACCCAAGCCCTTGAGGGCTGCCGTCACTCCACGAGAAAAAAGGCAGTGGAAAAGGAGCCCGGGGTAAGATTTCTGAGGACAAATCACATCTTTTTGTTGCATAAAGAGCCTGCTCTGACAGCCCAGCTCTTGGCCGCCCTCGGTTCCCCCACCCCAAATTCCAGATCCCGCCCGGGAGCAAAACCTGTTGAGCCCGAATATGCCCGAACAGACAGTTCTTTGTGATTCTTTGTTTTCCCCCCCCTCGTCTATTTTTTGGTTTGGAAGCAGCACTGGTGATCGCACAGGGATGGGCCCGAGGAATTCCCAGCCCTTGGCATTGCTCCTGATGCCTTGTTCGAAGGCAGCACCACATTTAACCCCTAAAGCCCCTCACTGCCCTTCATTTCTGACACCATCCCACTTCCCACACGCTAGTCCTGTTCGGTCCTGCATCTCCCTAGTTCACTTGCATCTCCCCTCTCCGCATTTTTCTCCCTCACTTCTCACTTTCCACCTCATTTTTCCTCTCAATGCTTCAGTGCTTTCCTCCATTCCCAACACAGACAGGTCTGATCCATCCTCATGCCACAAAATCCCACCCACAGACCACAAGCCAGGGGGCTCAGATGAGCCCAACAGCCACAGAGCTGCTGTGCTGGGGGTTTAATCCCCATCCAGGGGTGTTTTGTGACCCACGGTGGGGATGCTGGGCTGGCTGGGTGCACACAGCTTGAGCAAAGCCCCAGAGCAGTGTTTAAGACTCCTCAACTCTTGCTCAGCACTCTCCTGCCTCAGTTTCCTGCCATTTTGGGGCTAAGGGAAGCTCTGCCTCATTGGCAACGCGGGCAGAGGGTGCAGCAAGGGATCCCAAACCCCAAACTCCATCCCAGCTCATTTACCTCCATTTTAAAAGAAAATTAAAAACCACCCAATGTCGCAAGCAGCTCAAACCCCGACGGAGGATCCACCCCGGGGCTCCGGCTTGTGCAACACCGCGGGGCGAGTTCCAGCCTCCCGCCACTGGCATCAGGCTCTGGTTAAAAAACTGAGGCTCGGCTTACTCAGCCTGGCCGGATATCGGGATGTCGAATCCGGCCGGGAAAACTCCGGCGGGCTGGGGGAGACATTTTGCAAGGGGAAGAGCCGGAACAGGAATGGCATCTGGAAGCGATTGAAGGCAAGGAGCCTCTCCCTGGCGCAGCAGGGAATTCCAACGGCGTGAGCTCAGGTTAAAGCCTCCTTCACAGACCCAGGATTAAAGAGAAGAACCAAACTTCAGCACAGATATGTGTTTTAAAACCGACAAAAAACAGGGGATAGGGAACCAGCCTCCTGGTTGGTCATATCCGGGTGTGGTTTGGTGATTTAGGGTTGTTCTGACTTGCAACAAAAAGAAACCAAAACTCCAAAACGGTGCAGAAATTCTTCCATGGATTTGTGGATCTAACTTCCGGTGTGGTTTCAGGAGACTTCCTTCAGCACTGCACCATCCATCCCTTGGGACCACTGCATCCCATCTCCGAGCATCCCTTGCCAGCACAGGCTACATCCCACGATGGTCCAGGAGCATCCCAGCATTCTCAGGATGGCATGGAAGAGCCGCTGGAGATCGCCAGCCTAGCTTCGACTGAGCAAGGAGCTGACCCAGTGGGGCATCCCCAGCCCCTCCAGTCTTCCCTGAGCCAAGGGACAGGGAGCAGCGGTTGGTTGGTCAAACCCACCTTGGTTGGACATCCCAGCAGAGCAACTCACGCAGGGCAGATCCTCGCGCGACGGGCGGGCTCCAGCCCCGCTGCGCTCCTGCCCCGTCCCGCTCCCCCGGATCGCTGCTGCGGCCCCATCCCGCGCCCAGCGCCCCGAGAGCGCCGGCTGCAGCCCGGCCCCGCTGCCACGCACCTCC
>VZRH01014904.1:169977-188290 GCA_013397555.1 Urocynchramus pylzowi | reverse complement strand
AAAAAAAAAAAAAAATCCCCCTTAGAGCTCAGCGTGTGGAAAGGAGCAAAGAACTGGGGTAGCAGCAAGATGATTCCTGCAATTACATCCCTGGTTACCAACCAGAAACCAGAGCCCTTTCTGACACCAAGAACTCATGAAGTTTTCAGAGGCTGGTGCTCAGTGGAGAAGCTGCCAGGGAACCAATGGCTGGGTGGCCAAGCAAGCTCCCTGCATACAGACACTGGGTCTTTCACCACAGCGGATCATTGAATCCAACTCCTGGCACCACCTTAGCAGGAGGAAGAGCACTTTTATTTATTTCTGGGGGCTTTAACCTATAATCCTTGCAAACCCTTAAACAGCCTCTGTCAGAGAGGGGCTGCCCCTGCACACGAGGCTGTTGCAGACACAGATGACTAAGGAGCAGCAGAGGGGTGATGGCTCTCAGGCTGGGGATCAGGCAGCACACAGCGCTTGTCTCCACACAGCCAGACAGGAAGGGTGAGGACTCGGGTTAGTCATTGGAGTTCTTTGGAGCAAGGCACCCCTCCCTGCTTGAGGAAAGCACAATCTCACTCCCTGGGGTAAATCTGTAGAAAAGAAACATGAAGCTTTCTGAGGATAGCAGGGTTTTTTGGACCTGTCCATCTACCTATTTACCCTATTTGGGCTGACATCTGGGGACAGGTGGAAAAGATGGATACACACCATACACTCCCAGCCAAACCCCTCTGCTCACTGCATCCCACAGGCACCCAGTCTGAGGTAAAATCCAGCACACTCAAAGGGGTTTATTCAATCAGTGTTTTAATGGACTTGAACAGACAACACCGTTTCCATAGCAAAGGATCATCAGCCCCACCTTGTACAAAAACAGAGTTTAAAAACATAAAAGGAACACAACCTTAAAAAAAAGTCCAAAAATGGGTATTTGTTTAAAAAAAAATTATACAAAAGCACCTCTGCCTCCTCACACTTTTCCTGCTTCCTGGAACTTCTTAAACAGGGGTTCCTCAGCCCGCAGGGGGAAGGTCAGAGCCCGTTTCTGGTAGTACATGGAGTCCATGGCCAGGTTGTCGATGACGTCGGCCAGCAGATGGGCTCTCTCCACGGAGCTGCCCGGCGCGTCGTAGCCCAGGGCAGTGAAATGCACGTGCAGGTGGTGGTAGGAGGGCTGGTAGTGCAGGTAGATCCGCAGCTGGGAGCCGGGCACGCCGAAGCGCTTCACTATGGCCTCCTGCAGAGGGGAAACAGAGAGCTCAGCACTGGCAAAACCTTGGAGTGGATGGGAAAGAGCATCCCTGGATGGCAGGAAAGGTGTAGAAAAAGGTAAAAGGGAGTTCAGTTCCCTCGCAGCAAGGGAAAGGGGGAAGTTTGGAAGGACAGAACTCTTCTCCACCCTCCATTTCAGCCTCTGCAGGGACACAGCGAGGCCTCTGGCTGCCCCACTTTCATCTCTCCATGATGGGATGTGCTATCCACCCCTATCATTTTCCCTTTCACCCTTATCACTCCAACTCATTGGAAAAGTAACAGGGATCTGTTACCAGCCAGTGTAATTAAAGCTGTGAACAGCAATGGCAAACTCCAGCACGCCGGCTCCGCTCACTGCAATCCCCTGACTAATCTCTTAATTAATCTCCCACCTTCCCCAGTGCAATTACTTTCCAAATTCTAACGCAGTGAAGGAAAGAGAAGCTACTGCACATCCATCTCCCAAACACACCCTGTGGAAAAACATCAGCCAGTGAGAACAGGCATGGGAGTGGGACAGGGTTGTTAATATGAAGAGCTCACTGCTAACAGGAAATATAGAGCATTTCTACAGCACCTGGATGTGGCATGATCTGGAGAAGGTGCTGATGGACAGCAGGAGCCAAGCTATGCAGGCAAAGAGGGCAACACAGCCCTGTTTCATCACTATTATCTCCTAAGGAGCAGTCCCCAGGCAGATGCTGTGCCAGAAAACCCAGGGAGTGCCTTTGCAGAGGCTCTTCCTGGCCAAGACAGCAGCATGAGACCAGGCTCACACTCACCTTCCCTTCCTGCAGGACGTTCCTCAGCAGCGGGAGGTGCTCGGCCGTGAGGTCCCTCAGGGACTTGATCTCGCGGCGGTGCACGAGGGCAATCAGGTACAGGTCATCCAGCTGCAGGGACACAGGGTGGGCATGGAGGGGACACAGAAAGAGCACATGGAGGCAGCACTGCTTTGGACCTGACACACCATTCACAGCTTCCCAGGCTGTTATTTAGGGATCCTGCTGCCATACAGGGACATCTGTGCTGCACAGGGATACTTGTACCATACAGGGACATTTGTGCCACACAGGGATATTTGTGTTACACAGGGTTATTTGTGCTGCACAGGAATACTTGTGTTACACAGGGATATTTGTGCCATACAGGAATATTTGTGTTATCAAGGGATTCTTGTGCCATACAGGGATACTTGTCTTCAATACACACATGGGGCTGAATCTCCCAGTATGGGATGAGCTCACCCACAATCCCACTGCACCTCAAAGCATCATTTCTGATGAAACTGGGTTTTGTCCAGAAATGACCAGAAGAGAACAGCCTTATCCCAACCCATAAACAGTGGGATCACAAATACTTTCTCAGCTTTAGAGGCAGATGGAGTGACCAGCCCTCTCATACTGTGAGCAATGTGCTGCCCTTCCCACCTTCACATCTTCCTGAGCACCTCAAAAATGCTTTCTCTGTATGACTGGAGGCTGGAGACCAGGTGCAGGCACCCACCCAGATATCTGGAGTCACTAAGCCCTTGCCAGCAGCCCCCCTGCACACCCCACAGATTTTTCAGTGACAGTTGAGCTGCAGCCCGCTCAGATGAACCTCTGCAATGAATCACTATTGAGGCCTATGAGCCTGCTGGGGGAAAAACAACAGCAATGCCCTGGAGAGATGTACCTTAGGCTCTGGGCAGTCCTCACAGCTCAGGGTGAAAGAAGTTTCCACCATGGTACTCTGCAGCACTATGTTAATTTGTCCCAGTTCTGTCCTCCCCATTGGCCCATTGGCCTTCCCTACCCCTTTTACCCTTATATGTTCATGTTCTAGTAAGTTCTCCCTTCCCCATTACCCCAGTGGTTTATGTAACCCTGCCCATCCACCCTGGCATTCCCTATTAGTCCCTTCCCTGTGTACCTCCCCTGTGCCCTCAGACCACTGGATCCCTGATGCTCTCCTCTGCCTGCGCTTTCCCTGTATTTATACCCTGGACCCTCCTTTGTCTTTGGTCCCTGGACCCCTTCAGGGCGTTGGAACTCTACAGCAGGACCCTCCCGTGCCTTCCCAGCCAAGCTGCTGTGTGTGTCTGTGTGTCTGTCTGTGTCTGTGTGCTGGTGCTCTCGTGGCTCCTGCCCGTTGGTCTCAGGAAGGTTGTGTCCACCACCACTGCAACAAACCACAGTGGCTGAAACTGAAACTGAAAACTTCCCCAGTGATAAGCTCTCTACTTTTCCACTGTGCAAACAGCTGGCCACTTTTGAATCACATCAGTTCTATAAATAACATTTTCAAGACCTAATTGGTCACTGTACAAACCCAGGGCAGTTAAAATATGTCCCTTGAGCAGCTCTCAGACAAACCTTTAGCATCCCCTGAAGCGCTCAGTGCGTTCAATGTCTAACGCGACACAAAGTTGTGGATCATTACACTTTAAAAAAATAAAAATCCCAGTCTCCTCCAGCTCAGTTAGTGGCTTTATAATATAAACACTGGAAAGCAAAAGATTTGGATATTGGAGATCCAGCAGATCTCTTCAGGGCTGTGAGAAACCCAAGGCAGCTCTTTGGAAATAGATGCTCGTCTCAGAGGATGCTCTCAGGACCCTTCACAAAGCTCCTGAAGCACAGAGCTGTTCTGCACCCAGCCAGCACAGCCATGCTCAGGGTTCCATTTGATTCCCATGCACAGCTCCAGAAAAAGACGGTGTATCAGCTTGTGCTCTTTGGCTCCAGGCCAGCTGGTGAAAGGAAAAGCAAACAGCTCTTCTCCTTAGAACAACATCTGCATGTTGCTGTTTGAAACAAATAAGCCTGTTGCTAAAAAGGCCTGGAATGATGTCATGCCAGGCATCGCTTCAGGCAACGCCTCAGGGCTCCTGCAGATTTGAAACCAACTCAAAAGTTGTGAAAGAAAAAAAAATAAAATTAAAAAACAGCCCAAGAAACCAATTCAAACCATTATCAAGGCTGGGCAGCAGCACCCAGAAGGCCGAGGCCAGCAGATTTCACAGTGCTAAAGGGAATACTCCCCCCCCTCCCCAGTAACCTGAAATAACTGCAGGTGAATTCATAGGATCTGTGGGCCAGGGACTAAAGGAGTGAGGCCACACTGCTGAAAGGACTTCTGAGGGAGGGCTCGGAGAGTCCTGCTGGGAGCTGCATCTCAGCTCCCTGATTTCATTCAGCAGCCTTGCCTGTCGGGTGGGATGTGGCAGAAGGAACCGGTGTTCCCCGGCCGCCCCGGGGCTGTCAGGATCAGCTCTGGCTCAGTGCCAAGAAGAAATTCCTTGGCTCAAAGGCAACCTGGATGCTGTCTCACCTGTCTGGGAAGGAGATAAGCAGTGCAAAGGGCCTGGATTGCTCCAGGAATGACTGAAGTGCAGACAGCAGCCCAGCAGTTGAGGAGAAGTCCAGAAGATCCTGTTCAGCACTCCAAGAGGCAATGGGAGCATGAGGAAACCTCCCCTAAAGACAAATCCTACCACTGAGGTACTCCCTGACCACGCCAGCTGGGAGATGTGGATGCAGCAGGTCTCTGGAGAAACCCAAAGCACAAATTTTAGCCCATCTATGATTTTAGCCCAATCCTGATGTGAGTTACAAAGTTTGGTTGCAGCACACAAGGATATCCACCAAGGCTTTGCTCACAGCCAGGAAAGGGACAATATGCTGCATGTTTTAGGATCCCTAAATATTGCTCCACTGGGAGGGCACTGAACAGGGCACATCCTACAAGTTGGACATGTATCCCCTTTTGCTGCATAATCTCACCAGGAAGAAGGGTGTGCCTCTGGTGACCAAGTGGAAATTTGAGCTTAGTTACCCCATCACCATTCAACGGGATTTTTGGAGTATGTGTAAGGAATTCACAGGGAGCAGACACTGCCCTGCAGGGACTCCCCGAGACAGCTCAGCTCTGCACCACAAACAGCTGCTCCCTGCACAGACACACAGGATGGAGCTGCCCACCAGCAGCCTTCTGTTCCCATTTTTTTGAGTTTTAATTTCCATTTCTAAGTCTTAATCATACAGCAACTCTCCCCACATGCCCCCTGCAGAAGCATATGAGGATCAGAAACACAATGGGAACTTTTCTTGATGCCACCAACTTCAAGGGAGGGGTGCTTATGGAGTTTCACCTCCCCAAATTTAAAGCACAAAAGGGAGCCAGAAGCCAAGGAATAATTCTCAATTTAGGATTACAGCCTGGTCTTAAAAATCACTTTCACCAAGTGGCCACTCCCACAAGGGGTAAAGCAGCTGCTCATCAGCCAAGAACCATCTGTTTAACACTGTGGAGGAGAGTAAATTGCAGCAACCAAAGGACAACACAGCTGCCTGGTTTGCACCTCGAGTCAAGGTTTGCAAAAAAAAAAAAAACAAACCCAAAAACCAGACAAGTTCAGCAGAAAAAATACACAGGGTTTTGGTTCAAGCACATCCTGACAGCATTTGGGCTGATATGGACAAGTGAAAGTGACCCTAATAAATACATCTCAGCAGCAGAGAGAACAGCCTGGGTCTGCAGCATCCCTAATCAGCTTCTGCTAAAAGGCCCTGGCAATGTCATCACTAACAACAGTGTGCACAGAAACCTACTCAGACTCTCTCAGGGTGCTCTTAGTAGTCTGAAAGTGGACATTTCCTCTGGACTACCTTCAGACAGGCAGCATTAAAAGGGCAAACCAACCTGGTTTTGATTCCACTTTAAATCTGGAACCAGAACAAAGCCATTGGAAGGATCTGGGTTTTCATGGACAATTCGATCAGCCTCAGCTTTCTTCTCCAGGATATTATACACCCACTGAAAGAGAAATATGTGATTTATAAATCAGCAGAGGATTAAAAAAAACAACACCTCAGGTGCATTTAGCCCTAACTCATGGATTACTGCACATTCTCTGCAACTAGAATAGATAAAAAAAAACCTGCCAATTTTATTTTAAATGACCAAATAATTTGTAATTAATTAGCCATAAAACACGTCATCAACCAATCAACTCCAGAATATTATGAGCAGTTCAGTAAAAAGCAGTGGAACCCAGCTCTTGTGAGGCTCAGCACACACCTCTTGCAGCACCATGGGGCTGTTTACATCTTTTTTACCCCCAAGCTACAGCAAAATCTTTACAATCAGGTCTGGGAAGGGAACTTGGCTGATTTTGTTCCCTATTCAAAGAGGAAGGAGCAGAATTGGATGTGGCTCTGGCTGCTGGCAGCTCTCTGCAGGGATACGAAAGGCCTGTGTTTTTTTGGGCAATGCATGTCTCTTGGCTCCCTGGCTGATTAGAAAACAGCTCACCACTCTTCTTCTTCCATACTTAAGGTTCCAGCCTCCAGCCTGCCTGTAATCCCTGCTCTGGTTATCCCCCCGTGCTCCTCCTGCAAGGCAAAGCACCATTCAGAGAAGAGTTATGGAAATGGAAGACACCAGGGATAAGTGACAGAGTAAGACCAGAGAAAAGCATCTTTGCTCTCCCTAGGTCCCAGCCTCAGCTCCGGCATCCTTCTTTACAATTCCAAAATGCATGTTATGCTCTAGCTTAAGCCTAGCTTAAGTACTGGACTGGCAAGAGAGTCCTCAGCCAGGTCCCTGGAAGGTGGTAACACAAGGCAGCAGGAAATTGTTAAAGCTTGGAAGCTGAAAATGTTTGGAAACATCATTTTCCTCACCAAATATAGGTCTGAAATATTCTGGCTGCCCCAGGGGGGAAGGGAAGGTGCAGCCAGTTTCACAATACACCAAATGAGCTGGGCTGGCTGTGCTGTGCACACCACACACTTTGGGGGATATCCATCAAGAGTTCAATTAATCTAATAAACACTTAGGATTGCTGCAAACTGACCTGAATACATCTGGAGGGAAAAAACTACTTCTCGTCCCTTGATCTGGGATTTTTGGCTTAAATTGCTATTTTTTCTCCTTAGCATCATCTTAGAGATTAGATTCTTCAAGTAATTCTCAAAAACACGGCACAAGCTCGCTCTGTTCCATAACCCCGGGAGGGAAATTCAGGGAGAAGCTCAGCAGAAAATGGACATTTGCCTTTTGTTGGGGTTTTTAAGCCTGCTCTGATCACAAGTGCCAAGCTATCAGTGCCCTAAATAAGTTCACTGATCAGATGAGCTGAATTTTAAACCCAAGGCTGCCTCGTGATGGGCAGGTCCTTGGCTGACTGCTCCTGCTGCTCCCAGCACAAGCCTAGCAAGCAGAACACATGTCCAGGGACTGGCACCACAATAAAGCCATTATCCTGAAAGCATCCACACTTTGTGTCTTCCAGCAGGAAACACAGACGCCTCTGTAGTCCCCTGGTATTTCTGTCACCCCTCACATTTCCCCTTCCACTTGGCAAAACCAGTTGGATAAAGACAAGGAACAGCATTATTAAATCCCAGAGGTCAAGGACTGACCAGGATTTCTCAGCAGATGCTCCTGATGGTCACCAGGAACATGTTTCCATGCACTGAAACCAGCTCACAAGCATCTGGGGCAAGAGGCAGAGTGAGAGCTTAAGCAATTCCTGAAGGCAGCTGCTACATCAGGAAACATAAGAAATTTGGGAGCAAAAGCACAGAGAAAATATTCCATAAAGGCTGTGGCCTGGAAGAAACACACACTTGCCTTTCTCCAGCTAATAAATGCTGCGTTTAAGGCAGCAGGAAAGATGGGGGAAGGCAGGGGAAGGCAGGGGAAGCATTGAAGGCTCCTGGTTAGTTTTGGGGAGTTATTTTTAATGAAGTGCCTCAGCAGTCCCAGAATTTGGTTTATTCCCCCTTCTGCAAGGGCTGGCATGAATTGATCCCTACAGACTTGTATTCCTTTGGTCTCTAAAGGAGAAAGACAGGGAGATGAACAGTCAAAAAGGAAAAAGCTGGGGCTGCCTGGGGCAAGTAGCACATTAAAAGTAACAGTTTCACCACATGGAATTTGGACTGAGGGGCTGAATAGCAGGAGGAGTGAGTTGTGATGCAGGAATCCAAACACAACCTGTGCCTTTCCATTTCCACAACAACCCAGAGACTCCTAAGAAGCCCAGGAAGTGAACAATGCCCAGGAAGGCAACCTTGGAAAGGAGAAAAAACCTCAGAGTTTCTCCAGAAATCTTGGGAAAGACAACTTGAAGTCCATCTCCAAGGCAAATGCTTTTCTGGAAAGATGGAAAAGGATGTCCCAGCCAACCAAATAAGAGGGGACAGCACCACAGAGCTGACAACACAACCAACAGGGAGATGGGGCAGAACACTCCCAGCTCTCCAGCCTGGGCTTCAGAGAAGCCTTCTGACAGCAGCATTTTGACAGAGGAGACCAAAGCCATCTGTGTCTGCAGGAGAGGGCGTGGTACCCATACCTGGATGCTGAAGCTCTGGGACTGGATGAAGGGCAGGGTTATGTTCTTGTAATCCTCCCAGGTTTCACGGATGAGGTGCACTTCCTGACGGAGATATTTCTGGATGTGTTTCTCCGTGGCAGGGTACACCACTGTGGCTTTGATCTCTAGGAACAAACACATTGACTGAGTTACCAACCACGTTGCTTCCTTTAGTCCCCAACAAATCTGTTTTCCCTTCCAAAAAATGCCACACTAAGACTTTTTGAAGAGAGGGTGAGGGAGAATGGACATGGAAAGCAAACAAGTGCTTTAACCTCCTGCACTGCCGCTGCTTTTCTGGAGGAAGAAACAGCCAAGGGCACAGCCAGGGCCTGTCTTTCCAGTTCAGGTGGAGGAGTCTGCTGTCTGGGTTTTTCCACACTCGCTCTTTCACGCCTATTAGCAACATTGGGGCAGAGGTGGGGCTCCCAGGGCAGTGTTTATGTGCAGTCAACAACCAGGACAGAAACACCACCCTGGGGACAGAGACACATCTACTTCATACTTAAATTCAAAGCTCACACGACGCACCCAGCAACTTCATCCAGCCACAAACCCAGATGAACGCCCAGAGCTTCTTCCCAGAGCTCAGTCAGAGTGCTTGGCCTCGAGCCCCAAGTACAGGAGGCAAAGAAGTCAAGGGCACAGGGACAGATCCAGAGCAAGCAACGTGAGCTGATAAGTCAACATAGCTCAGGATGAACCAAGGGAAGAGGGCTGAGTGACCCTCTGCCCACAAAAAGCATTTCAGTATTTACCCTGGCAAAAAGAAAACATTTTCTGTTTGCCTCAAGATTGGAACTTTGCTGCGTAATTTCTGTGGCATTGAACAGGATGCAAGTGCTCACCTTGTCAACCTGGCAGCTGTGATGTCGGCAGCAGTACATCCTACCCACAGGGCCAAAACACACGGAAAACATCCGTCTTTGGCCAAGATTGGATGTGTGATACAGAGCCTGCCACGACTCCAAGGTGCTCCAAGGGCACAGGAGTGTCTCTGCCTTCCCAGCTGACAAAGCTGCTATAAACTTCAGTGCACGAAGGAGAAAAGCCCCATGAGCCTGGGCAAACCCCAGGCAGAGCAGACTGAGGCGAGTGACCGGGGCACTGTGAACACTGCAGCCTGTGCCCAGGGTCTGCCACAGAAAACCACGGGCTGCACACACACCAGGGCACCAAAGTTCTGCTTCATGCCTTAAATACATAATACAGGCTAGCTAGACACTGAATATAAACACCTATTTGTTCCCAGAGCCAGGATTTAGGATGGTTTGAGTATTTTTTAGTTTTCTGCTTTCTGCTTTTTTAAGGTCAGCACTGCACAATCTGAGAGACTCTGCCTTTTCATTCCATGCCAAACCCAGCTTAATGAAATCCACAGGAAAATGCTGGTAACATGAAATATGAAAATGCAAACCACAAGGGCAGTCTGGTCTGATTCCCACCATACACATGTTCAAACAAGGTTGTTTTCCAGGACTCAATTAGCACTTCTAGCAGGATGATGTAATACCAAAGAAAAAAAAGACAAGGCTGTAGCTCTCCTCACTTAAAAAGATCAGCAAAGCACTGGGGAGAAAACAAAAAAGGCAAAAGATAAAATACCACAGCCAGCCTCAGGCTGAAATTTTCACAATTTGATTTTATACCCCAAAAACAGAGTAAGAACTACAGCAGAAGCCCCTCAGTGCTGAGTGGTAATAACCACAGTGCATGGGGGTGCAGGGGACCCATAATGGCTTCCCTGGCACCTCCCCAACTTGGGGGTGGATGTTCATGGTGCAGAGAGAGCTCAGGGTGATTTAAATGAGAGATCATAGGACTCCTTAATGTGCAGCTGCAGCTGAGCAGATGTTTGGAAGAGAAGGCAGGGGAAAGGCTGTGGTTCACTTATGATTATTTCCCTTCTAAAGGTCTCATCAACCTCAAAATGCTCCAGCGATGCTAATTAGCATCAATCACTGCAGCCAGAGAGGCTGTTTGATACCTGCTCAGAGCCTGACAGTCCTTAGGAGCCACACACAGGACGCCAAGTCACAGGTGAGCCCGGGCTCTGCTGCAGGAAACATCCACAGCGAGACCAGGCTCGCCCCGAAATCTTTCCAGTGCTGGCACACGGCCACGCTCCGGAGTCCAAGCCCGCTCCTGGCAGGCTCCATGTGCACCGGAGCAGCACGTAGGCCGTGGGGCACCCAAAACCTGCCCCGGCCTGGAAACGGGGACAGGGAACCGCTGGACACGTGATGTGGGTTTCTAAGCTGGCTGAAGCATCAGGGATTGTCTCTGCTCACATCTGAGTCACATCAGCCAGCCTGTTCCTGAACGCCGGCCTGGGGCCACCACAGAGCATCCGTGGTTTGTTCTGGAAGACAGGACTGACCGTCAACTAACTGGAGGTTATAAAAAGCCAGGAGATTTAATTGAAGGAACCTGGATGAGCAGGAGGCAGAGAACAACTGCCCAGGCTGGTCGCTCTACAACAGGCATTTGAGAGGAATCACCACAGTGGTGGGAAACTGCCCAGGAGAAAAGGAGGCTTAGTCTGACCAGGCACACACTTCTCCCCTCCTCCTGCTAAAAACAAGAGAGACACAACCCAAGACAAAAGGAAAATCAGAACACCATTTGGGGAACTGAAGGGGAAAAGGGCTCCAGGCAGCTGCTGTCAGGAGGAGAGGACAAAATATGAGCAGAGAGAGCTCATTCAGGTAGTAAAGGGCACACTGAGCTCACTAAGGATGCCTCACCCCTTCTCATGCCTCAGGCTCTGCCAAAATCCCCCTCCAGCTCAGCACATCAGTGAGGAGAGGCCTCGCACTCTCTTCTCCCACCCCACTGCAGCATTAACACCTACTGCCAGCCTGTTTTAGACAGATGTAACCCTGCCAGGGAGCCAGGAGAAGCACACAGGGCAGGCACAACCTGCCTTTTGGGCAGGGGTGCTTTTTCCTCTCTTCACTAGCAGGAAGCGGAGCTTTCGTTTATAAGCTCCCTAATCAGCCTCACCATCAGGTGCAGGAAGGTGCCAAGGCCAAGGAACAACAGGCAGGTCGACATTTGAGCTCTTGCAGGGTTTTTTTTTTCCTCTTTCCTGCTGCACCCAGCTCTGAGCTGTCTTCTCACCATCAGGTGGGAAGACAGAACCTTGGATGCAGCCCTAACTAAATATATAATGCCCTAAGTAAATATATAACACACAACCTCCCCCACTGCATGAACAGTCTCTATTTTGTTTTATGATCACAACTGCAGAGGGGTCACACAGGAACACCAGATTCCAACCCAGCCCCAGCCAGGTGTGCCCATGGCTTTGTCCCAAACAGCTGGGGCACTCTTTAGGGAATGAATTAAAGCTGCAAAGGATAAAGCCTGCAAGAGCTCACAGTTTCCAAGGCCAGCACATGCCAGGGCAAGCCAAGCATGCTGCCAGGGACTCAGCTAAGGCTGCCTGGCCCCTGGGCTCATGCCAGGAGGACCCAGTGGACTTTAGCTGCAACAGGCACTGCAAAGAGGAAAGTTGCAGTTTACCACCCCTGCAAAACACAGAGCAAAGCACAATGACACCCCCCACCATCCTCCAAACCACTTCACATGCTCCCACAGCTTCAGGCTCGAGCTTTTTATTTTAAGTGTAAATGCAAGAAGTTTTCTTGGCTGGGCAAACCCCCGAGGCAGCCAAAGCATGGAGACACAGGGAGAAGAACCAGCCTTCCCACTGCAGCTCCTGCAAGTTTCTCCAGGTCCTCACTGCCTGAAACCAGACTCTTTCTGGGATATGGATTACTTCCTGCATGACTGAAAACTTTCTTTCCATTCTCTCCCATTTTTCCCACAATTTCTCCACGCTGTGTTGGAGCAGTGGAGCCAGAGCTTTTGCCGTCGTGCTTGTTTTAAGATGTTTTTATCTTAAGATAAAAAGATAAGAAGCTTCAGCCTGCAGCCAGGGAGCAAAGACTCCTCAGAGGAACTGATAAGAGCCCTTAAATCACACCAGCACAGCTTTGGAGAAACACAGTCCCACAGCAGCCAGGCACGAAGAGGCTGCTTTTTGCCACAAACATCAAGCTCTCCTTGGCAAATGGGTGTGAGGAATTAGATGTTATCAGGCAACATGCATATTGAATCATCTGGCTTTTCCAATCCAGCCTTTGGTAGTAGGAAAATGTTTCCCTTTCTGTGAAATCAGCCCTTGCTTGCCCTGCAGGGGAAAGCCAAGGCTGGGGGGTCCTCTCACATCTAGGCTTAAGCTGCCTCTTAAATCAAGGCAACATCCAGAAAGTGGCCTTAAAATAAGATGTACATGCCTGCCTTTGGTAGCAGCACAGTCTCAGCAGCTCTGATACACTACTCCCCACAAATTCACAAAGTCCCCTCTCCTCACTCCACGGGTTTGGGTTGCCCTTCAGACAAACTCTCACCATTACTGGCTTGTCTGCAAATGTTATTTCCCATTTTAGCCTTGACATGTGCAGTAAAATCAATGAGATGAGCAAGGCTCATCTGGTGCTGCCTTCCCACCAGCGTGCTCCCAGACCTAAAAATCTCATCAGAGTGAAATTCATCTTCCCTGAGTGAAATGTCTCTTCTGAGGTCAGAGGGGAGTCATTTTCTCAAGTAACATGCTTTGGCCTCCCTTTCCCTGTGTCACCATACAAGTCATCATTGCATAGAGCCTGTGCTGGTTTGACTGGGCAGAGGGAGCAGCACCTGACTCTCTTCACAGCATCACCAGGTTGAAAGAGACCTTCAAGATCATCGAGTCCAACCCAGCCCCAGCACCTCAACTAAACCCTGGCACCCAGTGCCACATCCAGGCTTTGTTAAACACACCCAGGGATGGTGACTCCACCACCTCCCTGGGCAGGCCATTCCAGAACTTTATCACTCTTTCAGTAAAAAACTTTTTCCTAATATCAACCTGTATTTACCTTGGTGCAGCTTAAGGCTGTGTCCTCTGGTTCTGTCAGTGCTGCCTGCAGAAAGAACCCAACCCCAGCTGAGCTGTAGAGTGATGAGGTCACCCCTGAGTCTCCTTTTCTCCAGGCTGAGCACTCCCAGCTCCCTCAGTGGTTCCTCACAGGGTTTGTGCTCCCAGCCCCGCTCCAGCCTCGGTGCCTCCTCTGGACGCGCTCCAGCGTCTCAATGTCCTTCCCAAACTGAGGGGCCAGAGCTGGGCACAGCACTCCAGGTGTGCCCTCACCAGTGCCAAGCACAGGGGCAGAATGACCTCCCTGCTCCTGCTAGCCAACATGGAGGTGGGGAAAGAGTGAAGGAAGTCTCCATTTCCAGCTGAATGAAGAGCCCCAGGTACCTGGGAGCACAGAGGCAGCATTGAGAAACACACTCTGGAGGCAGCTCCTCATGGCATCAGCACGAGTCACTCACTGTCACCACTTCCTCTGTATCAAGGCCTATCTTACCTCAGAAGCAAGAGGCTGAGTGTGGCAGGGCTCAGCTGACCAGGCTGCTGTAAAATCCCCCAGGTGAATTCCTTTATCACCCAACACCACAACGTGGGCCTGTTCCAAGAAACTGCTTAATGCCAAAGTCCAGCCTTTTCTACAAAATATTTTACTGTATCTTGTACCCAAGTGTTAACTTGCAAGGACCAGGAGATAAAACCCTGTAACTCTAATCCTGCAACTAAGGAGCCAACAGACCCTGTGCAAGGGCTCCCTGGGTCTCCACATTATCACTGGACATCCCAGGTCAGTCAAACCCTTACCAGCCTTACAGGCAATTCCTCCTGTTTAGGATTTTCAGCTGCAATCCTCAAGTCAACTGTACACTACAGCCTTGGGCTGTGACTCAGTTCCTCCCCCTCCAGACACACAGGGGTGTTTCCCCAGTGCCAGCCCAGCTGCCCACCAGCAGCTCATGCAATGTGCCCACCAAACAGCTATTTGCTGCTAATTGCTTCAAAAGAAGAAGCCTCCTTGCTCTTCACTCCAATTTGGGGATCCTGGACAACATCTCCAGAGTCTAGAGCCCCCTCCTGATCTCCTGCTTGGGGCTGCTCAGCATCCAGAATGACTTGAGGGGTGCCAAGGAGAGGGGTGGGAAGCAAAGACGCACCACTGGGTAATATTACAAATATTGCAAAAAAATTACCTTTTAAAGACAGATTTAAAAGTCATTAAAAAGACAAAGCTCAGCAGAAGAAAGCCAGAGGCTTCTTCCCCATTCAAACACACAGGAGGGGTTTTGCACCTGGCACAAGCCTTAAACAAAATAAGGAATTCTGTTATCAGAGCAATGTGGAGCTACACAGCGCTGCAGCCAAGTGCTGCGAGGAAGGCCAAGGCCAGCAGGGCTGAGCTGGAGGCAGCCCAGGGGATTTCAGTCTTACAATGCCACCTCGTGGGAATCACTGCAACTCCTGCAGGCCTGGAATACAGCAGGCACCCAAGCAGGAGCTTCCCCAGCTAAGAATGAGGAGCTTTAACATTTTCCAACAACACCGTGGTGTTATGATGATTTCCTCAGACTGAAACTCACTGTAACAACAAAATCTTTAATTTTGAGTCCTTCACAGGAGAAAAGCAGTTTTGCACAATTCAAGCTGACAAATCCAGACAGTGCTCCCTCCTACACCGTGGGAACAGAGCTAAAACAAGAGCATTTTTGGAAAGGCACATCAAACATCCTGAAAATTTAACTTGGCCCTGCAACAACATCTTACTTAAGGGACTCAGATTAATTTTGACTATTAAACCTGCTTGGTTGTTATTGTGTTTATGAAAGCGTTGACGTGGAATTTATCACTGCACTTCTGGAATTTAAATATATACCAGCATTCACATGGAATTAATTGTGGAAGGTGATTCAGCTCCACTCAGGTGAGACCCCACCTGCAGAGCTGCCTCCAGCTCTGGGGTCCTTAGCACAGGAAGAACATGGAGCCACTGGATCAGTTCCAGAGGAGGCCATGGAAATGCTCTGATTAGAACAGCTCTGCCCTGGATGCAGGCTGGGGGTATTCAGCCTGGAGAGAAAAAGGTTCTGGGGAGAGCTCAGAGCCCCTGCCAGTGCCTAAAGGGGCTCCAGGAGAGCTGGAGAGGGACTGGGGACAAGGGATGGAGGGACAGAACACAGGGAATGGCTTCCCACTGCCAGAGGGAAGGGATGGATGGGATATTGGGAAGGAATTGTTCCCTGGGAGGGTGGGCAGGCCGTGGCACAAGGTCCCCAGAGCAGCTGTGGCTGCCCCTGGATCCCTGGCAGTGCCCAAGGCCAGGTTGGATGGGGCTGGGAGCAACCTGGGACAGTGGAAGGTGTCCCTGCCCATGACAGAGAGCTGGAACAAAACAAACTTTAAGGTTCCTTCCAACCCAAAACAGTCTGGGATTCTGTGATTAAACTGAAGTGCCCAAAGACCAGCCCAGATTTACAGTGGCAGCTGGAAAGCACCACCACTGCAGGACACCTTCCCACTGGGACCAGAGTCCCCTCCACAGGGTGAGAGCCTTCCACTGCAGCTCCCCTACCTGCCCATCAGTCCTTGTCATACTTGGTTATCAACAGAGTTTTACAAACACAGATGTGTGAAATCTTCAGAGAGATGGGGCTCATCTGCCCCAGCATTTGAGGTTACCAGCACTTAAATCCTCCCCCAAATACAAACTGCCTGCCTTACCAGGTGACAAAGCCCATGAGATTCCACCATGGGATGAGAAGCAGCTGCATGTGTCCTGCAGACTGTTTCAAGAGAAACATTCTGGAAGGAGACAACTTTCTCTCACCCAAGTAAGAGCACTGACAATCATCCACAGAGAGCCTCACACCCCTGAGCCTTTCTGCCCCTTCATGTACAAGGTCATCAAGCAATAATGAGGCCATTCAGTGCCTCACCAGCTGAGCCACCTGTCCATGGCATGGGGAAAAGGGGAGGAAACAGGGCAGCATTCAGAGCCTCGGGATAAGACATTGTCTTCAGCTTGGTAACAGCCCACCGACCTCCCCACCTGGGCCAGGTGTGCTGCTGTCACCAGCAACTGGGGCGGCACGGCCAGGTCCAGCGGTGGCACCAGCCCATCTCACTGCATCCTCCCCTCTGGAATGGGCAGGAACCATATCCTGGCACCCCAGCTGCCCTCCCAGGACCCCTGAGCAGGGCTGAGGGCACTCACCACTCAGCTCTGGGGGAGGGCTCAGGTAGAAGGTGCAGTAGATGTCATTGTGTATCTGCAGCTCTGCGTTCATGGGCTTCTTCAGCAGGTCTGGGATCTTCTCCTCCTGGAAAGGAGTCTTTTCCAGGATGACTACAGCATCTGTGCCCTCTCCAGAGAGGCCAATCCTCTGGAATACAAATGGATAAAGTCATCAGCAACACAGATCCAGCGCTGGGTGGACAGCCTGAAGTCAGGGATCATGGCAGAGACCTCACAGCCCCCCAGCCCTCGTGCCCAGACCCCCTGCAGGCCAGACATCCATCCAAAAATAAACAGCACATTTGCCCAGAAGCACAGCAGGAATTTGCTCCCCACCAGAGAACACAGGTGGTTTTTGGGGGAGCAGGGGATGTGGGCAATGACTCAGCCCATGTGCTCCTCCCCGGATGCTCCCAGGTTTCCTGCTGACCCACAGCACCAATTTCATCTCTGACACTTCCCAGGAAGAGGGCAAAGGCAGATGTGGGGATTTGCATCATAGTCAGGGAGCAAGTTCTGGGGCAGGGGGCACCCACTGCTGCCCTGCTCCAAGGAACCACAGCCCCTGATCCAGAGGCCTCAGCATGCTGGTTTTGGGAGGTGCTGGGTGTGGAACATCCCCCAGCCTCACTCCTGTCTGTACAAGGTGAGGCCTCACCACACCACCTGGGGAGACCAAGGGGCTCACCTGGGGCTCCCAACCTTGTCAGCCTGAAAAGGAGGATGTGTGCTAATGCCTTTACAAACAATTTGATGGGTATAAATGTCTCTATTGACTTTGGGCAGTTTGACTCCAGTAAGAGACAAGGATCTGCACAAGCCTGAACTTCTGAACTCTGGGGGAAAATGACAGGTTTAAGGGGGGATATGGGGCAGGAGGGTCAGGGAGGCTGTACCTCCTCGGTAGTTCAGACAATGGGGAAAGGAAGAGGGAAACATGCAGTGGGAGTTAGGAGGCTGTGCCCTCCAAAACCTCGAGAGAGAAAACCCACTGGATATGTGGCCCAGTGGACTCTCTCCCTGCACTGGAATAAAGCTGAAGGACTCTTCTATCTCCTTTTAAACATAAACCTCTGGCGTTTGTGGATTTTCCTGCCACGCTCACAGGGCAGAGCAGGAGGTCTGTGCTCAGTCCAGTCACTGCAGTCACACGCCGACTCGAGACAAAGAAGCAGCCTGGAACTTCCCCGTCCTCATCCCCTGCTTGGATGCACATCTTCAGGAGACAGGGGCCGAGGCAGCGGCATGGTTCCCCCGCCATGCACAATCCCAAGAATTATTGCACATTTTCCTGTAATGGCTGTACTATTTACACTCCCAGAATCACCGTGCTGCTTGCAATCCAGTGCCACTTTACCTACCAAGCACGAACAACGTGCTGGAATCCAAAAGCACCAAATCATACCAACAATAGAGGAGTGCAATAAGGTTTCCAGCCGCCTCTGGGCCGCCGGCTCCGCCCGGTTCGGGCAGGGCCAGGCTGGAAGAGCGGGTTGGGCCCGGGTCGGGCCCGGGATGACCGGGGGTGCCCGGGGGGTGCCGGGGGCGGGGCCCGCCC
>VZRH01014904.1:147015-163629 GCA_013397555.1 Urocynchramus pylzowi | reverse complement strand
TCGCCCCCGCCGCGCCGTCGCCCTCTATAAAAGCTCGTTTTTATTGATGCGTCCCCGTGGGAAAGGAGCCTCGGTGTCCTCCCCGCCTGCTGAATCCCCGTGTTGTTGCTTTTCCCGCAGCTTTAGCGAGGCGGGCACAACGGAGAGCACAGGTAAGGGCTCGAGCACACCCGAAGGTGTGACCCCCCCCTCCCCGCTTCCCTTTGCAGAGTCAGTTCTGGAGAGGCAGCCTGCGTCCGTGGCAGTCTGTGGGACACGGAGCTCAGCCAGGCTTTGCTGTGTCACTGCCTCCCCTTGCTCATGGAGCCATTGGGAAGCACGTGGGGAATCGCAGCGTTGAATAAAAACCTCTGGTGTGTTTTGACTCACGTCCAAGGAAGCTGAATCCTGTGTTTCTGTGGCTTGGACAGGAGCAGGGCTTGTCCTCGGTCCCATTGTCCGTGGAGCCTGTGTTTTTCTAGGATGGTTTTGATCCTGCTCCAGTGCAGCTCCCACGTGGAGGGATAGGCTTGGGAATTGGCCAGGGACAGCTCAACTTTCAGCTGAAACATAATGGCTTTTACACTATCTTATCCCAACACCTTAAAGTCTCTGAATTGACAAAGAAGACGGGAATTACATCTTTGCTGGTGGCAGTTCTCAGCATTTAAATAAGGTAAAAGTAATGAATGACCAGTAGGTTTGTACTTGTTTCTTTTGGGAATTTGTTGGGGCTCTTCTGGAAGAGTCCATCTTCCAGCGTGATGCTGGATCGCATGGCTTCAATTTTAAACTTCTTGTATAGCTTTGGGTCTGTGTTGGGTTCTGAGCATGGAGATGGTGTCAGCAGCGACTTCTCCATGAGGTGGGGGAGAAAGTGTTCCATTAATTCCCCATTTTGGTTCTGCAGGTTGGGCTCTGGTGTTGTCTGTGTGGCATGGTTTTGGTAAATACACACCCTGTGTGAACCTCGGCCTTCGTTGGACACATGTGGTGTTCAGGTGTTTGCTTTTCCCTGGGATACACCTTCATATTTCCAACGTTTCTGCTGCTGGATATGTCTGTGTCACAAAGGGAGTTGCTGTGGTTGGGTTTCTCCAGTTTTGGTGACTTGGGCACAGTTTAAAGCTGAAGTCTGGAAGGCTTTAGGATAAATTAAGGGATTTCACTGGTGTGGAGGGAGAAAGAGAACGCAGCAAACCCACACAGGGAGTCTCTTAGCATCACTGATAAAAGTGATGGGGATAAGGCTGGGACAGGGAAACGGGGCAGCTGAACCTGGAATCCATGGAGTGTTGTGTTTACAGTCTTCAGCTCCCTGTAGTCTAAATAGCTGGAAAGTTCCCAATGTCTCAAGAAGGCTGGAGAGACATTTCTTATCTTGTAAGTGCCTCTGGCTGCCTCTCCTCCAAGGCACCTGTGTTCCCAGGGGGAGCCTGCAGTACCTGGTATGTTTTTTTCCCATGGCAGTGTCATGCTCTGAGGTAATTCCATTTAATTTTGGCTACCTCAGCTGTGCCAGCACGATGCATCCCCCTTGGGAGCAGAGTTTCTCCCCAGGACTAAAAACTGGAGGTTTCTGTTTCTTGGCTGAATCCCCATGAATTCTTTTTAAGACCGGTAATAACTTTTTTGGAACTAGGCTGTATTTATAATGGGGTTTTTGTTCCTTTATGGCTCTTTGCACTAAATAATAGACCTGAAGGTTGAAGGTCATTATATCAGAAAACCTTACAAGGTAATTATAATTCCAAAAGGTGTTTTTTCCTAAGTTTAAAATTGCCTTTGAAATGTCATTTAGAGGCACTTAAAATTGATTTGATGGCTCCATTCCTTCTGTTAATAGCATGGGAATGTGCAGGGTGAGCGAGATGGGAGCAGTGCTGGGGCAGGTGGGAGCAAACAGGAGAGCTCTAGGTGGGAGTTTACAAACAACCTTGATATTCGAGGCTCAGCTGATGATTCACAATGCAAAGATAATTATAAGCTTAAATTATATCCAATTTAGAAAGCAAGGAAGGATTTACCTTCGGCTGTAGCTTTACTGCTGCAGAGGGGCTGAGGGCAGACCTGGCACCAGCAGGAGCTCAAACTTCCCCCTGAAACACTCCAGTTATCTATTGTTAGTCCTTGCATAATCTAAAGTATCTTTGTACCACTAAATAAAATCTGTCTGCCTTTGTGGGAGCAGCCTGTCCTTCCAGAAAAATCAGCTAATCCAAAAGGAGAGATGGGACTCCCTGGGAAGGAAAAAGAGGGGCTTTTCCCCCCCTTTACCCTGACTGTGCTTGGCTGCATTCACTCAGCGGGGATTTGATGGTGAATCTGACAGATCCTGTGTCCAGCAGGTGCTCCTGTCTTCCTGAGAGTCACTACTTTGGTCTTTGGAGATTTAACCCCCCAAAAGAGTTCACCGTGAGGCCTGACAGGTTGCAGGTATTCAGGGGTGATGAGGCTGCAGAGGTTCATTGTCAGAACAGCACTGAGCTCCTGGGCTGAGTGTGGGTTGGAAAAATACAGGGCACAATATTCACAAGAGTGTGTGATGGAGGAACCCTGCCTGGCATGCACAGAGGGGGGAAAACCAGGAGACTCCTCACTTGCTAAAGGGCTTTGGCACTTTTATCCAAAATCTGTGCCCTACAGTAAGGCCCAGTAAAATACAAAGGTGATTATTTGGAGTGATGAGCAGCACGTGTTCAGTAAAGTTTCAGGAGGTAGGTAGTGAAAAACAGCTCTTTGAGGTGTTCTATTGTTGGTACAATGATTTATTATTGAGCAACGGGTGTGGTAGAAAGTGTCCCTGCCATGGCAGGGGGGTGGAACGACACGAGCTCTAAGGTCCTGTCCAGCCCAGGCCAATCCTTACTGCCATTGTATAAAGTTTTCCAAAAGGGTCAGAAGGTAAAGGCTGCACACACAGTGTATCTGAGCACCTGACAGTGTCACTTTGCCCTGTTCTCATCATCCAGCACTGAAAGGTGGTGCTTTCCTGGAATACTGGCTGATTTCTCACATGATCCATGCCAACATTTGCAGGTCCTACCTGGACAGATGTGCCCATTGTCATCTGCTGGGCTGCCAGGGAGCAATCACAGCACCTCATCTCTAGAACAAACCCTCAGATCTCCCTGAGATGACAAAACCTGAAAAAATTTTGTGATTTTGGGTCAGCAGATCTTCCTCAGCATTTCCTCTGGCCAAAAGCCCTTGTCTAACAGAGTTTTTGATGGACTCTTCATTACAATTGGCAAGGGAAAAGCAGAGGAGGGTGAACGGTTCTGTTCATTTTCATTCCCTTTTCATAGACTTATTTGGGAGAAGCGGAGTGGGAGAGTACTGTGTGCTGGCAGAGCTTTTGTATTTTATGTGACGGGCTGTTGAAAGAGTTCTCAAACTGCACTTCCTTTCCGTGGGCTTTAAGGTCATTTCCCAGTGCTCGCAGACTCATGGCGGGCTGGGAAACCCTTCTCTCATCACCAGGGAATGAAACGCTCTCCGTGGCTTTTTGGAGCCAACAAAAATCTCTTTGTCTTCTCTTCCCTCCCACTGTTTCCCAAGCAGCAAGTTTGCTGACAGGCCTTGTCGGGAAGGGGGGAGTGCTGCTCCAAGATCCAGGCTCTCTGGGAAAACGAGCGGCTGAGGTGAAACGAAGGGTCTGGCAAAGTGTGCTTTGCTGAGGCAATCACACCTGGGAAAAACAGCCAAGGATTTTACGGTAAAAGAGGTTAAGGAAGAGGATGAGACCGTGGGACAAAGTTCAGAGACAAAAACATGCAATTCTCAGCCCAGAGGTGATCTTGGAACGATAACAAACCTGAGATTTGTCCACCTGTGCAAAGCTGGTTCTGTAAAACCTTGTTGTCCGGGTGGCGTTGTCCATGTGCAGTGACTTCGCTTGTGGTGATTTGTCTGCTACAGAAACTGGATGGCTTCTACGGTGAGCCTGGGCAAGGAAACGTTATTGGAAGATGGAATGCCACCTGCAAAAAAGCCCAGGTAAATTTAATTATGCCCCAGTGGATTTGTTCTAACAAGAGCCTTTTCCTTTGCCTCGCGTTGTTCTTTAAGGATTGTGACCCCTGGCGACCGCGGCTGTTTCGTTTCCTGAGCCAAGAACCGCGCGCTGGCTCCTGGCCGTGCCCGGGCTTACCTGCTGTTTGTGGAACAAACACCTTCACACCCAGAGTGTACTTTTTTGGAGTTTTAACCCTCAGCCAGGGGATGGGGTCGCACTCAAAGCTGTATTTTGCTGTCCTGTCTCCACTGTCCTGTCCACTCACAGTGTCAGGTCAGGCACCATGGTTGTGCTTCTTTGTTTGAGTTGATGGTGGTTTCCAGGAGGGCAGGGAGTTACTCAAATTAGTATGGTTGAAGTGCATGTAAAGGCTAAATAATTCACTCTGAGGCTCCCTGTGCTTAGAAGTAGGTGGTCTTACAGTTCTGTGAGTGGGAATCTGACTGGTGGATAATTCTGTCTGTCAGAGACTGAGACTGTGGCTGCTGCAGGCTCAAAAGTTCTTGTGAACAAGCAGCTAATTCAGCTGGGGGGTTGTCTCCTACTAATTTGATTCATTTGCAAGTTCTGGAGGGCTGCAGGATAGTTCTGTGTGATCTCAGGGTTGTTCGCTGACCTTGGAATGTGCAGAAGAGATGCTGGGAGATGATTTTTTCCTTGCTCAGGATATCAAGGTAGAAACAAGTACATTTATCAGCAGGGAACAGAATGCCTCTTTCAGGCATGCAGGACATTAAGACTTTGGTATTTGTTATTATTTTGGATTTCAGTCCCTGTATTTCCAATAGTGTTTTTATGCTAGCTCATTAGCCTGAATACTAATTTATTCATCACACAAAGCTTGCAGTCCTCAAATTAAACCCTGTTTATCAGCAGTAACAGTGAAGCCCTCCTTGAGGAAAGGGTTAACAAGTCTGTTTTCATAGGCAGGGGCTGAGGGAAGGCACAGCTCCATCTGTGTGGTGTTGGTTTCCTCTCCCCTTCTCACTAAATATCACGTGTTTGCTGATAAAGCCCATTTCTTCCATACAAGTTGCTTTCCCAGGCTGCTGCTCCAATCCTGGGAAGCTGCAGCAGGTCCCTGCTGCAGAAAGCAGCTGGACACCAGACAAGGCAAGGCAAGGAGCAGCACATCTGCTTAATAAATGATAAAGGTCACGTTTAAAAGCTCTGTGCATGTGTAAAGCCAGGAAAATAGGGAGGAGGGGAGGAGGAATAAGGAGAACACAGCCCTGCAGCCCTTTCATGTGACTCTGTATCATCTGGGATATTCCAAAAGACTGGCCTGGAGCATCCTGCTGACATTGCAGGCAACACAGGGAAGGGATTGCTGGTACAGCTGACTGTGTTCCTCAGCAAACTGGGGCTGGGCCCCTCCAGGGCAGAGCTAGGAGGAAGCCTTCCCTTGCTTTTCTCTGTGCTGAGATAAGTGGAGCTGTTGTCTCAAGGTCCCTGTTCTGCATCTTGTTTAAACCAGGTCACATTTCTGACCTGCATGGGATCCGACACACATTATACCTCGGGACACAGAGCGTGTGTGTCTCATTCTCTAGTGCTCACAACACCCTTCCCATGCCCTCCAGCCCTCCAGGTAACTTTTGTTAATAGACTTCCCTTATTCCAGATTTTTAGTGGATTAGTTTTGCTGCAGAAGCACCCCAGGGCATCATTGACTTCCCCAGTAACCATCCTGGTAACAGATTTGATTCCCAAAAATGTTGTAGTTACGGACTTTATTTGGTATTGGGAGCGTTTGTGCTGCTGATCCATGCAGCTGCCTGCTGTCCTTTAAGGACACCAAGCTGCTCCTCTCATGCTCTGTTTATCAGAGAGCCCCAATGGATATTTGATTAAAAATTTAGGCAGAGGGTACTTCCCTCTCCCTCAGTCTGCATGTGCCACCACCCCAGACCCCCTTCCACTCATGGTGGTACCAGCTGTGCTCCTTTCTCCTTTTGCAGGAAGCTGTTGCCAAGCCTCAAAACCAAGAAGCCTCGGGAACTTGTTTTGGTGATCGGGACAGGAATTAGTGCTGCAGTTGCTCCCCAAGTTCCAGCACTGAAGTCCTGGAAGGGGCTGATTCAGGCCCTCCTGGATGCTGCTATTGACTTTGATCTCCTGGAAGATGAAGAGAGCAAACGATTCCAGAAGTGTCTTCACGAAGACAAGAACCTGGTCCATGTTGCCCACGACCTTATTCAGAAGCTGTCTCCGGTCAGTGTGCTTGTACCTGCCCTGAGCGTAGGATTTGGCTTTTGGAAATAGCCAGATTTCATTCTCCAGCAATGGTGCCCCCATTCTAATAATTCCTCTATGTACAAGGAATCACAGGTGCACTTACTGTGCCAGGTGCCTGAGACATAACCCTGCTGTGGATGTGGGTTTTGGGTATTTCACCTCGACCAAGATGATTAAAGGGATGGAGCACCTTCCTATGAGGAAAGGCAGAGAGAACTGAGATTGTTAAACCTGGAGAAGAAGGGCTTCAGTGGTGACCTAATTGTGGCCTTCCAATACCTGAAGGGAGCTGACAAGAAAGATGGAGAGAGACTGTGGACAAGGGCCTGGAGTGACAGGACAAGGGGGAATGGCTTCACACAGCCAGAGGGCAGGAATAGATGGGATATTGGGAAGAAATTCTTCCTTGTGAAGGTGGTGAGACTGCCCAGAGAAGCTGTGGCTGCCCCACCCCTGGAAGTGTTCCAGTCCAGGCTGGAGGGGTTTGGAGCAAGCTGGGATAGTGAAAGGTGTCCCTGCCCATGGCACAGAGTGGGACGAGATGGCAGAGTGGGCTTTAAGGTCTTTCCCAACCCAAACCAGTTCTGGGATTCTGTGTTCATATGACTGTGCTGAAGGAGAGCACTCACCCTGGTACAGCAAGGGCTCTGTTTGCCCTACAAAGCTTTGCAGGGTGCTGGGGAAACATGGGTGGTTTTTCATGGGGTCATTTGACACGAGGTGTTGAGGGGCCGGGCTCTGATCTCAGTCTGTCTCCCCTTCTCAGCGCACAAGCAACGTTCGCTCAACGTTTTTCAAGGACTGCTTATACGAGGTCTTTGATGACCTGGAATCCAAAATGGAAGATTCTGGGAAGCAGCTGCTTCAGTCTGTGCTTCACCTGATGGAAAACGGGGCCCTTGTGTTAACCACAAACTTTGATAACCTGCTGGAGCTGTATGCAGCACACCAAGGGAAGCATCTTGAGTCTCTTGACCTGACTGATGAAAAGAAGGTAAAGTATGATTATTTCTTTTGTCAGGGACTGTGGTGGTGCAGGATGTGCTCTCATGCTGCCTGAGGGCATTGTACCGATTATAGTGGTTTAACTGGTGGCAGACAAGCTCCAGGCAGAGGCTCTGACTGTCCAGGGCAGCAAGCAGAGGAATGAGGAGGAATGCTCCTTTCTGGAACGCTAATTTGCTGGCTGCCATCCAGTGCTCAGGAGGAGTCCTTAAGCCTGCTATTCCTTTGATCTCTGTCCTTGAAACTTCTGGCTTGGCCTTGCTTCCACATAAGGCTCCGGTTGATGTTTCTAACCCATATGAGAAACTCCACGCAAGATACAAAGCGGAACTTTTTATTTATATAAGCTGCAAAGTGCTTTTTGTGATGGGTGTTCAGGGCTGCAGCCTTTGAGGCTCCTCTCTTGCCCCATGTCCTCTTCCTGCAATGGCTGGAATGGCTCCTCCTGCTGCACTCTCAGAGCTACTCTCTTTATGCAAAAATCCCTCCTCCTGCCCCAGTCAGGCTGTGAAATCCTGAGTTCTGCACCTGCCCACCTCATCTATCCATCATGGGTTTTACTGGTGGGGAGCACCTCAGCCTTCTCTTTGCATGTTAAACACCCTCAATGTCTGTGTCCTGTGCAGTCCTTGCTCTCTTTTCATTCTCATTTCTGTGCTTCACATTTCCTGCGTGACCTCTTAATCTACATGGCTGGAAGTACTTACAGTGTTACAAGTAAGCATTCTAATTATTGCAAGCTTAAATGAGCTGAGGTCTGCAGGAGTAAACCGAGAGCCTTGGAAGCAGCTGTCTGAAATGGAGGTTAGCTCAGCTGGTGACTCCCTCAGAGCCAGTAGGGGCCACAAAATAAAATTTGGTAGGCTTGAGAAACATGCTGATGTAGGATTTGTTTTTTCCCCTTTTTCTGGTCAATCTGGCATTTTGATTCAGTCTTCTCCTCACATTCACCAGTCAGCTGAAGTGTTGACTGAAATGAGTACCACAGGCTGTGGCTGCAGGCCATGGCGTAGAGGCTGATGGAGAAGATGAGAAGATGAGGAAGAAGCAGCCTCTTTGGAATGCTTCCCCAAAATGTTCATTTAGCAGTGCTGCGGTAGCCAACGTGATGCACTCACGGACATTGCTGCGGGTTTGTGTTGTGCAGGTGCTGGAGTGGGCGCAAGAGAAGAGGAAGCTCAGCGTGCTGCACATCCACGGCGTCTACACCAACCCCAGCGGCATCGTCCTGCACCCGGCCGGCTACCAGAACGTGCTGCGCAACACCGAGGTCATGGTGAGCCACGCTGGGCCAGGCCTGTGCAGCCACAGCTCCCACCTGGGTCAGCCAGGCATAGCTCAGCTGAGTTTAGACTGAGCTTCACAGAGGGTGGGGGAGAATTAGTTAGATATGGGGAATAGGAGGGGTGAATTCCCTGGCCTGCTAAGGTGCTGGAACACCTCCCACACTTGCTGAAGGATGGCATTGCTGCAGAGCCTCCCCAGGGATAGGGCAGGTGCTGTCTCTTGTGAGGATGAAGCTCAACTTGACCAAGAACATCTTTCCCTTTCTTAAAGCGAGAGATTCAGAAGCTGTATGAAAATAAGTCCTTCCTCTTCTTGGGCTGTGGTTGGACAGTTGATGACACCACGTTTCAGGCCCTGTTTTTAGAGGCTGTCAAGCACAAGTCAGACCTGGAGCACTTCATGCTGGTGCGGAGGGGGGATGTGGATGAGTTCAAGAAGCTCCGTGAGAACATGCTGGACAAAGGGATCAAAGTGATTTCCTACGGAGACGAATACGCTGACTTGCCCGAGTACTTTGAGCGGCTGACGAGCGAGATTGCCATGCGGGGCCGCACAGGTACGGGGCCAGGGCTGGGGGACCCTTGGTTGTCACCATGCACAGCAGACAGGGGTAGTAGCCCCTGTTCTCCATGCTATATAGAGATTCCTGAAATCTTTTTTTTTTTAAAAAGCAAACATGTCTCTAAGTGTAGCTGGATTTGCAGGTTACTTTTCTGAAATCACTCTATGTTTTAACTGTTTAAACAGCTGTGCTGCCTCCCACGCCTGCCTCCCCAACTTTGTTTTTCATGTGCAGCTGTTTGTTCCCTTTTTAGTGAAGGGGCATTTAGTCTCACTGACCCTTGTGCTGCTCAGCCTGAGCCAATGCTTTTATACAAGAGGTGTTACTAATAAATCATAAGAATGGGGGAAAGTGGATTCACTGGCCAGAGCCTTGCTGGCAGGTATTCTGAAGGTTAACCCAGCCAGGGAAGCCTGTGTGAAACCAGCACATGGGCAGCTGGCTCTCTGCCTGACACTGGTCTCTGCTCTGCCCCAGGTGTGCCCAAGGAGGGGCAGCAGCTGAACGGCTCTGCCGCTGCCCGCGCTGAGGTGAAAGGTAAGGAAGGCTCTGCAGAGCCAAGGGGCTTCACCCTATGTCGCTCCCTGGAGTCCCAGGCAGGTTTTCAGCCTTTGCTTCCACACAGGATGCAGCCCCTGAGCCGCAGCCCTGCCCAGGCCCTGAGCTGTGGCAGTGGCTCCTGGGACAGGTCCAGGCCAGGCCAGCAGCCCTCAGGGAGGCCGGGGCCCACCACTGTCCCACTGCTGTCCAGCACCGAGCCAGGACCCTTCTGGCAGGGACGAGGCCAGGCCAGAGCCGCCACGGATGAACACCTGGTCTAACAGCAATTGTGGTTTTACTGGGGCTGCATGTGCCTGCGGAGTGCGGCATCCCCGAGGGAACTGCAGCCTCCTCTAACTTCATACCTAGTGCTTTTATATTCTGTATTTCAATTAAAAAATGAAACTTGAGCTTTTTTTTTTACTGGAAGCTCTAGTTTTCTAGTCCTGTCTTTTTACTGTACAGTATTTTGTATGTTGAAGTTGTATTAAAGGCCTGCTCACTGAACTTTGGCTGCTGTATCATTTAAAGGCCCTTCCACACCTCACACTGGTGGGAGTTCATCTCCCCCAAACCCAGTAGGAAACAGGTCCTGGCTGGAGGCAAGTTATTTATACACAGAGAACAAATTATGACGTTTATTTCATATAAATTATGTCTCTTAGCAGACAGCATTCAATTTATTGCACTATAGCACATCTGCAATACGGAGCTACAAGACATCGTCAGAGGTTTGTATTACTCAGTGTAGCACTTCCGACCGGGATCAAGAGGCACTCGGAGCGGGGAGAAAGGGTGCAGGAAAGCAGCAAGCAGCCACCATTCTCTTCCAGTATTAATGTCGTTTGTTTTGTTTTCCTTTTTACTAGCAAATAACGCCAAGACCAGCGGGCAGGAGCCAGGCAGG
Source organism: Urocynchramus pylzowi (assembly GCA_013397555.1). Classification (NCBI taxonomy): domain Eukaryota; kingdom Metazoa; phylum Chordata; class Aves; order Passeriformes; family Fringillidae; genus Urocynchramus; species Urocynchramus pylzowi. The sequence goes on along the minus strand of VZRH01014904.1, from coordinate 153,093 downwards.
GCACGCTGCCTTCCTCCTCTGGACCTGGCTGCTGCAGCTCTCCAGCTCCTGCCCACATACATGGTGTCTGGGGACCCTGCTTCAGAGTCCGGGTGAGGACAGATATGGGGGACTTTAAGGCAATTTAGCATGTCCCCTCCAGCCCAGCACAGGCCATCACCTTTATTTGGTTTATCAGCTTTGTTGGAGCTGCCATGAGCAGCAACATTAACAGCCAGATCTAAAGCTGCCCCTAAGCCCAAGTCCCTCCTGCCTCCTCCCTAAGCTGGTCTAAAATCAAAAGCAGCTCAAAAAAAAGCCTTCAAACCCACCAAAAAGCACAGCAGATCCTGGCACCGCCCACCCCCCCGTGCAGCACGAACAATACAAAGCTCTGGATTCGGCCTCCCCATGAGGGAGCCTGCGTCACTGGACACAGAATGGAGGAACCCAAGCAAGGGCTTTTTCTGGATAAAAGGGGGTTTATCCAAAAAAAGTACTCATGTTGCTATTCCTCCATTCTGCATCTGTTCTGCACTACACGGGAAAGACTAGTTGGTGACAGGGTAAAGCAGGTTCTTCTGGGACATCTGCACACAGCGATTTGGTGTTTAGGCCTTCATGAGCGCTGCGACCACGGCCTTGGCGTTAAGGCTTCGCAGATCACAGTAGGTCTGTCCGGTACCAACGAAGACGATGGGCTTGCTCGTGATGTAGGTCATGGAGATGGCGGCGCCCACCTGCCAGGGACAAGCAGCACCGTGAAATCCAGTGCTCCCCCTCAGGGAGCTCGTCATTCATTCATCCCCCATGTGTGGAAACCAGGCTTCTAAATTTGCATTCAATGGCTTAAACACAAGAGAAAGTGAAGGAGTGCCCTGTGTTTGACCATTCCCGTCTCTCCCCTGCAGTCACTGTCAGGACTCTGTGCAGTCACCTCAGCAGCCTCCTTACCTTGTCGTCGATGGTATCGAACTTGGTGAGGACGATCCCATCGATGAGCCGCGGTGTCTGGGCCATGGAGTGATCAGCCAGGGCCTTGTTGAACTTGACCTGAGGGAGAAAAAAGATCCGAGAAATGCGTTTGTGCTGCTGCCACTGTCCAATTTTCTGGTAAAACGTACAGAAACTAGTTCTTTTCCCTCTTCGTCTCTCAAGAACAAAGCCTCCACACTCACCAGCTGATCCACAGCCTCGTTTCCCACCAGTGCCTCCCCAACAAACAGGACCAGGTCGGGAGCATTGACAGCGATGAGTTTGGCCAGCGCGGTCATCAGGGGTGCGTTGTCCTGCATGCGTCCCGCCGTGTCCACCAGCACCACGTCAAAGCCCTGGTTCCGAGCTGGGGTGGCAGGGAGGCGGCGTGAGGGACGGCGCTGCCCCAGGAAGGCACCGCCCGCCCCCAGCTCCACGCATACCGTAGGAGATGGCCTCCATGGCGATGCCCGCAGCGTCCTTGCCGTATCCCTTCTCGTAGAGCTGCACCATGGTGCGCCCGCCGTGGCTCTCCGGGGGGTGCAGCGCGTTGAGGCGGCGCGTGTGGGTGCGCAGCTGCTCCACCGCGCCCGCGCGGAACGTGTCACAGGCAGCAATGAGCACGCTGAAGCCGTTCTCGATGAGCCAGAACGAGATCTGCGGGAGGCAAGAGATCAGAAAAGCCCGTTAGCAGCTACACAGGCTGACCCCGTCACCCCGCTCCCGTGATCCAGGGTCCTGTCCTACCTTGGCCAGGTTGGTGGATTTCCCGACACCGTTGACACCACAAAAGGTTATGACGTAGGGCCGGCGATGGCGCTGGGCATCCATGACATCGCGGAGGACGTCCACGCGGCGCTGGGGCTGCAGGATCTGCACCAGGGCCTCCTGCAGCGCCTGCTTCACCGTCGAGGTTACCGCTGGGAAAAGGGAATGCAAAGAGGACGTGTCACCCACGGGGAATACTCCTGAGCTCCAAACCACACGCAGGATGCCACACAGACACTTACTGGTGAACGTTCCCATCACCTTCCCTTCCAGTTTCTTGGCCACAGATTCACAGAGCTGCACTGCAATCTCAGCTGCCACATTTTTAGCTTTGAGAAAGACGGAACAGGGAGTCAGTGCTGCTGAGAAGGTTATGCACATCGCACACTGGTATCAAGGGAAGGATGGAGTCAGTGTGCAGGATTCCCACCAGACCTGACTGCTGCCTCCCTTTTGCTGCACTCTCGAGGGCTCCTCAGGGGTGAGACAGGAACCCACCACAGTTCCTGTGGGCAAGAATATCCCAAACCACAGGCACTACCAACACCAGGGCCCACCCAACAGAGCACAGGGAACCGCCACTAATCCCTCACACCATGGATCCAGACGTACCAATCAAGTGATCCTTCATCTTCTCCAGCACAGGGTCCATGTCCTCTCTGGTCAAGCTCTTGGAACCCACCAGGCCCTTCAGCATGCCAAACATGCCCCCCAGGCCACCCTTCTTCACACTGTGGAGAAGCAGGAGAGTTGCATTGAGGTTTGAAAATGATCATTTGCAAAGGTCAGATGCAGAAGAGCTTGCCCTGAGAGGATAAACACACCAGTTTGTGCTTCCTGCATTACTGGTTAGACTGGAACAGGAGTTACAGGAGAGAAATTAAGAACCATGTGACAAGCAAGGGCTGTGGGAGCCTCTACCTGGGCTTTGAAGAGTTCTGGACAACTTTTTCCTCTTCAGCTTCATCATCACTCTCATACTCCAGGTCATAGAGGCGGCCAGGCTCCCGATTTTTGTCCCCCAGGGCCTGTGAGGAGAAGAAGCAGCTCTATGGGCTAAGTGCCACAATCCTTGTTCCATGTTGCTTCATAATCCCTTCTCGTCCAGGCACAGAGACTGGGCTGGGTTCATAATGCCCAGCTGATCCCAGAGAATGCACGACAGCAAATGGCTTTTCCTTACCATGTCAGGGTCAAACTCCTCCACAGGACAAGCCTCCGCGCTGCCGTTGGTAGCAGAATTACTGTAATCGAGTACTTTGGCATTAGAGTTCCCCAGATCCCACACCCGGGGCTTCTTCCCCTTCTCCTTCTGAGCGTCGGGCTTCGGAGATCTGGTGGAACAAAGACCAGAAACACATTGTGTTCAGTGCAGGGAAGCAGCAGCCATCACCCCGTTAAGAGACATGAGAAATAAAAGCTTGGATTACCCAAAAAGGAAGAAATTGACCGATCCAATCTCCAGAGTTTATTTATCTGAACTTTAAACCTGTTATGGCACCACTTCCCCTCAAGCCAGGTATCAATGCACTACTGCTGTCTGCTCACTAAAGACAGGTCTGGACCTCTCCTAGGGTTTCTGAATCTCCCAGCAAAGAAAATCAGGTTCTATTACCCCCTCCAGGACCCTCAGGTGTCTTCTCTCAGTCTTTTCAGCAAGAAAAAAATCAGGCAAATAAGGTCCAGGAAAGTCAGGTCTGGCTTCCAGGGGTCACCAAAAAGAGGAAAGACTCAGCCATGGCCTAGTTCAAAGCATAGGCACAAACATGCCCTCATCACCCACCTGGACTTCTCCCCAGCTTTCATGTGTCTCCTGAAGAATTCTTCCCGGTTCTTCTGCAAGATTTCATCCTTGGTCAGTTCCTCCTTGTCTCCTGCTGCTGAGAGCTGCTTGTCACCTGCAGATGCTTTACTGGGTGCTGCCACAGCTTCAGTTCCTGAGAGGAAGAGCCCCAACACAAGCTCAGTCCAGCTCCAAGTGAATTGGGAAAGCACAGGCTACAACACATTGCTCTGGAATATTTATTTCCCTCCCATTTATCTTCCCCATCAACTCACCATCCTTCTTGGAACCTTTGTTCTTCTTGTTCTTGACCTTCTCCTTTGGTTTCTCCCCTCGGGTTTCAATCATACACTTGACAGTCTTCTGGGATTTCAGAGACTGCTCAAACGTCTTCATTACCGTGGGAGCTCGGACTTTGCTGCTCTCCTCTGCATCCCTGCAGGGAGGTGACCCATTAGCCTGGATTTCAGCTCTTCCCCCGCTCCCATCTCTGCTCAAAACAGAAATTTAAGACAAAACCCCAGCTCTGTACCGGAGGAGGCGCATGAAGTCATCTTTAAAATCAAAGGTGCCATTTAGGAGGCCCAGGGCTCCTTTCTGCTGGAACTCGTTGCGGTACTTGTCCCTGAACTCCTTATGGACGTCGTCTATCAACTTGTCCACATAGGTTAGAGTCAGGATCTTCTGGAAGCCCACCTGCCAAGGAGCATGGCCAACAGACACTGCACTTCCAGCACACTCATCAGCAGAAAGCAAGCCAAAACCTCTCTGTTTAATTCAGAGTTCTTTAACTTGGGCAAGCTTCAGCCTGCACTTTCTGCTCCACCTTCCCAAGCTTTTAAAATGCCCCCAAAAAGGTGAAAAACAGCCCAGAACTTCGCTTCAACAGGTGACTCTAACACACAGAGGCTGTCTCATGGCAACAGGGACATGTAGGGCAAGCTAAGGGCAGAAAACCTTTAGCTTATCAGTGGGTCAACAGGAAAGGTTGTATGGATTTATGGAGATAAGGTGCCAGGAGACTAAAAAAGAGAGCGTTAAATGCTCCATAGAGTGAAGGACACACTTCTGGCTTTTTTTCAATAGATCTGGCCAAAGGGAATTTTTACAAGGCTGCAGCTTCTATTTGAGGTTTGATTACTTTTAATCCTGTTGCAGATGATTAAAATAAGCTGCTACTGCAGTGGCATGCAGCTAACAGACACCCATGTCCCCCCTTCGGGTGGGGGGAGCCTGGCTACACTGGGGTCACTGCTCAACATCCCCCTGAATTGCTCATCACAGCCCCTCACCCCTCAAAATCCCAGAGACAGAGGAGCCAAACCAGTCTGGGAGCCGAGGTCCAGCCCTAGGCAATGCAAACAGCTGTTTACTCAAACCTCAGCACAGCAGGAATTGTTCCCCCTCTTTTTTGGGGTAATCCCCTTCCTTTGGGTTTGGGGGCATGTGGGGGGCTGGAGGGACCCTCTTGCCACTGCAGGGGTGCCTGGGGGGGCGGGGGTCACTTACCACAAATACCAGCTCAAACTGGTTGTCCAGTTTGTATTTAAGTGTGAGGGCTTCATGGGTGAAGGAGTTGTTGCCACCTCTCTCCTGGGGAAGAGGAGCTGTCAGAATGGCAGTGCCAGCAGCACCCACCATTCCCTCATGCCTGTCATCCTCCTCTCCCCTCCATCATCCTTGTCACCCCCCTTTCCCAAAGCAGTCCAACATCCCTTACACATGACCCCACACGCCCTGGGCAGGTGGTCCCCGTCCATCCCCCCCACCCCGGGGTGGTCATGCCCCTCTCTGCCCTGTCCCGGGCAGGTGGTCCCATCCAGGTCTGTCCAAGGTGCTGTCCCCATCTCCCTAAGGTGATGGTCCCATCCGGACCCCTCAAATGGGTGACCCCACACCCGTCCCCACTCCCAGAGCTGGTCCTGCCTGTGTGTCCCCTCCAACAGGTGCACCCACCTGAGTGCCGCCCTCTCCTCCCCGTCCCCAGGCAGATGGTGCCACTCATATGCCTCCCTTCCCACCCCCCTCCGCCCCTGCTCCCATTTCCCCAGCTGCTCGTGCCCGTGCTTCCCCCGCCTCAGGCAGGCGGTCCCGCTCCCCATTCCCGGCCAGCTCCGTGGGCTCAGCTGATCTGCCTTCCCCGGCAGACGGTCCCAACCCCGCCATGGCTGCAGCCTCCCCTCCTCTCCCTCTCCAAGCAGTCGGTTCCCCCCGCCCGCCTCCCTCACGGCAGCTGGCCGCTCCCGCTCCCCCCTCGCCNGTCCCCACCGCCCGCCTCCCTCACGGCAGCTGGCCGCTCCCGCTCCCCCCTCGCTAGGTATGTGACCCCTACCCAACCCTCCGCCCCGCGGCAGCCGCTCCCGCCCGACCTGCAGGAGGACGGAGCGGATGAGGGCGTTGACGGGGGCGGTGGCGGCGGGCCCGCGCACGCCCTGGAAGCACCAGAGGACGAGGCCGCCCTTGCTGAAGATGGTGAAGAAGTCGAGCATGGCGGCGGCGCCGGGCCCGGCGGGGCGCACACGTCGCTCTGCCCCGCGCTTCCGCCGGAAGCCCCGCCCCCCCGCGCCATTGGC
>VZRH01014904.1:101694-121981 GCA_013397555.1 Urocynchramus pylzowi | reverse complement strand
CCACGACCCCTGACCTTGCCATGGTTCCCCCATGGCACTGTCCCCTGGCCTTGCCATGGTTCCCCCAAAGCAGTGACCCCTGTCCTTGCCATGGTTCCCCCATGGCACTGACCCCTGACCTTGCCATGGTTCTCTCCCTGGCACTGACCCCTGACCTTGCCGTGGCTCCCCCCGGCGCTGACCCCTCCCCTCCTCCGCAGGTGTACCTGCACAGCATCGGCATCACCCACCGGGACCTGAAGCCCGAGAACCTGCTGCTGGACGAGCGAGGTGGGGGCAGGCAGGGGCAGGCGTGTCCCTCTCTGACCTCCACTGAGTTTTCATTTCTTCATTTGTGTATTTCTATTTGAGTGTTTAATTTAAAGCTTTAATTTGAATGCTTATGTTTTGCGTTTGAGTTTTTAATGTAAGGGTCTGATTTTATTCTGAATTTAAATTTTACTTTGCATTTTTAGTTTAAAGTTTTTACAATTTTTTAGCTCGACTTCTTAATTTAAGCTTTTATTTGAATTTGCATTCTGGTTTGGATTTCTTTTAATTTTATTTGTATTTTAATTCAAATTTTAAGTTCAACTTTTAAACCTAGAACTTTAGAGTCTTAAATTTAAATTCTATTTTGGATTTCTTCTTTTGATTTTATTTGTGTTTTAATTTAAATTTTAAGTTCAACTTTTGAATGTAAAACTTCAAAATCTTAACTTGAATTATTATTTTAAACTTATTTTCAGTTCAAATTATTAAACAAATTTTGAGTTTGAATTAACAAATAACATTTTTACTTACATTTTGATTTCTATTTAAATTTGAGCTTGCGTTTAAATTAATTTCAGGGTGGGGGGGGGTGGGTTAATTTTGACTTTTGATTTAAAGTTTTAACTTGGCTTTGCTTCTGTTTGGGCCCAGACAACCTGAAGATCTCGGATTTCGGCCTGGCCACGGTGTTCCGGCACAACGGGCGGGAGCGGCTGCTGAACAAGATGTGTGGGACGCTGCCCTACGTGGCCCCCGAGCTGCTGCGGCGCCCCGAGTTCCGCGCCGAGCCCGTCGACGTCTGGGCCTGCGGCGTGGTGCTGACAGCCATGCTGGCAGGAGGTGGGAATGTTGGGATGGAGGGATGACCTGGTGCTGATGGCCATGCTGGCAGGAGGTGGGACTGTTGGGATGGATGGAATTCTCAGAGGGTGATGGGCTGATGGCCATGCTGGCCAGAGGTGGGAATGTTGGGATGGATGGAATTCACAGTGGAATTCACAGAGGGTGACCTGGTGCTGATGGCCATGCTGGCCAGAGGTGGGAATGTTGGGATGTACAGAATTCACAGAGGGTGACCTGGTGCTGATGGCCATGGTCACCAGAGATGGGAATGTTGGGATGGGTGGATGGAATTCACAGAGGGTGACCTGGTGCTGACAGCCATGCTGGCAGGAGGTGGGAATGTTGGGATGGATGGAGTTCACAGAGGGTGACCTGGTGCTGATGGCCATGCTGGCAGGAGGTGGGAATGTTGGGATGGAGGGATGACCTGGTGCTGATGGCCATGCTGGCAGGAGGTGGGACTGTTGGGATGGATGGAATTCTCAGAGGGTGATGGGCTGATGGCCATGCTGGCCAGAGGTGGGAATGTTGGGATGGATGGAATTCACAGTGGAATTCACAGAGGGTGACCTGGTGCTGATGGCCATGCTGGCCAGAGGTGGGAATGTTGGGATGGATGGAATTCACAGTGGAATTCACAGAGGGTGACCTGGTGCTGATGGCCATGCTGGCCAGAGGTGGGAATGTTGGGATGGATGGAATTCACAGTGGAATTCACAGAGGGTGACCTGGTGCTGATGGCCATGCTGGCCAGAGGTGGGAATGTTGGGATGGATGGAATTCACAGTGGAATTCACAGAGGGTGACCTGGTGCTGATGGCCATGCTGGCCAGAGGTGGGAATGTTGGGATGGATGGAATTCACAGTGGAATTCACAGAGGGTGACCTGGTGCTGATGGCCATGCTGGCCAGAGGTGGGAATGTTGGGATGGATGGAATTCACAGTGGAATTCACAGAGGGTGACCTGGTGCTGATGGCCATGCTGGCCAGAGGTGGGAATGTTGGGATGGATGGAATTCACAGTGGAATTCACAGAGGGTGACCTGGTGCTGATGGCCATGCTGGCCAGAGGTGGGAATGTTGGGATGGATGGAATTCACAGTGGAATTCACAGAGGGTGACCTGGTGCTGATGGCCATGCTGGCCAGAGGTGGGAATGTTGGGATGGATGGAATTCACAGTGGAATTTACAGAGGGTGACCTGGTGCTGATGGCCATGCTGGCCAGAGGTGGGAATGTTGGGATGTACAGAATTCACAGAGGGTGACCTGGTGCTGACGGCCATGCTGGCAGGAGGTGGGAATGTTGGGATGGATGGAGTTCACAGAGGGTGACCTGGTGCTGATGGCCATGCTGGCCAGAGGTGGGAATGTTGGGATGTACAGAATTCACAGGGAGTGATATACAGCCTGTGGAGGCTGGAACAGAGGAATGCCTCTAGGAATGGATGGAATGCATGTGATGTGTTCAGGGGGTGTGGGGGACATGCAGGAGTGGTGCAGAGGACGTGGGGGAGTGTTTGTGGAATGTACAGGGGTGTACTTATGGAATGCAGAAGGGTGCACGGGTGAAATGTGTGAGGGGAAGTGTGTGGAGTGCACTGGGGGATGTATGGGATGGGGAGGGGGTGCACATGAGATGGGAGGGATGTGTGGAGTGCACAGGGAGAGGGATGTGTGAAACACAGGGATTGGAAGGTGTGGGATCCGTAAGGGTGATGTGAAATACATGGAGGGGGATGTCTGGAATATCCATAGGGATGTTTGGAAGGAATAGAGTGCTGCAGAAAGGGAATGTATGTGATGTGTAGGGGGCGTGTATGAGAGGCAAAGGGGAGGTATGGGATGCATAGGAGGAGTTTGGGATACATAGAGAGGTATGGAATGTGTGTGAGAAGCCATGGGATGCACAGGGATGTTTGGGATGCATGGGGAGCACACAGGATCTGTGGCAGGGCGGGGTCACCTGGCACACCACGTCCCCACAGTGCCATGTGTGTGCCTGGGGGATTGTGGCACCGGGGGTGACAGCAGTGGGATCTCCCGGCAGAGCTGCCTTGGGACCAGCCCAGCGACAGCTGCCAGGAATACAGTGACTGGAAGGAGAAGAAAACCTACCTCCCACCTTGGAAGAAGATTGATTCTGCTCCCTTGGGTAAGCACCCAGCAGCTCCCTAAATACAAACATATAGATACACACAAATATATACATATAGATACACACAAATATATACATACAGATACACACAAATATGTACATACCCACACACACACCATATTGTGTTCCACCCCCTCGTCTCCCCCAGCACTGCTGCACAAGATCCTCACGGAGAGCCCGACGGCGAGGATCACCATTCCTGACATCCAGAAGGACCGGTGGTACAGCAGACCCCTCAAAAAGGGTAAGGGGCCGCGGGGGAACGCGCTCGTGCTCCCGGATTTGGGGGTTATTTGGTTTCCTGTCCCTTTGCAGATGTCAAGCGGGCTCGGCTCTCCTCGGGGGGAGTCACCGACTCCCCTGGAGGCTTCTCCAAGCACATCCGATCCGACACAGACTTCTCACCCGTGAAGGGAGCGCTGGGGTGAGCCTCTGCTTCCCTCCACACGGGTTTGCGGTTCCTCGCACACCTCGGGCCTTTCCCGGCGTTTTCTCCAGGAGGTGGTCGGGTGGAAACCCCGCACAGCCCCTGTGATCGTCCCAGATCCTGCGAAATCCCATGCAATTCCCACATCCGGCTCTCTCCAGCACTCCTAACCCTTGTGTCCCCCCTTGCCTTGCAGTGAGGACAAGGCAAGCTATTCCACGTCACAGCCGGAGCCCGGCACGGGCGGGATGCCCTGGGAGAGTGGCACGGGAAGCATCGACCAGCTGGTGCAGGGCTTCAGCTTCTCGCAGCCCGCCTGCCCCGAGCACATGCTGGTCAACAGCCAACTCCTGGGCACCCCAGGCTCCTCCCAGGTCAGGGGCTGCAGGGGGCACCTGGCACCACTTGGAATATCGTGTGCTGCCTCGCAGTGCTTGGGATGCGGCCGGGCCAGGTCGATCCTCTTGGGATTTCGCCTCGCGGCGTTCGGGGCGCGGCTCGGCATCGGCCGTGGTGTCAGGGTGCTCCTTGCAATGGCTGGGGGCTGCTCTGTGCTGCTCGGGGTGCAGCTTCGCCTGATGGGGAATATTGGAGGTGTAACTTTTTGTTATTTATCACCTCAGGTGCGAGTTTGCAGGATTTGGGGCACAGCTTTTCAGTATTTTCAGTATCAGGGTGACACTTTGCCACAGCCTTGGGGTGTGTGGGGGCAGTTTCATGTCTGATTCACAACACTGGGGTCCAACATTGCATTGTATAAACTGGGGTGCAGCTTTGCATGACATACATAACAATGAGGAGCAGCTTTGCCATATTTATAACATCAGGGGCAGCTTGGCAATGTGTGGGGTGTGGCTGGGTGAGGTTTATCACCTTGGGGTGCAGCTCTGCAGCATTTGGGGGGCAGAGTCTCCTCCAGTTTACAACATCAGGATCCAGTGCCACACCTTTTACACTACTGGCGTGCAGCTTTGCCTTAGGTATGTAAGATTAAGAAGCAACTTCTTTTGTATTTATAACATCAGGGAGCAACTGTTAGGGCTGTTGCTGTTGATTATTTACTACCTGAGGGTGTGAGGTGAAGGATTTGGGGTGCAAATTTGCAGTACTTTTAGTGTCAGTTTGTCACTTTGCCAGGGACTTGAGGGACAGTTTCACATCAGATTTACAGCATTGGGGTGCAACATTGTGCTGTGTAAAATATTGGGGTGCAACTTTGCATCACAAATACCACATTAAAGAGCTACTTTGCTGTATATGGAATATCAGGGAGCAGCTCGACAAGGCTGAGATGCAGCTGTGAGTTTTATCATCTCGGGGTGCCACCTCCCAAGATTTGGGGTGCAAATGTGAATCAATTTTGGCATCAGGGTGCACTTTGTGCAGTGGTTGGTGGCTGCTCTGTGGTGTTTGGGGAGCAACTTAGCTTCTGATTTACAATTGGGGAGCAGCTTGGCAGCATTGGGATGCAGCTGGGCATGGTTTGTCATCTTGGGTTGCACCTGGTGGTATTTGGAGCACAATTTTGCAGTATTTTGGGTAATAAAATGCACCTTTCCAGTTCCAGGGTACAGCTCTGCAGCATTTGGGAGACAACTTCGCATCCAATTTACAATATCAGGGTCCTTCGTTGCACCATTTATACCACTGGGGTGCAACTTTGCATCCTACATGTGTCTTTAAAGAGCATTTTCATGATGCCAGGGGCCAACTTTGCGCTGTTTGGGATGTGGCTGTGCAGCATTTCTGCTGTTTGGGATGCAGCTGTGCAGCATTTCTGCTGTTCGGGATGCAGCTGTGCAGCATTTCTGCTGTTTGGGATGCAGCTTGTAGCATTTCTGCTGTTTGGGATGTGGCTGTGCAGCATTTCTGCTGTTCGGGATGCAGCTGTGCAGCGTTTCTGCTGTTTGGGATGCGGCTGTGCAGCATTTCTGCTGTTTGGGATGCAGCTGTGCAGCGTTTCTGCTGTTTGGGATGTGGCTGTGCAGCATTTCTGCTGTTTGGGATGCGGCTGTGCAGCGTTTCTGCTGTTTGGGATGCGGTTGTTGGCTTGTGCCGTCAGGGGGTGTAGCTTTCCAACATTTCCTCACCGAAAGCCAGGCGGTNATTTGGGGTGCAAATGTGAATCAATTTTGGCATCAGGGTGCACTTTGTGCAGTGGTTGGTGGCTGCTCTGTGGTGTTTGGGGAGCGACTTAGCTTCTGATTTACAATTGGGGAGCAGCTTGGCAGCATTGGGATGCAGCTGGGCATGGTTTGTCATCTTGGGTTGCACCTGGTGGTATTTGGAGCACAATTTTGCAGTATTTTGGGTAATAAAATGCACCTTTCCAGTTCCAGGGTACAGCTCTGCAGCATTTGGGAGACAACTTCGCATCCAATTTACAATATCAGGGTCCTTCGTTGCACCATTTATACCACTGGGGTGCAACTTTGCATCCTACATGTGTCTTTAAAGAGCATTTTCATGATGCCAGGGGCCAACTTTGCGCTGTTTGGGATGCTGCTGTGCAGCATTTCTGCTGTTTGGGATGCAGCTGTGCAGCGTTTCTGCCTTTTGGGATGTGGCTGTGCAGCATTTCTGCTGTTTGGGATGTGGCTGTGCAGCGTTTCTGCTGTTTGGGATGTGGCTGTGCAGCGTTTCTGCTGTTTGGGATGCGGCTGTGCAGCATTTCTGCTGTTTGGGATGCGGTTGTTGGCTTGTGCCGTCAGGGGGTGCAGCTTTCCAACATTTCCTCACCGAAAGCCAGGATGTGTCAGAGCTGGGGCTGGAACCTGGTGGGATTTGTGCCCTCTTGGCGGGATTTCTGACCTTTGGGATGGTTTTTTGGGGCGGCAGAGCCCGTGGCAGCGGCTGGTGAAGCGGATGACGCGGTTCTTCACCAAGCTGGACGCCGACGGCTCTTACCGCGCGCTGAAGGAGGTGTGTGAGAAGATGGGATACGGCTGGAAGATGAGCTGCACCAACCAGGTGGGGTTCAAGGCATGGAACTGGGGCTGGGACCCCCCGTGCTGGGTCATCAGGGAATAATTTGAGGCGTTCCCCCTCTTTGCAGGTCACGATCTCGACCACAGACAGGAGGAACAACAAACTCATCTTCAAGGTGAACCTGGTGGAGATGGAGAGCAAGATTCTGGTGGATTTTCGCCTCTCCAAGGTGTGCAGGGGGTCAGGGTGGGTGGTGGGGGCTGCACAGCAGGTGCAGGTGACCATGGGAGGTGGGTGCCAGGGGATGGAGGGGTGCAGGTGGGTGTTGGGGGGTGTAAACCCCTGTCTCTCCCCACACAGGGTGACGGCCTGGAGTTCAAGAGGCATTTCCTGAAGATCAAGGCCAAGCTCAGCGACATTGTCAGCACCCAGAAGGTCTGGCTGCCCGGCACCTGAGCTCTCACACCCCTTCTCTGCCTCTTCCTTCTCTTCCTCCACCTCCTCCTCCTCTTCCTCCTGGCTGGCCTCTGGCAGCAGCACCCAAATACTGTGAAGGTGTCTGGCCACCTGTTTTTAGGTTTTGAAGGTTCAATAAAGCCCTGGGGGACACAAGGCAAGGCTGGTTGCTGCAAGGGGGAGGTTGTACTGGCTTGTTCACTCTGAAACCTGCTATGGCGCAGCTCTGCTCGGCCAGGGTAAATCCCACTGCGGGATCTCTGCCGAGCCTGCAGCCCTAAACCAGCCCCAAGGGTTGGGGGCTGACCCCCCCGCCCCCCATTCCTGCCCTGTCGCAGGGCACTGGCTGCCCTCATTTTCCAACCTCTCTAATTGCTTTTCGGAAGGACTAACGAGCCCGAGAGCTGCCAGGGGTTGTTAGCGCTGGAGCGAGAGAGGAGAGCCAGGGATTAACCCCATCCCCCCCCAGAAAAGAGCATCCCCCCAAAAAAAACCCACCCCAGGGCGCAAACCCTGAGACATCACCACAATTTCTCTCTAAAGCTGCATCAGCGTTTAATGACTGGGCTAAAAAATGCACTTTTTACTTGTTTACCCCTTCTTAAATTATTATTATTTTAATATCCCTTTCCCCAGCCTTTTTGTTTCCCTGGTGGGAACCCCCCTCGGGTGAAGCAATTAGCGGCGATTTTTTAATTGCATATTTATATTGCAGCTGGGGAGCGAGACCCCGGCAGCGGGCGAGGGGAAAGCAGGAAGACGCCGCGCTCCGACCTTGTTTGCTTTTCAGCTGGGATTAAGCACTTTTAATTGTCCCAGAGATCACAGATTGCGGCCAGGGGGGATAATTAGGCTGAATACAGGGTTTTCTGGTTCATTCCCCCCAGGAATTTATATTTCTGAGAGCAAAAAAGAAAATCTTTGGGAACGCCTCGGGAAGGGAGGGTTGTGGAGGGGTATGAGGCTGGACGCAACTTGTTGCAGGAGTGGGTCTCGCTGTCAAAGCAAATTAATTTTTCACCTGTTACCTGCTGTAAATGGGATATTTTGGGGGGTCACGGGCCCATCCCCTCCTCCCCAGGATGCTTCAGGGGAGACTGGACGCTGCTTCTGCCCCGCCATGGTCTCCTGCCTTAACCAAGCACCATTCCCATGGGAATCATTTTCAACCCTAATTTTTAGGGTCCTTTTGGTTTTTTACTGCCATGGAGAGGATTATTTTCCTCTTTCGGGGTCTGCGGGGGAAACTCGAGGGGGATGAAAGGTTTGTGTTCCTCTGTGGCCGGCTGGGGGGGGTTGTGCTGAGCGGGGCCCTGAAAGCGCCCTTTGTGCGGCCCCGCCGGGACCCGGCGCGCTCGGAGGCACCGGAGCGTGGCAAATCCCAAAACCAACAGCACGGCCGGGGCTTCTGCCCCCGCCTCATCCCAAATTCATGGCTCTCCAGCGGGCACAGGGGGTTCTGCCAGCCCTCAGCTCCTGGCAGCATCCTGGGAGCGGAGTTTGGGATGCGGTGCTGGATGCGGGATGGAGGATTCAGGGTTCAGGGGTGAGGTGTAGGATTTGGGACACAGATGGAGGATGGAGGATTTAGGGTCTAGGTGTTGGTTGTGGGACAGAATTTGGGATGCAAATGTGGGACATGATATTTGGGATGGAGGTTTAGGGTGTCGATGCAGGATGTGAAATGGAATTTATGATGCAGATATGGGACTTAGAATTTAGGCTGTGGATGCAGGATTTGAGATGTAGATTCAGGATGCAGGATAGAGTATCTAGGATTTAGACATGGGATTCAGGATTTAGGACACAGATGGAGAATGGGGGATGGAGGATTTAGGATCTAGGTGTTGGTTGTGGGACAGAATTTGGGATGGAAATGTGGGACATAGGATTTGGGATGTAGGCACAGGATGGAGGGTTTAGATGCAGGATGTGAAATGGAATTTATGATGCAGATATGGGACTTAGAATTTAGGCTGTGGATGCAGGATTTAGGATGTAGATGCAGGATGTGAAGTGGAATTTGTGATGCAGATATGGGACTTAGGATTTAGGCTGTGAATGCAGGATTTAGGATGTAGGTTCAGGGTGCAGGATAGAGTATTTAGGATTTAGACATGGGATGCAGCAGAGGATTTAGGATGTAGATGGTGTTGTAGGATTTAGGATACAGGTGCAGGTTTCAGGATGCAGATATGGAACACAAGATTTAGGATGTAGATGTGGGACGTAGGATTTGGGATGTAGATACAGGATGTGGGACAAAGAACTTGGGTTGAAGATATGGGACACAGGATTTAGGATGAAGATGCAGGACACAGGATGGAGGATCCAGGATGCAGTTGTGGGATAGATGACTTAGGATGAAGATGTGGGGTAGAGCATTTAGGAGATACATGGAGACTTGGGATTTCAGATGTAGATATGGGGGATTTAGAATGCAGATATGGACACAGGATTTAGGACACAGGTGCAGGATGGGGGATTTAGGATTTAAATGGGACACAGGATTTAGTATGTAGGTGCAGGATGCAGGACAGAGAATTTGGGATGCAGAAGTGGGACATCTTTGATTTGAGATGTAGGATTTAGGATGCAGGACTTAGAATGGAGATGTGGGATATAGGATTTAGGATGGTGGATGGAGGATTCACAATGTAGGTACAGAATGCAGGATGGAGAACTTAGAATGCAGATGTGGGGCATAGGACTGGGGATGTAAATGCAGGATAGAGGATTTAGGATGCAGGTGGGGGACATAGGATGCAGGACACAATGGAGAAGCCAGGATTCAGGTCTGGAATGGAATATTTGGAATGTAAATGGGGACATGGGATTTAGGATATAAACACAGGATGAAGGATTTAGGATGCAGGTGTAGGACATAAGATTCAGGACATAGAGGCAGGATGGGGGATCAAGGATTTTGGATGTAGATGCAGAACACAGGATGGAGGATTCAGGATGCAGATGGGAGGCAGGACTTGGGATGCAGTACAGGGTGCCAGATGAAGGACACAGAAGAGAGACTGGGGAAGCATTTGGGATGTGGGATGCAGGATTCAGATGCAGACACAGGATTTAGGAACAAACTATGAATTCAAGAAACAAATATAGAATTTAGGATGTAGACACAGGTTCCCAGATGCAGGATGGAGGATTTAGGAGGCAGATGCAGTTTTCCAGACACAGAACATGTGACATGGATGTGACAGGACACAGGAAAGGGGCAGCAGGTATGGGATGCAGGACACGGGACATGGGATGAAAGGGCAGATGCAGAATATGGGATACAGGAGTAGAACTTGGGATGCAGAGGTGGGATATAGGACAGGTGGTGAGGGACATGGAGTATAAGATACAAATGAAGGAAGTACAGGGCATGGGTTGCAGAAGAGGGATTTGGGATGCAGAGGTGGAATAGAAGACACAGTAGATGGGATATGGAATGCAGGAGTGGGATTTAGGGTGCAGGTATAGGATGGAGGTGCAGGACATGGGATGCTCCAGCAGCAGAGCACCACAGCGCAGCCCCAGCTCTGCCCAGGGATTTTGCAGCACCCCTGGAGGTGGGGAGTGCGTGCAACGAGCCGGGAAATGCAGATTTCCAAGGGAAAAATTATCGCTTTCCAAGCCCATACAGACATTTTGCAGCTCGTCCCCCATCTGGGAGGCAGATCCCGGCCCTTTGGCCACATCTGCCCGCCAGATGTGCCGGGGAGGGGAACAGAGCCCCTGTGGATGGGAAAGCTCCCCACTCCCCTGTGTGCAGGCCAGGTTGGGAATGCAGCTCTGCCATATCACACCTGCTCTGGGGGAACGCCTGGATGGGACCAGGGGCACTGCAAGGAGGGACTGGATGGGACCAATCCAGCCTCACAAACGGGTTTCATTGCAATTAAGTTTTTGTCCTGTGGCTGGGGGAGGTGGCAGTGAGTCACAGCCAGGGTACAGCTGTGGCAGGGGGCACAGCCCAGTATGGCCCAGTGAGGACCCTGGGCTGAACTTACCCAGGGCCCTGGCTGGGGTGGGAGTTCCTGGTGAGGCCAACTGGACCAACAGGGCATGTTGGTGCCCTTGGGATCCAGGCAGTGGGATGGGGATGTGGGAGATGGGATGGAGATGTGGGATGCAGGGGGTGGGAACACGTGGAATGTAAATGCAGAGATTGGGTGTGGGTGCAGGACAAGGGATGGTGCAAGGTGCAGGTGTAGGAGGGGGGCTGGGTGCAGGTGCAGATGGAGGATGTGGGGTGAAGGCTGCACATGCTGGACATGGTGCAGATGCAGGATCTGGGATGTAGATTTGGCATGCAAGAATCTGGATGCAGAGTGCAGGATGCAAGAAGTGGGATGCATAGAGCAGGATGGGGGATGGGAGGTTCAGCTGCAGGGTGTGGAATGCAGGGCACAGGGTACAGATACAGGATTTGGGATGCAGGATGCAGCTGCAGGGTGTGGAATGCAGGGCACAGGGTACAGATACAGGATTTGGGATGCAGGATGCAGCTGCAGGGTGTGAGAAGTGGGATGCATGGTGCAGGACGAGGGATGGAGTGCAGGTGCAGGACATGGTGTGCAGGGCTGAAGGTGCAGATGAAGGATTTGGGATGCAGGAGGCAGCCAAGGATGCTGATCCAGGGAATGGGTGTGGGATGCAGAAGCAGCCTGCAGCTGGAGAGTGCAGCTCTAGGATAGAAGGAATGGAATGCAGAATCCAGGGTGCAGGATGTGGATGCTGGATTCAGGATGGAGATGTGGGGTACCAATGAAACTCCAGGATGGTGATGCACCACCTCAAGCAGAGAATGGTGGAATCATTTCCCATCTGATTATTAGGGAAAAATGAGAGCATTTCCCAATAACATCAGGTTTTCAGGGACTAGAAATCCAGTAGGATTCCAGAAACATTTTTATTTTCTGAACTGCCTCCATCAGCTTGGTGTTTCCAGGACAAAAATATTTATTTAGAGAAAAAAACCCTAAAGCTGGAGCAATTCCATCTGAAGACACCCAAATCCAGCATTTCCCTTCTCTTCCTTAGCATTTCCCACTGTGGAGGTGCCTGAGGGGCTGGATTTGTTGGATTTTTAACTCAGGAGATGTTTTAGCTCTTGCAAAAGCATCGCAGCAGCCTCGGGAATGCCGCCACATTAATAAAAGCAAAAATGCAGAGGAGTCTGTTAAGGAAACTCCTGGAAAAATTCCCTTCCAGAAATGTCGTGGGCAGCATTAGCTCTTGGTTTGAGCTTTTTTCCCCTGTTTTGTTTCATTAGGAAAATGAGTTTTGGAGGTCATCACATGCCCAGAGGATGGTGCAAGGTGGGTTTTTGCAGCGGGTTTGGCCCCTAGATCCTCCTGTCAGTATCAGGGAGGGGTTTTGTGGGGAAAAACCTGGAATTTACAGCTCAAAGTTGGAATTTTCAGGTTAAAACCTACAACAATCACCCTGAATTGGAGGATTGGCACTGTGGATGAAGCCTGGCAGCGGTGCCAGGGACACGGGTGAGGCCCCAGCAGTGCCTCTTGCCTGGCAGGCAGGAGAGGGAGAAAAATGCTTTAAAAAGGTAAAAAAAAAAAGCTCCAAAGCAGAAGGCTGAGGTCATTTTCTTGGCGAGGAAGTCGGCTCCTTCCAAATGCCTCCGGGTCGGGTTTAATATCAGCAGAAACATTCTTGGGCAGGGTGGGGAGAAAGCACTGCTCTCACCATCGAGAGCAGAACCCTCAAACCCCCAAACACCCTAGGAAAAAAACCCCAAACATCCTAAAACCCCCAAAATCAATTCCCCAACCCCCAGACTGCTTGTTTGGAACCTCTAGGTGTGGAGTAAATGAGTATTGGGGTGGGAGAGGTGTGAAAACAGCTCATGGAGGAGGGGTAAATCCCCCCTGGGAGCAGAGAACTGAATCTTTAAAGTGGCTTTTGAGCATCATTTGGCCACTGCTGAGATTTTTGGGATGTGGAGAGGAGGAAAGTGAGGGGGTCTGGCAGGGAAAATGCCGTTTTTCCCATTGTCCTGGAGAGTTCTATCATCACTTCAATCCCTCCTTGATTTAGCATCATCTCGGTGGGCTCAGCACCCAGCAACAACTCCCTGGGGCAAAGGGACCTGCGTGCGAGGAGTATCCTGCTGGAAAATACATCAGAAAGGAGGGGGGGAAATAAATGGATTTCATCTGCTGTGCTCTGCTCTCAGGGCTCCTGAGAAGCTCAGGGGCCTGCCAGTGCCTTGTGCGAGCCCACGGCCGCCCTGCGGAGCTGTTGTGGCTTTTCCAGGGATTTTACACATTAGGAGGGGGTGGTTTGACCGTGTTTGTTTTGCTAAACCTCACCAAAACCCAAACCAGAGCTCGGAGGGAGGAGGAGGAGGCAGGAGATGCAGGGAAAGGTTATTAAAAAATAGGGGCAAAACAAAAAACAGGAGCTGAAGTGGGGAAATGAGTTTGGGATTGCAGCAGAGCAGGGATGTGGCAGTGGGAGAGATGCAGAGGGTGGCAGGGATGTGGCATTGGCAGGGACGCTGGGGGAAGCAGGGATGTGTGGGTGGCAGGGATGCTGCACCTTGCTGGGGATGTGCATCCCACAAAAATCAAGATGGGAAAAAAATTCCCCAGGAGAACTGGGAGGATAAGAAGCATCAGGAAGCCTCTGATCCCACTGGGAGGGAGGCTGTGAGGCGATGCTCTGGCGTGGAAGGGGATTTTCCTCCATGTTTGCACATTCCTCCCATCAGCAGTATTTACAAGACGGCACCAGGAGAAATCCCAGGTCGGCCGGACCTCCTCCCACCGGGCGTGGCCCCGGTGCTGCCGTCCCACAGCCCCTTGCTCCTTAATCTTGGGGCTTTCTCCTGATCCCTTTGGTCTGTGCTATCTGCACCCCATAGCTGCAATCCCTCCTGTGCTAAAGTCCTGCTCATGGCATTCCAGAGCAGCCCGTCCCAGGATTTTCCCCATCCCAGCACCCACAGCTTCCCCTCCAGCCTTTTATAGGGACAGGGCTGCTGCAAGGCTGCCCTGGGGTGCAGGGTTTGGGGTGGACTCCACGGGCTTGCTCCATCTTCGGGCAGTGCTGGGAAGACCCAGCAGCAACTGGGAAAAGGGCCTGGAAAGTGTTGCAGGGTGCAGAGAGGTTTGTGGGATGCAGGGATGCAGCACACAGGGATGTTTGTGGGATGTGGGGATGCAGCACATAGAGATGCTGGCAATGCACAGAGATGTTTGTGGGATGTGGGGATGCAGCACACCGGGATGCTGGCAATGCACAGGGATGTTTGCAGCAGTGTGCAGGGATGCTGCAGCACACAGGGTTGTTTAGGGTGTGTGGGATGCCAGCAATGCACAAGGATGTTTATGGGATGTGGGGATGCTGGCAATGCACAGGGATGTTTATGGGATGTGANTGTGCAGGGATGCTGCAGCACCCAGGGTTGTTTAGGGTGTGTGGGATGTCAGCAATGCACAGGGATGTTTATGGGATGTGGGGATGCTGGCAATGCACAGGGTTGTTTGCAGCACCCAGGGCTGTTTGCAGCAGTGTGCAGGGATGCTGCAGCACACAGGAATGTTTAGGGTGTGTGGGATGTCAGCAGCACACAGGGACACTGGCTGTGCACAGGGATATTTGTGGCACACTGCGATACTTGCAGCATGGAGGGATGCACGGAGCCACTTTACAGGAACACCTGCAGCAGCTTTTCAGGCCTTCCATGCCTCAGCTTCCCCTTCCTGAGAGCCAGGGCTGTTGGTTCCTCCGGGCTGAGCCCCACGGGCTGCTGAGGCTGGGGAGACCTGGCTGCCTGGCTGTCGGCTCCGCCTTGGCCGGCGGCCAGGGCAGCGCTGGGGCCCGCTGCTCGCCAGATGCGATAAGGAAAGGTTTGGCCCAGGCTGGAAAAAAGAGACAAAAAGAAGAGGGGGGGGTGAAAAAAAAAAAGGGGAAAATAAAAAAAGCAAAAGCAAAGCAAATTCCTTGGCAAATCAAAGCAAAATGCTTGCACGCGGCCTTGCATCCAGCCATCCGTCTTGATAAGGGGCTCTGGGGAGGAGGAGGAGGAGGAGGTGGAGGAGGAGAAGAAGGAGGCAAGCTGACACTGGGAACCTGACAGCAATCCCACTTCATGGCAAAAAACCTGCCAGATTTCCCACTGCCAGCTGAGGAGGGGCCCAGACCCGGCGTGCCTCAGTTTCCCCACTGCATGCATGCACTGAGGTGTGGCAAAGGGGTTAAAGCTGCCTTGGAGGGGTTAAACGGGGCAATTTTCTGCCGGGTTTTATCCAAAACATATGTTTTCACCACTATTCCAGTTATCTGGGATATTTCCTGCGTGTTTGCTCCTATGGCAACCGGCCCAGCATGAAAGACCTATTTACTGGGCCCGGGGATAAGGAGCAGCCATATGGTGTCAATTTTGAAGGCGCTCCGTCCCCGCTTCTCCCTCCACCACGCTCTTGGCCCCTCGAGAGGCATCCACCACGAGCCAGGTCCAGCTGGGGCTGGGAATGGGCACCAGCAGCAAGGTGAGGTGGTGGGTTGGGTTTTAGGGAGCTCAGAGAAGGTGGAGATTGGCTGCAGCAGTGACCTGGGATCCCTCAGGAGACAGGGATGGAGTGAAGGCACCTGCAGCACCCACCTGAGATCCTTCAGGAGACAGGGATGGAGTGAAGGCACCTGCAGCAGTGACCCTGGATCCTTCAGGAGACAGGGATGGAGTGAAGGCACCTGCAGCACCCACCTGGGATCCCTCAGGAGACAGGGATGGAGTGAAGGCACCTGCAGCACCCACGTGGGATCCCTCAGGAGACAGGGGTGGAGACAAGAGACCCACAACGCTGATCTGGGATCCTCCAGGATGATAAGGATGGAGCCAACATCCCTGCAACACTGAGGTCCATCCAGAGAGCAGGCTGAGGACGAGCTGCCTGAGCTGTGGGCCCAAGGGCTGCCCAGGAGGCCAGGCTGGAGAGAGCCTCCAGCAGGGCTCATTCCAGCTTGGCCTGGGGCAGGCAGTGCTGGAGAGGTCACAGGCTAAGGAACCTTTTCTCACCCTCAGAACCCTCTAGAGGGGTGCAGGGAGCTCTGTCCCACCCCAGCAGTCTGGGTTCTTCCCAGAGATAACCCCAGTGCCCTGGGAAACCCAACAATCACTTGCTCCTTCCTAAAGACTGAGGCAATTTTTGGTGCCAAAGCAGCTCCATGGAGTTAAATGGCCAAAATACAGGAAAATGAGGCAAAATCACTCTCTAGTCTGCTGGGAGAAAAGAAAAATAAAGTAAAAAAAAAAAAAAAAAAGTATTTCCTAATAATTCTAATTTTCTTTTGTTGCCACTGGGTGTTTGCTGCAGGGGAGATGATAAAGCTGGGCAGGACCAGGCACGGCTTGGGACAGGGGATTTTGGGAATGATTCACTCCCAAAGCCTCCCGCAGAGGTATTTCTGATGAAAAAAAAAAAATCCAAAATAGATTAGTTGGGGCTTTTTTAAGAAAAAAAGAGGTTTTATAGAAGTGACTCTTCCCACCAACCTTCCCAATTTTCTTTTTAATAAGGAAAAAAAAAAGCCTTTCAGTCAAAAAAAACCTTTGCTATGAAAATGTATGTTTGGATCAAAAAGCCACTTTTCACTGGGGAGAAAATAAACCAACAAAACCCCCCTGACCAATGCATGAAGTGGTCAGTTGGCAAATCTCACGGGGACATACAGCTTCTTTAGAGGCAACTTCTCTTCTCTTCTCTTCTCTTCTCTTCTCTTCTCTTCTCTTCTCTTCTCTTCTCTTCTCTTCTCTTCTCTTCTCTTCTCTTCTCTTCTCTTCTCTTCTCTTCTCTTCCCAGTCCTCCTCATCCTTTTTTAGTCCTTCTCCTCCTGCTCTTTCCCTCTCCTGTTCCATCTTGTCTCTTCTATCTCATCATTTTCATCTTGTCTCTTATCTCCCCATCTCCATCCTCTCTTCCCAGGTGATGTGTGTTTCCACGTGTGCTCCATCCCAACGCCCCTCCAGCCTTTGTGCCCTTTTGCTGATCCATTCCCTTGGAGTGGGAATCCCGAGGTTCCCCTCACACACATTGCCTGCAGGGCACATTCAGCAGCTGATGCCACCCAATGCCACCTGCACTGCCAAGGCTGGGGGGCACCAGGCTGACACCAGCTGTGCCCTTCCCAAAAAGGGCCACAAGCCTTCCCTCAGTGGAGACACTGGATGCCAAAGGGCATCAGGGTGCTGGGCTGGCCCTGTGGAGAGACCCAGGGACTGGGACAAGGGACATGGGACTGGACAAGGCACCTGCTGGGATGGATCTGGGCCAGGGTGATGGGACAAGGACAAGGTGATGGGGACTGGGATGTAATGATGGGGACTGGGATGAGTGATCCCAGGGGACAGGGCTGGGATGATGGGACCTGGACAAGGTACTTGCTGGTGTCAGGAGAATGGGACTGGAAGGAGGTGCCTGCCAGGGATGGGATGATGAGAACCAGGACAAGGAAGCTGCTGAGGATGTGGAGGTGGGAACTGGGATGGGAAGCCAGGGGACCACAACGTGGAGCCCAGCTCGGGGCGACAGCGACCAGCCCTTGGCGATGGGGAGCATCTGCCAGCCTCAGCATCTCTGCAGCCAAAGCCGCGGCAGTGGAGGGAGCACAGGGGGCTCCGCTCGCCCCCAGAGCCGCCGCGGCGCTGCCGCTCGGCTCCCGCGGGGACGGGAGCGCGGGGAGCGCCGGCTCGGTGCCGGGGCCTCACTCCCACGAGCGGATGAAAGGCTCCCTGTCCAAACGGCATTAGACGCGCTGCGAAGGCTCATTCCCGATCGGTCACGCTCCGAGGCGCAGCTGCAAAACCCCCTCCGGGAGCCCGGGATGCTCCGGGGGCTTTGTTCGGAGCAGCCCCGCTTCCCGGGGAACCGTGACAAGACGATGGGATTACGGGGCAGGAGAAATGAAATAAAATAAAACCCAGCCTCGCTGGGACCACGCTGGCTGGGCGGAAAAACAAAGGGGACCCTCCGATTCCCTCGTGCTCCTGCCAGGAATGATGGCTCCACCTGGGCGGGGGGAAGGGGCACGGAGAGGGCTGGAGGATCCCCAGGGAGGGAGGGTGGCTTTTTGGGGGTGTCCCCCCCATCTCTGCTCCCAAATCCCAAAGCACTAAGCAAGCAAGGAAAAGGAGGAAAAACTTGCAAGGAAGGAAACCTTACGAGGAGGGGAAACCTTACGTGGAGGAAACTTCATAAGGAGGAAAACTTGCTAGGAGGTAAAACCTTGAAAGGAAGGAAATCTCCGAGGAAGAAAACCTTGCAAGGAGGAAAACTTCACATGGAGGATAAACTTTGGGTGGGGGAAAATATCACAAAGAAGGAGAATCTCGCAAGGAAATAAAACCTTGCAATGAGGAAACCCTTAGGCAAGAAAGGAGATCTTGCAAGGAAGAAAATACTTGAAGGAGGAAATCATGTCAAGGAAGGAAAAACTTTCAATGTAGGAAAATCCATGCATGGAGGAAAATTTTACAAGAAGCAAAACTTTTGACAAAGAAGGAAATCTTGTAAGAAGGAAAACCTTGAAGGAGAAAAACCTTCCAAGGAAGGAAACCTCACAGGTTTGGAGGAAGTGAGCAGGTTGAAGGGAGAGGTTCTGAACCTTCCTTCTGGGAGCAGCCCGATCCCTCCTGGCACAGGGCCCGGCACGGTTTGGCTGAAGTTAATTGGGTTAGTGAGCGGCTAAAGGGCGTAGCTTGTCCGGGCGCCTGCTCCCTAATGAGCATCTCATTTGAATCTATGCAAAATAGCAGGGAGCATGGAGACATGCTAATTAAAGTGATTGCTGTTCGCTAATTAAGCAGCAATTCTCCTGCCCAAGAGGGTATTCTCATGCAAATGCCCTCAAGAAGGGGAAAACATCGCCCCAAAAATTGTACAGGGAGAAAGTGCAATTTGGCACTGCCTCTGGTCTGCAAAACACCTTCATTATAACCCTCATTTTTAGTATTTTTATCCCAAAAAACCAGACTTGGCCGTCTCTTCTGTGCCGAGAACAATCCTGAAGCCCTCATCTTTTCCAGTGGCTGCCATAAATCAAGTAATTTAATTTCTTAGCTGTGCCAACCCCAATTTTGTTTTATTTTGGGGGGGTTTGTTCAGATTATGTGATTTTTAATCTGCTGAGGACTTTTCTACACTTGATTTTTTCTTTTTTTTTTTTTTTCCCCCTTTCACACTTGTGGAAATAATGACGTCCTACAGGAAACCTCCTGAGGGATAAAATTAGGGCTGGTAAACACAGGGTAGTGCAGCGTTTTGGTCTCACAGGTTTGTCTGAAAACCATGAGATTTTATTTCAAGTCTAGTTTTTTAGGGGGGTTTTAAGCTTATTTTTTTTAACTTATTTTTAAACATAGCAACTGTGTTTCTTTGCAGTCTGCTCCATGTGGTGCTGAAGCCTTTCCTTGGTGGTGGTGAAACTCTCCTTGGGACAAATCCCTTTCCAACTACCACTTGTGAATGTGACCAAAATACAGCAAATTCCCAAAAAACAAGGCACGTTGGGCATATTTTGGTTCTTTTGGAAGGGGTCAATGCTTTGGGCACAGTATGAGCCTTTGATAAAGCCCCTTTTTGCTATTTTTAGCCCGAGTACGGGGTTCTTGGTGGCGTCATCTGGAGAAGGATGATGCATGGAGCCTGTGTGGGGGCATTTCCCAGGCCTCTGGAAGAAGCCAGAGCCACTCCCTCGCTCCAGCGACACTGAACGTACAGGTGCTCGCAGGAGAGCCGGAGCGGGGCCCGGGGGCTCTCCGGCGTGGAGGCGAGCGGGCCGGGCACGGCACGACCTCTGCACTCGCAGGGGCGGAGGCTCCGCGAGGCCGCACAGGTGAGCCGGAGGGGGGCAGGGGTGCCCGGCTGTGTGGGTGACTGTCACGCACAGGTGTGGCAGGTGGCACGGTGCAGTGGGTGCGGGAGCGCTCGGCTCTGCGGCACAGGAGCCCGGTCCCGTGCGAGCGCAGGCAGCGGGTGCGCGGCTGCTCGGTGCTCGGTACGCACACGTGGGCACTCCGGCCCGGTGGGTGCCCGGTGCCGGCCTTCCCAGTGCCCTGCGTGCCCAGATGCACCTGCTGCTCGGGGCCGCGTCCCGCGGGTCCCGGCTCACACGGGTGCCCGGTCCCAGCGGTCCCGGGGCGCGGTACCCGGTCCCGGAGGTCCGGGGACACGGTGCCCGGTCCCGGCGGTCCCCGGCGG
>VZRH01014904.1:47104-101344 GCA_013397555.1 Urocynchramus pylzowi | reverse complement strand
AGGTGGCGGCTGCTGTCACCCCGCAGGGCTCGCCCGCGCCGCCCGACTCCGCTCCGTGCCCCGGTGCGCGGGGCTGAGCCGGTGCACAGCGCGCCGGGGAGCGGGACGAGCCCTCCGCGCTGCCCGGCTCTGATTTATGGTCTCATTTCGCGGGGAACGCGCCGCCACTCCACTCTATTTGTCATTTAAACGCTGCGCTGCTTGAAGGAGGTGCCGTAGGGGATGGGTTTGGGGTCGCGTCCAGCCTCTTAACCGCCTTAAAATGGTTAATCTCAATGTTTTTAACCTGTAAGGTCACTTTTCTCTGCAATTAGAGCCGTGGAAAGTCAGTCCCTTAGGCAGGAGGTGGTGTGTGATGCCTGAGGTCTCTGGCTGTAAAGCATCCTGACATCTTATCTCTGTTATTATTATTTTTATTGCATTAAGCTGCCTACCTTCTTAAAGCCACGTGTTTCTTGAATTTTAAATTACTTTCCCTTGCTTTATCTGTCTCTTTGCCAAAAACAAATATAAATTATATAGCTCCTGACTTCTAATGGAAGAACTCTCCAGTCGTCTGTCCCATGCTTCCAATGCTGATGTTTTTTAAACCAAAAGGGATGTGTTTTCCAGCCGTGACACACTGTCGGGCAGAAAACAGGCAATGTTTATTTTGCTCCCGCCTCGTAACTGTGTAAAGGGTTGGTGAAAGGGTAAATGTGATGGCTTTATGTAGCTTTTTCTTTTTAATTATTATTTTACTGCTTTCCCCAACTGCTTTGCTGCCTCTGGGAAGGAGTAGTCGCGCCGAGCCTGTGGCTGTAAAGCTGTCAGCTCTGAAGGGCTGTTTACTCAGTGAGTTGTATCTTTCACACATGCACCAGAAATACAATTTACCCACCCAAACACCAGCCCCGGTCACCGAGGTTACGGGCAGCGTGCAAGCTTTGGTTCTCTGGGGTTTTATCCTTCGTGGCCCGGCGTTTTCCTTGAACAAAGCAGATAATCCTGGGGTGCTTGCGCTCCCAGCCGAGCTGTGTGGAGCCCGTTTGCTTTTCTCCTCATCTCCCACGACTTGGGTGTTTTGACAGTTGGGATTTATGGGATGTACAGCCTGCCCATAGCTGCTTTAAGGAGAAAAAGTGCTTTTGTGGTAGCGGTTGCTGCGGGCGACGGCCAGCTCCTTCTATATTCCAAAAATTCGCAGCGAACGTTTCCCGGCACAATTTCTTAACGCTTTTCTGTTGAACTTGATATTATTTGATTTAACTACAGCCAGCATGCTTTTGTTCCACCAAATTAAAATAGGTGTTGAGAGCATGAGTCAAACACATTGAAACCAAACACTGCTTTTTTTGAAGCAGCTGCAAGCCTATCTTGTGGGGAGGACTAGGTAATGGAGTGATTAAAAACAAATAAATATTTTTGACCTGTATTCCCCTTCCATAAAAAGAGGGAAGCCTCTGACTGGGTTGGTCTGCATCCCAGAAAGTCCTCAGGCTTGTGGGGAGACCCATGACTGTTGCTCAAAGCCATTGAAAGCTGGACTCAGATGGAAGGTGGGATCCATTGAGTTACCTATCATGTTAAAAGGTATTTTTTTTTTTTCCTCCTCAAGGGGTAGGAAGTGAGATGGGAACCTGCGGTGGAGGGATTAGTAACTCACCCGAGGATGAGCGGGATGTGGCTTTGTCGCCTGGATTAATGTGATTTACGCCCTTAAGCTGCTCCGAGTGCTCGTAAACAGCCGTGCCCGTGTGTGCAAGGTGAAGTGTGGGCGGGCAAGCTCGGGTACACCACGGGAAGTAGCTTGAGGGGTTGGTTTTTGCCATCCTTCATGCAGTCTTGGTGATTTTTCATCCTTTTTCTCTGTTTTTTTCCGCCAAACTTTGTGTTCTTTGCCCCCACACCAGGATAGTGGCAGTGAGGTTTGGGCTGGCCCCACTGTGTTCCCCTCTGCTGGATCACTGGGCTGCTCTGGTGCTAAAATTTTACCCCGAAACTGAGGAGGGGGTGTAAAAAAGCCTTGCAAGGAGAGGCCTGAGTGTGCAGGGCAAGTCTCACTAGTGCTTTCATTATCTCAAGGTGTGCTGTAAGCCCATAAACGAGGCTCCTGCTTACTTTGGCTTGCTGGTGTGCCAGAGGAATAAGGCAGCTGTGCTCTGACTTCAGGTGATGTCACTTGAGGATTTTAACTGTCAGAGCTTAAAAATACCCTGGCTTGTTTAAAGACTGCTTCTGCAGATGTGGAAATGGGGAAGCAAAGCAATGGATTGTGAGTGCACAGCCACGTCAGGGTCCAGCATCTCATAAATCCCCCTCTGCCTGTCCCACAGCAGATCTGCTCTGCCTGACGAGGCCTCAGGTGTACCACGAACAGGGCATTAATTGGTGGGTGCTCAAGATGAGGCACTGCCATGAACTGCAAGACCAACAAAGTCTCAGTGCCAAAAAACTAACAGGGTAACCTGTGATGATTAAATCATTTTGGGAATAAAGCTGTTTTCTGACACGTGGAACAGTCAGCAGCGCCTTCTCCCGTACGGTTGTTGGTGGTGTTGGTGTGACTGGGTGTGTACAGGACCAGCTGCTGTCATCTCAGGTTGTTTGCAGGGCTGGGTGTGAGGAGCTGTGGGTCAGGGGCTGGTCTCTGAGTGTTTATATGTGCACATAGAATGAGCTGAACCTTGAGAAGGTTCCCTGCAGGTCATGTGAACTGTTTCTAGTTTGGTGTATAAAAAGGCATTGAGCTTCACCTGGATTTCCCATATCACCCACCAAACCCACTCTTCACACCTTCTCCAAGAGCTCCTTTGCCTCCTCTGTTTCTGCCAGGCCTTTGAGCCTGTGGTGGAAAACCTCCTGCTCTGCTTCTTCCTCGTTCCCATGTCCACAGATGTGACTCTTGAGGGGTTTCATTGCAGTGCTGTGGTCTTGGCACATGATCCTATACAAAATGACGTGGGAATGTGGTCGTTCTGTTGGTGAGCTTCCACGAGGCTTCGAAACTCTGGTTTAGTACCAGAAGCCCTGAGACTGAGCCCATTTTGACCCACAAACCTGCTGGGACTGGGTATCTCAGGTAAGGTTTTCTATGGAATTGCTTTAATTGGCAACTGTGAAATGTGCGGAACATCTTTTGTTAGGCAACATCTCATTTGTATAAATTAATTGATACTGTAAACTTGCCCTTTGTACAGAGTCAGGTTTTTGTCTTCTGCTGTGCTTATGAGCTGCTGCCTAGTGAGTGGCTCCCTTGAGCTGAGTCCTGCCCCTGCCTCCTCACTGCAGTGGTCTGCTGTCAGTTCTCTGGTTTTTGGTGTTTCAGTGAGCTGGGGAGCTTCAGAGCCAGGTGCTATCTGCAGCTGGGGTGAGACTGAGCTGAAAACCTTGTTTCAAGTGGAACTGGTCAATTTCCTGGAAATTTCCTCCTTAAATGGGAATTTGCGGCTTGCCTTGCAATCCTGACTCTTACAGCTGGTATTTGGGCACCAAACTGTATTTTCTGTCCACTTTTTTTGCTATTTTGACCTATTTTGTTGTTTGGGCTGGTACTTGTTTGGTTCTTCAGGTGTTTTCCCTTTCCTACCCACTTTGTGCTCTTCTGGAGGCCTCCCTGAGCAAACCCTGCTATTGTGTGTCCCCTTATCCTGAATCATTTCCTCTGGGATGGTGTTTGTCTTTGGCAAAGTCAGCAAAAACCTCTTTGCTGTATTACTTTGGCTAGTAGGAGGTCTCCAACTATGCTGGCCCAAGAATTTCTAGACTAGATAGTTTCCTCTCTGTGTGTGTATATGTTCACTTTTTTCAGTTGAGTGTTCTTCCAGTAATTTCCTTGGTAGATGGCTCAGTACAACTTCCAGGGCTGAGTGTGTCAGTTTTCCACTTGTGTTCCCTAGCTCACTTCTCCCTTTCTGGTGGGGCTGATGATTCTCCAGTGACAGTCACCACTTTAGGGGAAATGCTTGTTCAGCCCAGTAAGGGGTTGAGCCTTGTACATTCAGACCACCTGCCACTTCCATTAAGCCCATATTCATTCTTTCTGTGTGAGAAATATCTGCTGTCTTTCAACAGGAGGGAAAACAATCATGTAAGGTGGGTTGTTTTCCCATTTTCCATACCTATGAGATGTCTTGGAGCTCTTCTAGCCAGGTGGGACTCTATGTTTTTTCTTTTTCCCCCCTTTTTTCCCCCTCCCCAGCTCCTTGGGCGCAGTTTCACGTTACAGCTCCATCTGAGGACTCGCTGCTGCAGGAGGTGGCAGGTACATTCCTGCCTCTTCCCTGCTGCGGGAATCCAGCGCTGGAGCAGCCGCAGGGGAGTGACTCCAGCTAACCCTTCAAAAAAAAAAAGTACCCAAGCCCCAAACTTTCCTGGATCTTGCCCGCAGTTAGAGTTGCTAAATCTTCCACTTGGATGACTGGAGAGGCCCTGGGGGGCTGGAGGGGCTGGTGGGGGATGGCCCCTTTTGGCAGCACTGGCTTCTAAATTGGCTTTGCTGTCTCCTGATCCTGTGTGCTCGCTCTGCTGCTGAGCCAAGGGTGGGTGCCGTGCAGAGAGGGAGGGGTTCTGGCCAGCTCCCTCCATCTCCTGCCTCTGGAAATGCCCAGTTGAACCAGTCCAGCTCCCAGAAACAGCATGGTAAAAGGATAAAATAATTTCCTAAAGCTCAGAGTGAGCAAGACCAGCTTGGCTGGGATATTGCCATCAGCTTGGCAGCAGGAGGGAGCTGGGGCAGGGGAGCTGAGCATGCCAGGGAAGGAGAAGGAGACCGTCCCTTTGGCAGTGGCTGAGCTGAGAGGTGAAACCACACCCTCGGCCTCACCTGTCTCTCTGATCACATCTTTGATTTATACCCTGGGTTCTGCTGTTTAGCTTTCCCCGCAGACTCCAACCATTGAATCTGATAATGAACCAAGTGGTTGAGTCTTATTTGTTTAATTCAAAGAGAAGTTTAATGCTTCCTTCCTCGCAGTGTATGGAGGCTCTGCCTCGCAGCCCATGGTTTTCTTTGCAGTGAACCTATAAAATGCCAAGACAAGGACTAAAAGGCTCGAGCTGTGGGCAGCTCGTCATTGAAACAGTCTTGGCAAATAGGCTGAGCACCACAAATTTACATTTTTGGAGCAGTTTGTGGGTGTTGTGTCTCTGCAAAGGTGTATGAGGGTTGTGTTGCCTGTTAAGTATTCCCTGCCAGCTCACCTTCTGTGTGCTGGTGAGCCCTGGGCATCGTGGGCTGCCAGCTCCAGACAGAGGGGAGCTGTGGGAGCCCCCCTTAATCTTAGATGAAGAACAGACAGATCCTGAATGTCTCTGTAATCACTCTGTGGCATCTGCTGAAGTACAGACATGCTGGCGATGTCCAGCCTCCTGGAATTGCTGTTATAGTCTGTGTAGACACCTTCTGTCCAAGAGCAGCCTGCTCTAGCTGGAGATGCTCCTGCAGGGGGATGGGATGGCACCAGGGGGTTTTGTTTCCCAGTCCCCAGTAAGTAAAAGAAACTGTTTATCTGGGTAAAAGGCCTCACTCTAAAGAATCTTGCAAGAAATTAATCTTTTTTTCCATGCCAGTTTGGATGGTAAGAGCCCAGGTGACTGTTCTTCTCCTGGGGAACAAAAACAAGGGTAGGGGACAGTTCTTGTGGCCCCTTCTGAAACAAACAGTGATTGTTTGGAGTCAAAATGCCCTGCTTGCTTCCAGATCAATCCACTTGAAGTTAGTGTAGACAGGTGGCATATTTTCAGTTTTTAATTTCTTTTTTCTTTTTTTTTTCCTTGCTTGTTGTTAGTCGAGAGCTGATAGATCGGCCCAAATAAGGCCATGAGAAAGGCTGGCCATTTCCAGGAGGATCCACAGGCAGTCAGTGCATGACTTGTTGCCTTTATCTCTGAGATCAGGAGATTCCTTTGCAGTGATGGATTAATCCACCCTTGAGTGAATAATATAACTGAGAACAAGTAGGAGCCAGCGCTCCAAACAGATGATTTGTTCAGTACGTGTGTGCCTCCCCTCCCCCTCTGAAAAGCATCTTTCTTCACCGTTTCATTCCGCCTGTTGAAACCTCACAGCAACCTGTGTCTGCACCAGCCCCCGGCCCGGAGAGGGCGAGGATGGGGCTGTGCCAAAGGCCTCTGCTCCCAGGTGCAGGAGAAGATAAACCAGGATGCAGAGAAGGTGCCTGTGGGCTGCTGGGGCTGTGATGTCACCTGTCTGCTCTGGCCATGACATCACCTGTCTGCACTTTCTGGCTGTAGGTGAGAGTGTTGGTGCTGGCACCTGCCCGGGGTGAGCTTGCACAGCTCCAGTCCTCGCTGGCACTGACTGTGAGGCAGCGGGCTCTGCATCCAGGAGAAGTTGTGTAAAGGAGCTGGAATATTGGGTTTGGGGGAGTGAACTCAGTGGGCACAAGGGGATGGCAGTGGGTGGCTTTGAATAGAAATACGATATTTAGGAAGATGGTTCTTCAGTTGTGCCAGGGCAGATCTGTAACTCATCAGCAGAGGCATGGCTTCTGGAGATGTTTGGGGGTGTCCTGGAGCTGGACACCAAAGGCTTCAGTGACACGTGGGCAGTCCTTGTTAGCACACCTCCAGTAGGATACAAGGCTGGAAGGGAGTTGTGCAGCTACAGCAGTGGAATTCATGTAGTGAGATCTGTTATCATCCCTGTGGATACACTGGAATAATTCTTTGGCAGCTCATATGCTGGGTCTTGTTGCTTTAACATCTTGGAATGCATCAAGGTCTGCTCCTGTTGATAGGCTCAAAGAAGGTGTGAGGTGCCTGGGCCTCCTCCTGCTCAGGGACCCCCCCAGGCAGTCAGTGTTTTACTGAGAAAAGCTTTGATAGCTCAAGGTCAAGTTGGTGGAAGTGCCCGGCTTTGGGGACTTTTCCCTAAAGCTTTCCTTGCTTTTCCCCACAAGCTTTCCTTGTGTCATGAGTGCCAGCAGCCTTGCCTTGATCCCATGCTCTGGGGTGTGGGATTGGAAGCATCGGTGGCAGCTTTCAGCTGCGTTTTGGAGAGTTTCTGTGCTCTGTGGGGTGAAGATAATATAAATAAAATGGCATTCTCCCTTTGGAGAATGAGCTCTGCTGCTGTTGGCTGTACATAATTTCTGGGAGCTGAGGAGTTTTGCTGTGTAATGTTCCAACTCCATGTAGATTAAATGTATTGCGGAGTCAAAATAAACAATAGCATGTGGTTTTCCTTTGTTCCCCCCCTTCCCCACAACAAGAGTTCACAAAAGTTCTTGAATTAGGGCTCTGCGTGCCATACGCTCAAGCGTAGGCTCAAATTTTCATAAAGCTTGCTGAGGGCTCTTGCTGCTGGGGAGCACTTTCACCTTTGGGATAGCTTTGGAAATCTCTTTGTTTCTCAGGAGCTTTTTCTGAAGGTGTGTTTCAGTGTAGCACTCGGATACTTGTTGCCTTAAATGCTTTGCAGTGACAGTGTATTGCAGCTTGATGGAGATTTGAGACTCCTCTAATAAAATGCAAGAGAAGGAGGAAAACCCCGAGGGTTTTTTGGAACAGAAGATGTTTTCTGTTCCTGCCACTAATCTCTGTTGCAGAATGAAATAGGAATGTATACTTTAAATCTCTGTCAGGGTGTAGAAGGAAGCTGGCAACGGATGTAATCAAAAATGTTATTATCAAAACTCTCTAAGCATGTTGAAATTTCAAACTTAATGATATAATTTTAAATTCAGCTATTCAGACTGAGGCATGGTTTTGGGGTGCAGACTGCACTTCCAAATTGTGCATCAAGATGGACCAGAGAGGAGTTTGGAGCAGACTGTAGGTGGTGGGTACTGCAGTGGTATGGCTGCATTCTTCAGCCCTGTGATTTCCAGTGACTGGGGTGGCAGCATTAAATTGAGGTGTGGTTTTCTAGATTAAGGACTTTGTGGCTGAGCACTTAAAAAAGGGTCCAGTTTCCAAGTTAGCATTTTTCCTAATTAGTGCGTTTGCCGTGGCTTGTACGTAACCAGCACATGTAGAAAGTGTACGTGTTCAGAGTTTGCCTGAAACAGCTCTGGGCACAGTGAACACAAGGAAGCACACCAGATTTAATGTGCAGCATCAAAGACTCTACCCAGTGCAAGAGAAGACAGAAAGTTTCCAGCCTTAGACTTGGAATAAGGGAACTGCAAGTAACCTTCACCCTTCTGACCCTTCAGCCTTGAGTGGAGAGGCTGCAGGTTGAGGATGCAGAAGAAGCTCAAGTTCTTCTCTGAGCCAAAGGTGTGAAGCTGTTTATTTTCACTGGGACAATGTATATATTGCAGGAGGCAGATGCTCGCCTGCTTAACCCAAGCACTCGCTGCTTATCTGGGCTCTGGCGAGTGTACAAGTGTTGTCCCTTCTAATCCCCCAACATTAAACAGTCCAGGCACCTTTCCCTGGCTGAGCCTGGGACTGCTTTAAAAAACACACAGAGGGAAGCCAACAAAAAAGAAACATTTGCTTTCTTTGCCAAGTTTAAATGAAGACTAATGCCGTGGTGCTGCTTAATCTTGTTTTTCTTGCTATCTGATGGATGCTAACGTGGGATGGAATCAATCCCGGCAGCCGGTTATCTTTGCAGGGCCCCCATGTTGCTGAGCTCGGCATTAAAGTCTCGTGGGGGAGTTGATTTGCTATGAAGAGTCTGGAACTTTCTTGCTATGTGGTGAAGCTGTGGCTGTGGAATCCATCTTCCTTTGGGAAGGTGTCTCCAGGAATTGCCAGTCTGCTGTTGGATGTCCAAACAGAAATCCTGTTCGGCAGAGCGGGATATGTCTGAGCGAGTGAGAACAGGGCACAGTCAGGTGAACCTGGCGGAAATTTCTCCCTGGTCCCTGTGATGAAACTTAACTCCTTTCCTATCAGTTGCTCGTGTTTGAACTGGTTCTGCTGGGAACAGCTGCCATGGCCCCGATTTGCAGGAGGAGGTTTGGGCTCTGACTCATGACCTGCCACCATGAGGGTGCTGCCCTGAGTGCCCCCAGCCCTGGGCAGGGGTCCCTGCTGCTGGCCTGGCTGAGCTGGCAGCTTGGGCTTGGCTGCAGTGAGTGAAGCAGGAGGGCTGGAGGAGCCAAACCCTCAGGCCAGAGCTTCATGATGACTGCTGCCTCCCTTCCTTGGATCAACGCTCTCCTTCGCTCTGCTGGCATGAGGAAGGAGGCGGGAAGCTACACCGGTGCTCGGTTGTGCAACACCACTGAGCAAAGCCAACCCAAAGCCTCCCTCTCTTTCCCCCATGTTCCACTACCCCTCTCCTTGCCTGGGAGCCAGGTTGGTTTGTTGTAGCAAACCTGGCCTGACCAACACAATTTTTTCATTTCTCTTTCTGCTGAGTTGCTGCTTTTATCTGGGCCTGAGGCAAAGGGGCTCCTTTTGCTAAGCAATATTGTCAGTTGTGTCAGGATTCCTTCCCTCGAGGTGAAGAAGTGCAGAAGCTTGTGTTTGCCAGAGAGCTCGGACTTCAATTTTGAAACCAGGTTTGGTCTTTTGAGCATGGGGGAAGGGAGGGGAGGAGAGCAGTAAAACTGAATTACTGTAAGGCTGGAGGATGGATTGTGTGAAGGCTTGTTTTAATCGGGGGAGGAAAGGCCGGGGTCTTTCCTGCTCTCTCCCTCAGCTGTCCCTGGTTAGCTGGTTTGCTTTTTAATAAGCATTGTTCTGCCTGGAGCCTGGGTCCAGCAGCAGGGAGTGTTGGCATTGCCTGTGACAGTGTGTGGACAGCTGTAACAAGAGGGGGAGCAGTGACTTGGAGTGTAGGGCAGCACTTTTGTTTAGAAAGCTGAGTCCAGATGGGTCTGTTGCTCCAGTCTGTGCACAGTTCCAGCATGGTGAATTCTAAGGTGCCTAACGACTGTGCTGTACCACAGGCTTGGCTCTCCGCTTCCAGTGCACCTCCCATATCCTGCAGCCATGAGTTCACAGGCTCCTAATTGCCTATGATGTAAGACAGCAGTAGATGAGGTTGCTATAAATTCTGGCTGCAGGTGTGGATTTAATGGCTGTGCTTCCCTTTAAGGGCTCACGGATAGCATGGATCCCTGCAAGTTACAACAGACCGAGTTGGACTCGGGCTAGCACAGCTAAAAGAGCCCATTTGTCTGCGTTTTTTAGAGCTGTTGCTTGCTGGAGGCTACCAAAGGACGAGGTGTCAGTGTTCATCTGAAATTGCCTGGGGAGTGAGCTCGCTGGCCTCTAACAGAGCTCAGCCATGGTTCCAATTCTTTCCATCAATGTTCTCTCAGGGCTAAACCACTCAGGTGCAGGAGTGCCACTGGAAGAGGACCTTCAGACAGCCTATGTGGACACAAGCACCTTTGTCCGAGAGCTGTCTGAGTATGACAGCTTTTTCTGATGACCAGAACAAGACTGTGGTTCTAGTCCTTTTTATTTTTTATTCATGCTGGATTCTGGTTTTAGAAACCATAGATAAATTATAATCATGGGTGATGGTCTTGACATGCACAATCCAAACTTTTTGGAGGGAAAAAACCACCCCCTGAGGCAGTTACTCCAACTTGCTGTGGTGTGTGCACCTGTAGCTCGGATAATTAGGATGGTGAGTTCCTTAGCTCCCTTGAGGAAAGGGGCATAGCTCACTTGGAGTTTGGTTTTGTATATTTTTCTTCATTTTTGCACACATTCTTGCAATCCAGGGTTTATTCAACATACCAGGGTGGTGCTTCATGAGTTGAGCTGGGGCCTCATGCTGTTCAAGTGCTAAGTTCCTGTTCTTGGATGTCCATTCCCAGCCCCTCCTTTGGGCTGGTGCTCCGGGACTGCATGGGGAGCTGAAACTGCTCCTTCATCCAGGTGAAAACTGAACCTCATTTTTTCTCTGGCTGAGTTTTCAGCTGGATCTGCCAGCAGATCTGACTCACTTGCTGGCCACAGGATCCCTGGTGCAGATAGGGGAATGCAAGCCAGATCCTGAAGGAAGGTGTTGCTGCCCTCCTCGGCAGCAGCCCATCTTTAAATTGGCTGAAAAACTGGTTGCGAAATCTCATTCTTGCTAAAAACCAGAGCTGGAGAAGTGAAGCAGGCGCCTCTCTCCGAGGCTGAGGCCAGCCCTGAGGAAGGAGGGGAGGAGGTGTTGGTCCAAGGACCCTTGGAGAGACATGACTGAAGGCAGCAGAGCTGTCACAGGTGTCCCTTCAGTGGTATGGCACGGGTGTTGAGCTAAATGTGGGGAAAAAAATGGAAATATGAGGCGAAGTATTGCCGAAGCAGGAGAGATCAAGACAGGGGAGGTCTGGGGGGGCCTGGGAGAGCAAAGGGTGAGAATTTTGTATGTATTTGGCCTACTGTGATGGAACTGTTAAACTAATGATACCCTTAGCTCCCTTGGGGGCTGAAAGCCCTGATTTAGGCATTTAAGCATAATTGCAGCCCAGCAGAACTATGTATCAGGCTAATGCTCTGTTCTCTGGCTTCCCCGAGGCCAGAGGAGGCAGGAGCCATTCCCACTTCATTAGTGTGGCAGCAGGGGGACTGTCTCAGCTCCTTTGCTGAAGTTAATAATAAAATTAAACTAATTGTTATGCCTGTTTGTGGAGAAGAAAGTGTGGCTTCTGGGATGATTTATTTATTTTTCTCCTGATGCCTGTCTTGCTGTGACCGGCGTTGGAAGGGCAGGATGGGAACCCCAGCTCTCCCCCCTCGGAGCACAGATGTGTCTCAGGAGCAGAGTCGTGACTCGGGAGTGTTTTCATCTGTGTGTGCCGAGGCACAGTACACAAACTGTTAAATTTCCTTCCCTCAGCTCCCAAATCCATTCCTCCAGTCCATGCCAAAGCATGCGTTCTTCTATCAAGACCATATGTACGCCAAGACCAAGGTTCTAAAGTCAAGGTGTTTTTGAAATATTGGAGTGCAAATTAAGTATCTGAGTAATCTTAACTGTCTTCTAAAAAAAAAAAAATATTCTCTATCAGCCTCACATATAACTCAAAAGATTAATGGAAGGCTAAACTTTGATCCAAGTCCAACAGCTGATACCAACCATGAGACTTTCCAGGCCTGGAATTAAAATAGAAAAATCCAATAAAAAA
Organism: Urocynchramus pylzowi; assembly: GCA_013397555.1. Classification (NCBI taxonomy): domain Eukaryota; kingdom Metazoa; phylum Chordata; class Aves; order Passeriformes; family Fringillidae; genus Urocynchramus; species Urocynchramus pylzowi. The sequence continues at coordinate 89,312 of VZRH01014904.1, read as the reverse complement.
TACCTCCTTCTCCATCTTTGAGGCACATAGCCTCTTGGCCATGGTTTGGGCTAATACTGCTATTTTTTCTTCAGTTGCTTAACCTCTTCTTGTGTCACCTTAGTTGTGTGCCACTGGACCTTACCTAGAGCAGTTTGAGTAAATTAAAGACAATATTTAGGGTGTTTTACAGCTTTGTAGGAAACACATCTGCCTAACTATTGAGAAAGACCATCAGGCTGTGGGATCCCCTGTTCTCTCTGGGGCTCAGTCACTGTCTCGTTTGCTCAGCACTGTTTGTTTTTCCTGCCATCTGCCCCCCGAGCAAACACTTGCTCCATATTTTGACCAAAATATCAACTTTCAGGTCTCTAAGGTCCCTTCCAATTCAAGCCATTCTATGAACAGAGATGTGCTATTAGAACTTGCTGCACAATTTATAAGGGACTTTAGCCCCTGAATTGTTCTTTGGATTCATCACTGATTCATGGGGGGTTAAATGGTGTGAAGCAAGAAAAAAGCTCCATGCAAGGCTGCTTATAAAAATATATGTTACCTAAAAAGAGGTAAAAATACCAGTTGAATCCTTAGGTGGGAATTGGCATAGGAAGCACTTGGATTCTAGCTTAGCCCTGGTTGGTGTGGGTGCCAGGCATGGGTATGGGCAGAAATGTGGAGGCATCACTGAAATCCAGGCTGAGGATTGCGAAGTTTGAGCAGCTGTAATTTCTCTCCTTTACTCAGGAGATCCTTATCCTTCTGATAAGGATCTGGAGGGTGCACTTCCATTTGTTTAAAATGCAGTAAATAAATATGAACAGAACATCAAAGGATGCTTTTTCTTGTAATTTTTGACTGCCTCTCCACTCAGTGTTTCTGTGGTTCCCTTGGCGTCCGTTTCATTGTGTTCTGACCCGTTTGTGTCTCTCATGCCTGGTTTATAGGGTTACTGTCAGCAAACTGATTTTTCTGGGGTTTTTCCCTTTCACATGTTTTTTTTGGGCATTAAGAAAATCCCAGGCGTATGGGACTGTTCGGCAGAGTTCTGTGTGTTTCCTAAAAGCACATGCAAAATCCCTTTGAAGAATGTAATTTTATTGCTTACACTCCCAAAATCCTCTCTTTGGTGATGCCATAATTCCAACACAAATGCTTAATTACAGTATTTTTTTATAAAATCCCCAGCCCTTCTGTAGCTGCCTGGCTCCTTATCTCCAGCCCTCGGCTTCCTGTGATTTAGTAGCACACAAACTGCAGCTCCAGTGCTCGAGGTGCAGAAGGGTAAAACGGGAGCACTGTAATGTTTTCTGCCCAAGCTGTGATTACAGCCCGGCGTTTCCCGGCGCTCGAGCCCTCTCTTCGGAGTGTAATTAGGAACACATTGATTCTTATTGCAGCTGGCAGCTGCTCGCTATTGCCTTTTTCAGCTTCTGACCCCCATAGTCCCGCTGACCTTTCCTGGGGTTAGTCGTAGGCCCTTTTCATTGTGATGGGCTCGAAGTGGCTCATGTGGAGTTGATTATTTCCTTGCTTGTCTGGCCTTTTTGGTGCCATAACTCCAAGTCACTTCCATTTTTTTCCCCTGCTTTTGGCTGACCACAGTGAAAGGAAATGCTTTTGCTGGCGACAGGATCGGTTTGCACGCTTGACTGACTCGATTGAGACCCTGAAAGGGGGGGAGGGGGAGGGTAATGAACACTGTAGGTGCTGCATTTGCTTTTTAAAGGTTGATGTTAATGATTGAGTGGTCATTAGGCATTCATAAAAATGAGGCTTCGGCCGGCTCCGTTGCCTTTTGGCACTCCGAGCCCCGCGGGTTGGCATTAGGAGCGCGTCTGTCGCATCCCGCGGTGGCTTTGGCAGCAGCGCGGTGCGTGCGGAGCGCTCCGCTGTCACCTGCGCTGTGACATCCCAGCCCCAGCGCTCCGCTGTCACCTGTACGGTACCGCCGAGCTGTGTGTCACCTGCGGGCCCCGCCGGGCTATCCCAGCCCCGGCGCTCCGCTGTCACCTGTACGGTACCGCCGAGCTGTGTGTCACCTGCGGGTCCAGCCCCAGCCCCAGCGGTGTCACTGCGCGGCTCTGCTGGCCCGGAGCGCAGGGAGTGCACAAAGCGGGCAGCTTCGTGCGTGGAGCCGCGGGCAGGCTGCGGTGGCTGCCGGCGGGATGCCGGTGCTGTGGCACAGCCCGTTCCGGCTGCGGTACGAGCGGGCGGGCAGGCTGCGGTGGCTGCCGCGCTGGAGCCCGCTCCTCCCAGCCCTGCAAGCTAATGAAGTCTATGTGCCAGCTGTTACACTCATTTTGCCGGACCCCAGGAGGACAGCATGAAGACAGTCAGTGATCAAAGGCTCTGGAGATCACTGAGGAGCCGAGCGGCAGGAATGTCTGATTGCTTTCTCTTGGAATGCCACAGGCTTCAATACCTCCTTTTTTTCTTTTTTTTTCTTTTTTTTTTTTTTTTTTTTTTAAGGTGTCTTGGTGTGAGATTTAATGATCTAACTCAGCTTGCTCACACTGAAGTCAGAGTGTTTTACTTAATTCAAGGGGATTCATTTGCTCTAAATTTAAGTGGTTTGAAAATTTGTGGGGTTTGTTGTACTGATTGCAAGTTAAAATGAAATTTTTCTTGGTAATTCTAATAAATGACCTGGGGGAAAAATCCCCCTAATTTTCTGAGCTTTGGGTGTTAAATCACATATGGCATTATAAAGTGAGGTGGGATGAATCAATTCTGAGTTGGTGCTGTTTAGGAAAAATGGGAAATCTGTGTATCCAAAGCTGGTACACTCCAGAGGGCTGTCCCAGTGAGCTGGTGGGCAGTGCCACCCCTGAGGCTCAGTCACTTTTTCCTTGGGCTTCTTAGCAAAGGCCGTCAGCTCCTGGAGGCGGAGTGGGCAACCTGAGTAACTCCCTCTGTTCCTGAGTGTGCTGTTTCCTTCCTCCTCCTCCTCCTCCTGCTCTACCCCACGTTTGTAGCACCCAGAGCGTTTGGGTAGTGCAGAAACCCTTCCTCATTTAGCTGTTCCTCGTGGAACAGCTCACTGAAGGTTGGGAGAGTGTTGGAGCGGGAGTGCATCAACACATCGAGGTGGGGTGGTGGCTGTGGGGAAGGGAGGTCCTGGTGGTGTCCTGCCAGCTGGTCTGAGATGGCAGGAAGATGATTCAGGGAGCTAAACCAAAATGGGGATGAGATAATGCTCTTTTCATAGTGACTGCCCTCAGCTGCAAGGGTGGAGAGGAGAAGTTCACGGTCCAGTAAATAAGTGGGGCAGGATCTCAGCTGTGTTTGGAAGGACACTGGAGCTTGGCACTGTGGGAATGCATGGAAAACAGCATTTTGTCATCTTTTAGAGTGTGATTTCCTTTTTGGGGGCGAACTTGGGTAGGAGTGAGTTAATTTGGAGGTGAGGGTTAAGTTATGGTGCTAGGACCAGACCTGTGGAGCTATACATTGAAGACCACGGGTTTCTGAAGAAACTGACAGACGTGAAGCTTTGGGAAGAGGCACGAGGGTCACTGCCAGGGCTGCAGAAATCCTGGCTGCTCTGGTGCCTGTGCCTCCCCATCTTGGCTCAGGAGGGTTCTTCAGTGAGCCCACGGGCTGCTCCCTGCTCTGGGATAACCTGTGTCCATCCTGGTGAGATCTCTAGGCCGTGTGACCGTGTGCCAGCTGCCCTGCAGCATCCTGTGTGCCAGGCTGATGTGCCATTCTGCTGCTGGGGACAGCTCTGCTCCCGTGCTGGGAAACCACTGTAGAACTGTGCCTTCCCCTCTGGTTGCAGTTAGAGGTGGTGGTTTATTTTCTTGCCTGTGCATTCCAGAGGTTGCGGGGCTGGAACTGGGAGCTGCTGGACGCCTGTCCCCACAGCTCTGTGCTGAGCTCTGTCCTTTCACAAAGGGTCTGTGACAAACGAGGCACACAGCTAGAGCTGTGTCATGTGCAGAAGTACTTCATCTTACTAATTATGTCCAGAAATAGCAGGCACACGTTTCTGGGTGCCCCTGTGTGTGCAGCATGCTTCCCAGGGGCAGGCATCCATTGGAATGGTGGGGATGACCCCTCCCCCTGACACAAGTCTGTTATCTTCCTTGTTTCCCTTGATCCATGAGCAATAACCTACTTCAGAGCTGACAAGGAGGTCAAGTGCTGCATGAAGATAACTGGAGGATGACTTTAGGTGAAGAGGTCTGGGTGGAAGTAGGAGAAATGTGGCCTTTGCCATGCTGTGCCTTTCTGCTGGGCTTGAGAAATGGCCAGTGAAAGTGAAATGCACATTTTCCTGATCCACAAAAACCATGTCTGTCTCTAGTCAACCTTGAATATTATTTATATTAATAACTCCTCTCTTAGTTTAAAATGCTCAGACAGTGACACCTCTTACTTCAAAATAATTTTAGCTATTTGATCTACAAATGAGGGAGATGCATCCTCCCAGTCTAGGAACAGTGAACAGTGGGCTGAGTTGTTCTGAGCAGAGCTCATCTTGGAGTCTAGGGCACTAAAATGGAGTCACATCTAACCAAGATGCTCCTCTTTCAGATCCCAACAGGACCCCAGTGACTGGTATTTGCTCTCAAGATGTCCCAAATCTGCTGTCAGATTAACCCCTCAGGGTTATTGAAAAGATGGCAAAGGGGAGGAGTCATGTTTTTCCATCCCTAGGGCTTTTTTAATACAATATTAAAGAGGCAGAGTTTCTCCATGGGATTTCTAAGGACCAAAAGCTATGAGCTGTGGTCTTGCCCTCTTCTCTGTATTTAACAAGGGGCTTCTGGAGCGTCACCATCTGCAGAAGAAAAAGAAAGAAGCATTTTTGGGTTATGTTGTGTTGCTGGCTCTTATCTTCCCCTGTGTTCCCAGATCTACCAGTAAGCAAGGTGTTTCTGCCATCCCTTCAGGAGCAGATGTTGAGAAGCTTCATTCAGATGCCCAAGTGTTGATGCTGAACAATCCTACTCCAGTTAAAGACAATATTTTTCCTTTTTTTTCCCCCCAGTCAGAGAACTTTGGTCTTTGTGGCTCGCTCTGTGTACTCACTGCTTTGCAGTTGATCTTACCACTCCACAAGCCTGCAAAAGCCAAACTGGTAGGTCAAAAGAGGAGTAGCTGTTGACACTGGCAGCGAGGAACATGTAAGGAGAAAGATAAACAGAGGGAAATCAGAGCCTGGATAAAGTAGATCTCCAAAGATAAAGTTTAGTTAAAGATAATGAGCTGGCCTTGTTTAAAAAGACAGCTGCAAAATAACCCAGTAGCTCCATGTGCTGGGGTTAAAGTTGACCCAGAATATACGTTTCATTGCTTTTGATAAATAAATAGTGGAGGGAAGATTTGGCAAAAAGCAACATTGCCCCCAGCCCTCTTCAGCAAAGTGTTTGATGTTAACAAGTTCTCTGGGTGTTTACTTTGTCCTCTGCGTGCGCTGGTGGAGCGGCGCTCCTGCCCTTGAACCGAGGGAGAATTCAAATAAACCAACCCCTTCGGCACAGCTGGGCTCTTCTGCCATCTGTGGCTTCCCAGAACAGCCCCGGCTCGCCTTGGGAACCAGCCTGGGCCACAGGATCGCCAGGTCTTCCCAACAGCTGAAATAAATTTGCTGGATGCAATAAAACTGCCCAGAAACGGGAGCAGAACTTGACAGTGTTTCTTGCTGCCCTCTCAAGCTGTCAGTGTAACTCAGAGTGCAGTTTGTGGGCAGAAGTGGCAGTGAGCAAACAGCTCCATAAAATCCAGAGTGATTCTTTAAATATGATTGGAGGCTTTTCCTGAGGCTTCATTTGCATATATACTTTACAGTGATGCTGTGCTGATAAAATATGGTTATTTTAAAATAAACAACTAATTTTGCTGTTGATATCTGGATCCAGCTTCTTGGAAAGCAACTGGCTCTGTGAACACTCAATAAAGTGGGACTTACTCCTACCAAGCATGTGTATTGCTGCACTTGTTTCTGTGCTGCAGTAAAACTCCCAGTTATTGTGTGTGTTGGATACACGTTTATATATGCAGCTGATAGATGAGATGTTTAAAGTCTATGTTGAGTGTTATCAGCAGTGGAATTGTATGGCCAGGCTGATAAATGAAGTAACTGTGCTAAATGAGCTCAGATCTTATCCATCATAGCATTACGCAAGGCCAGTTGGACATTTACATGAATGACAGCTGTGGATTTATTGTTTTCTTGGAGAAACCAGTGTTTGATTGAGACTCAGAGTGTCAGAAACACCATTCCTGAGATTCACCTCGGGCAAGTTCTGTTGCTGGTTCCATGATTTAGTTTGTATTTTGCTGGTTTAACAATTTATTGTAGGGTCATTTAGGTTGGAAAAGACCTCTGGGATCATATTTAGTTTGTGTTTTGCTGGTTTCATGATGTAGTTTTCATTTTTGATGATGAAAGTGAGATCTCACATAGCTGAAGGGTCATGTGTGATCTGGCCAAGGAAAGGACTGCCCTCTCTAGAAGCAGCCATGGAGATAAAAGTGGATATAATGAATACCACAAAAGGATATAGGAGAAAGCACCATTTTTTTGGGAATATAAATGAGAACAAGACTAATATTGGTGCTTTTTCACTGCTATGGTTTGCCTGTAAAGCCCAGCAGAAGGAGCCAGCAGATGACAGGTCTCAGAGAGCAGACTTAGAGCAATTGAGAGCGGTAGCGGCATCACAGCAGTAGATTCATAGAAACTTGTAAAACAAGTGCAGCCTGATGATAGATGGTCAAATGATTATTGTTTGCAAACAATATTATCTCCAATAGATAAGCTGTTTACTTTGGACTCCAGCTCCTCTGGGTGGAACGGAGTCTAATTTATCAAGGCAGAGCGGTTCAATGTGGATGCCTCATGCCCCAGCTGTGGAAAAACTCTTACATTAAGAATAGTACTTGGAACCACAGTGAAGTTCAGCTCTAACTCACTTTTACAGATGGTTTCTATATTGCAAAGAATATTAGCTGTTTCCTGGTTGTGCTTTTTTTTTTTTTTCCCTTTAAACCCCAAACACTTTGTTGTAAGAGAGTTAAAAGACGAACTCCTGAAACTCACAGTAGACATGTGCCTGTTTGTTTTGTAGCTGTTTCCGTGCCTTGCCTTAGTCTGGAGCTTTGGGCTTTCAATTTGGATAATCTGGCGCTATGCATCCAGCCCCTGGGCGCTTCCAGGCACTGCTCCTCATCGCTGCCACCAGCCTTGTCACTGTCACCAGCACAGGTAAGGCCTCGCCCAAGTTGGGGACTTGGAGGTTTTGGGGTTGAGCTCAAACTCTGGGACAAACAGTGCTTGGGAGTGCATTTCAAAGTGGCCAACTTTAATGGATATTGTCAATAAGCTGCTTGAAGGAAGCATGGAGCACTGAAACACAGCCTTACACTCAATATATGACTTTGCTTGTGAAAACTTGGCTCAGGACAAGCGCCAGAACATGGAAGACTCTGGGATATGTGGGTTTGTTCCTTGGGATCTCCATGGATTCAGCTGGACGCCGGCTCTGCTGCATGTAGTGCATCTTGTGTTCCCAGGGGTTGGGAGGGGTTTGGATTTTCAGGGGGAGAGGGGAATCAGCCCTTTGAAATCCGAAAGCTGATGCGTGGCTGCAGTTGGAACAGCTCTGGTGTTAAAAAAAAGAAGAGGGATGGTTTTAATTGACACATCTGCTCTGTGTAGTCAGCTTGTCTTAACGTAACCACACAAAAAAGAAGCTTTTACTACTTTTAGCACTTCATAGCCAATCGTTATGAGCAAATGGGATAAATTTTATTTTTCAAGCAGTCATAGGAGATAAATTCCAGCTGCAGGGTCACTGCTACCAATTTTGCCTTTTACGCGAAGTGCAATGTTGGTGTCACAAAGTGAGGGCAGGGGCGAAGATGAAAGTAGCAGTATGATTTCATAGCAATTGGTGGCAACAAACTGAAAGGTCAGTGCTTCCCTCTTATCCCTGGAAATTCAAACTGAACTAATAGAAAAAACAGTTTTCTAATTAAAAGCTAAAAATGGACATCTGGAGTCCTGCGAAATGCTTGGATACCATTTTTATGGATTTCATCTTTTTTTGTTAAGTGAAGCCACACTTTAATTTCCAGTTTTATTTTATGTTTATGCAGATAGTTTATGGTTCAGTTAAAAATGTGCAGTTTCTCATCTGAAACTCATAACCAGAGCTGGATGGACTGACTTGAGAAGAAAAGCATGAACCCAGGGCCCCACCTATAAGAAAACTGTCTCTGACTTGGATGTCATTTAATATCATCTTGACCCGTACTATCTGGAATTCCTTAGATCCTTTACAAAATAGAAATTGTTTTTCCCTGCCAATGTGTTTATTTTTAATTTCGTTTTTTATCCTAATTTGTATTACTAACCAATTAAGTATTACTGGTGCTAATCGCCTTTTGCTTGCTTCCTTCATGCAAAATCTTTAGTGGAGAATTCAATAGAAAACAAATGGAAATACTTCCCAGTGTTTCATTGGCCAGGATAGGAAAAAAATCTCTTCCAACAAGCAGGAATTTTCTTCTGGCAAATAAATGGATTCTCATAACCAAGTTCTGTGGAATTGAACCTTTTATTTATTAGCAGCTCTTCCTGTTTCTGTTCATCTTTACTCAGTAAAGATAATGGATGCCCAATTCATCATCCTTGTCCTGATGAAGTCCATGTATTTGGAATTAGCAAGAGTCTTTGCTGTTCGTCCAGCTTTTTTTTTATCCGGCTATTTTTAATTAGTTCTGCAGACTCGGAGACGGTTCTGTGTAAATACCTGGCAGGCTCCTGCCATTTCTAGCATTTTACAAGTCACGTCCGGGCCTGCTTCATATGGGACAGATCAGCTACAGCTGCGTGTTCCTGTGCTCCATCTCTTCAGGTGACGGGTGCTGTTTTCCTCTGGATAAATCCAGTGGGATTGCAATTTTTGCTGGCCATGACAAGCGTGACGCCTCTGCCTTGAGCACACTTGGGGATGTACCTTCCCCTTACTGCACCTACCTCCATTTAATTGTTGTTATCCCCTTTGTGGAGTTTGAATCTTGACGTTTTCCCTGTGTTTGAGAGCGAGCAGGAATCTCTCCTGAGTTCCTCTTGCCAAGGAAAAGGCAACACTTGCTTGAGTATCACTTGCAACTCAGAGTTTAGAGACCCTTTATATGGTGAGTCTTTCCTACTGGTCAACACATTGTTAACCTTATCACCTGTGTCCATGCAAAGTTCTGGTCTCTAACTCAATATATATATATCTATATCTATTTCCTTTTAGATATAACTCCCCGTTTTATTTCTGAGCCCTCATCTACTGTCCAGAAGTCTGGTGAGCCCGTCCAGCTCCGCTGCTCTGCTGAGCCCTCCACAGCTCGCATTTCTTGGCTGTTTAATGGGGAGCCTCTGAACAGCAGGGTGGGAGAAGTGGAAATCCAGTCAGGATCTTTGACAATCGTGTCCCTGAGCCCGGCGACGTGTGGGAGCTATCAGTGCGTGGCGAGCAGTGGCGTGGGCGCCGTGCTGAGCCGGCCGGCCGCGGTGTCCATGGGCAGTAAGTTCACCTGCATTTCTGTTCTTTGCTCCTTGCCAATTCTCAGCTGGCTTGTATGGTTTGTTCTTCTTTGATTTCTAGGAAATGTCTGGATCAAAATGTTCTGGGGTGTTTTTTTCCTCAGCCAGTATGTACAATATGATGGATTATACACTTGCCTCTTTTTTAAATTATATCATCTGAGACCTGTCAGGTGATGCAGCCCTGGAACAGATTCTCCAGAAAGCTTGTGGATCCCCATCCTTAGAGGCTTTTAAAGCCTCAGCTACACCAAACCATACCTGATAGATTTAGTGTTGGTGTCAGCCTCATTTCGAGTTGAAGGACCTTAAGGGTCTCCTTCAGCAAACACAAATGTTATTCAATGAAATAATATTAATTCCCATGAATTGGCCTGAAAATACAAGATTCCCAAATGCTTCCCTTCACAAAGGATGTTGAAAGAGCAGCTGAGCTGCCACGCCATTGTGGAAGCATGCTTGAGAGTTGAGGAAAAATCTGTGGGAATTTTTGCCTGGGAGATAAGTGGGAGCTGCAGATTTTCATTTTCATTTGATTTGATCAAACCAGTGTTGATGTTCTTCAGGTAAGGACAGTCTTCTCACCTCTTAGGGACAGCTTCCCATCTCTTAGTTGCACTGGTTCTTCTGATCAGTCTTTGCCTTGATGCTTGATCTGTAAATTGTGTGATCTCAAGGGATTTGGAAGAGGAAGGACAATGTCTTCCACACGCCCAGGACAGTGCAGTGCTGAGAATGGGAGTACAATATTCCTGCATGAACGTGGTTTGTCTGCTTGGGATCTGTGGGCTGTCTGAATCAGGTCTTTGTCAAGCAGGGTTTGAGTGATTTCTCTGGAAGGGTACCTCATCTATGGAGCATGTCCAAAATCCCCTTGGGAGGAAAATCTCTTGTAAGTGTTTTGGTAAAGTACTGACCCATGGCCAGTCCCTCTCAAGAGAGCTCCAAGTGTGGCCTACATAAGAAAAATTCACAGCCTGAAAGAAGTTAGAACATGGAGGGAGTAGAAGAGCAGCTTTCACACTTCCCTCCTCCCTTGGAGGTTTTGAACAGCAGCACACAGGAAGGTGCTGGGAGCTCTCTGCCTGCCTCATTGTCATCCCAGAAAGATAATTCCATGTTTTTATGGACAGGCTTCCTGTTGTCAGTGTGAATTGTCTTCTGTAGTGCCCTCAGAGCATGTGAGGAGTCCTGCAGCCTTTCCAGTGTCTCTGCTGGTTTTTCTGGGAGCAGTTGAGGGGATGTAGGAATTATTTTTTTTTCTCCTCACTGTTCCCAGGTAAAAGCTATTTGTAGTAAGGAAGTGGATAAGGAGGGTTTATGCTGTTATGGGCTGCAGGACAGACCAGGCCTGTTGATGTGAATGTCCAAAAGCTGCACCAGAGAAGATAATCAGCATGAAACTAACTGCATTCTGAACACAAATACTGAGCTTGCTGCCCTTCCCCTCTCCCAGGCTGTGGCTGCTCTTACCCTATTCCCAACTCTCTCCAGGTTTAGCTGACTTTGATGCCCTGGGGACGGCTGCTGTTGCAGCAGAGGAGGGAGGCACAGCTCTCATCAGGTGCAAGGTGCCAGAAAGTCACCCCAAAGCACAGGTTCGCTTCCAAGTGCGGGGGAAATGGCTGGAACAATCAACAGGTGAGGTGTTTTGTGCAATATAAGTATCCAGCAAAAGCTTGCCTAGAGTTTTTTCTTTGAACCTAAAGGAAAAAACTCCTCTGGAAACTTGCAGAACTTCCTGTACAAATTACTTTATCTAAACCTAATCTTAAAAATGAGTCTCCTTTGCATGGTGATTTCTTTTTGAGTCTATATTTAGAATAAGTAGGTATAGCTGACAAATTAATTTTAAAAATTACAAAAAAGGAAGACATCTTTTGAAACTAAATTAAATTTAATCCTCTTTTCTCCTTCCCCACTTGTTTAGCCAACTACCTAATTCTTCCATCTGGAAACTTGCAAATTTTGAATGTATCTTTAGAAGACAAAGGATCCTACAAGTGTGCAGCGTACAACCCCGTTACTCACGACCTCAGAGTAGAACTCACTGCACGGAAGCTCACAGTCACACGTGGGTATTCAGTTCAGCTTTCCAGAATTAATACAGCTCAAACAGAATAAATAACATCCCTTTTTTAGCAAGGGCCTATCAGTGCCTCCAACACCATGGTATGTAAGATCTCTCTTGCATTCTTTGCACATTCAGTTCTTATTTCCCCTCATTGTGGAGGAGCAGCATGACTGCTTTTCAAATCCCAGGCAGTCACCTTTGGAAAGGGAATACTGCTAATAATTCTGTCCCCAAATCTATTTTGGAGCAGGACTTCTGGGAGGCAGTGTTACAACATCATGCTCAGTCCCAAGTACAGTGTTTGAAAGACATGGAGGAGGACAGAGAATGGGATGGGAGGGTGTGGTTTAAAAGCTTGGTTGGTTTCTCCTGCAAGGAAAAGCTAAGAGAATTGGGATAGTTCAGCCTATAAAATAGAAGGTTTAGGGGTGACCTGATTGTGACCTTCCAGTACCTGAAGGGAGCCTACAAGAAAAATGGAGAGAGGAGGCCTGGAGTGACAGGACAAGGGGGAATGGCACTGATGGAGAGTAGGTTTAGATTAGATATTGGGTCCCTGTGAGGGTGGTGAGGCCCTGTGAGGCTCTCTGCCAGGAGAAGCTGTGGCTGTCCCATCCCATCAAGGCCAGGATGGACAGGGCTTGGAACAACCCAGTCTAGTGGAAGGTGACCAGAAGCCCAAACCATTCTGTGATTCTATTCCACGATTTATCTCCTTTCCTCCAGGCCCTTCTTCAGGTGGCTCCCACATCCTTCACCCGCTGGCTCCCCAGAGCCTGGCAGTGCCCTGGCACAGCGCCCTGACCCTGGAGTGTGTGGTCAGTGGGTCAGCTCTGGCCCCCATCCACTGGGTGAAAGATGGCCAGGATGCACTGAGGAGAGGCAGGTGGAAGCTGCTGCACTCCCACCTGGTCACGGACCGGCTCGAGCCATCGGATGCTGGGAATTACTCCTGCGTGGTGGGAAGTGACTCTGGAGCAGTGAAATATGTTAACTATTCACTTACAGTACTTGGTAAGAATTAAAGACATTTTCACATCCAGGCAACAAACATACCCTTCATATACCTGCTAGTTTTGGCATCTGCTTCTAAACAGCCTTGCATTCTTTCTCAACCTTAAGCGTATTAAAATAAAGAATACAGATCTGTTTATAATGACCGTATCCCATCATTTCTCCCAAGTTAAAATCCGTAATTATTTATCTCTTCAAACCATTTGCAGTCTGAAATAATGAAACAGTGAAGGATAACAAACTCCAAGGGAAGAACTGATCCATTTATTTTCCTACAGAGTGCCAGTGTCAGTAATGTGCCAGGGACCAGATTTGCTTCTTTTGAGGTTGTATGTGAACAAAAACTGGTGAGGGAAGGTGATATGTTTGGATGAGAACATCAACAAAAGCAAAAGAAACATAATCATATATTTGGCCTCTTTTGTTTGGCTGCTAGTTGTTCCTCGCCTTCCCTTTCCATTGTAGCAGATTTTCCTGGTATTTGAGTTTTTCTGCATTCATGACAGATTTTGTTTGGGTTTTAAAATGTGGGTGTTTGAGTTACTCAGAAAACAGGGTGTTGATGCACAACACACCTCTTTTTGGGGGATGTCACTAATTAATTGTTTTGAAAATAGAAGTCTTTTATTTACAAGATTAACGCAAACATGTGGCTGTTGGAATAAAAGGGAGAAACCATTCAAATAAGCCCACGCGTGGGAAAACCAGCTTCGGGCTGTGCAGCTTGTGGTATTTGTTCAGCCTTTGGATGTGATAAGCCTATGTAATGTTTCACAGCAGTTTTTCAGGACTTAGGCTTAGTCGTTTATGTAGAATCATTTCCCTTTCCAGAACCTGCCTCACTCTCCAGGGGACTGCAGGACGAAACCGTGGCCGCGGGAGCGAGCGTCCATTTCTGGTGCGAGGTTGGCGGCAGCCCTGCTCCCACCCTCACCTGGCTCCACAACGCGGCTCCTCTCCCTCCCTCCCCACGACATTTCCCCACGGGAAACCACCTGCGGATCTGTGGGGTCACCCTGGAGGACTCTGGCTTGTACCAGTGTGTGGGAAACAATGGAATTGGGTTTGTGCAGTCCACGGGGAGACTCCGTGTCCGGCCAGGTAGGAGCACTTGCAGCCCTCCAGAACTCACATTAAGCATTTATACTTTAAGCTTTATTCTGTTGTGGTATTTTTTTCCCCCTAGATTATGTATTAATTTGTTTCTGACCACTAATCTTGCAAAGAAGGTGCTTTCAGCTGGATTTTAAGAGATGCAGGGATTTCTGGGGTAGTGTGGCTACTTGATACTTAAAACCTGGATTATCAGCTGCAATCAAATCAGCTTATGATTGGACTTGATGCGATTTATTCTTAAAAGGAATCAGGATCCTGTTGTGCTGGGTGAGCTGGTACTCGTAGTAGTTGGCTGCTGAGTAGTTAAGCCTGTTCCATAATCAAGTTTACACAACAATCATCAGGTTTGGGGTTAATGCACACTTCCCCTCTATCAGATTGGCAGGATCAGGTACCAGTAGTCTTTTTGATCTCTTTTCTCTCTAAGACACCTTCTAATACCCAGAGAAGTTGATTTTTGCTGGCACAAGGATGCTAGCAAGACTGTTGTTGTCCCCATTCTCTCCCTGTCGTGTGTAGCTGAAGCTTTGAACCTTCTCTGGACCAGTGATGGTTGGTGTGAGCTGTGCAGAGCCTGCCTGAGCAGAGATTTCATGGCCTGTGCATGTGTGGAGTGGACTAAGTCAGTCTTGCCTGCGCTGTGTTCCTCACTGACAGTCAAGTCTTTGTCATTTAGGCTTTATAAAGTGCAGTTTGAGTGTAGGTTTTTATCAGCCTTCTCTAAGGTGGAGTCTGTGCTGATCTCTTCAGTCTGGAAGGGAAGTCTAGAGGTGCAGTGTAGAGAAGAAATAATTGTTAAAATGGTTAGAAAGAACCACATGCGATTTTTTAGATAGTATTGACTTGTTCTGGCATTAAGTGTCATATCCCTTAGCTGAATTCATTCTTTGGTTGTATTTCCCCCCAGGCAAAGACTCTGTCCCCATCATCATCTCTTCCCCAGCCAACACCACTGTGGTGGCTGGTGGGGATGTGACCCTGTCCTGCAATGCCACCGGCCTGCCCGCTCCTCTGATCCGCTGGTACGACAGCAGAGGCCTCGTGACCAGCCACCCCACCCAGGGGCTTCCCCCCAGACCACAGAGCCCGCCCCCAGCAGGGCCAGAGCCCTCCTGCCCCTCGGTGCCCCAGCTGGGCTGGGGCTCCCTGCGCCTGCAGAACGTGACCCCCGAGCGTGCCGGGCAGTTCCGCTGCGAGGCCAGCAACGAGCACGGCTCTGCCCTGTCCACAGCCTTCCTTACAGTCGGTAAGTCAAAGCCCCAAACTTCCCTCTTGGCTCCCTGACTGAGGTGAGGAATGCCTCAAAATAAGAAATGTGTGGCTGGTGGGTGGGGAGGAGTCTCAGGGAAAGGAAGCAGAGGAGTCTTAGCTGTCTTCATGGAGCAGTTCCTCCATCCCACCTTAGGCAAAGGAGGAATGCTGTGTGCATTGCATGGGCTTAGCATCTTCTGTGTGAAAAAAACTATCTGAGGGTATGTCAGACTAAGCCCTTTTCTGACTCAGAGATGGGGCCATCTGAGAGGACAAAATGCCTTTCATGCCTTAAAGCCAATCATCTGAAATTACCCCTCATAGGTTCTAATACAATTCATCTTTCATAGTTCTATTTCTCAAAAATATCTAATCTTTTTTATAAAACCATTCTTTAAAACTTGTTTCTATTTCCATTTCTCTCTCAGCAATATGTGTCCTATTCCATAGCATTTCTAAGTCAACATTTCTTGTCTCAATGTTTACATACAAATTGTTTAGATACATTACATACTATGTGAGCCTTCTGTCAAGTTTTGAGAATTTTCTACAAATTCATTTCCCACAAGGGTGGTAGTTTTTATTTATTTCTAGAAATTGCTACTAGGAAAAGACAGTACTTACATTAAAGCAAGATGGGAAAGAGTCTTTCCTCACATTGGAATATTATGTGACATTAATAACAGGTTTGAGCTCCCCCAAGTTCCCTTCACAAGAACTGAGGTACAGATTTTTAGTTACATGAAGTTACTTAAGTTTCTCAGCTCTTTCAGCACCTTGCCTCAGTTAATTTAGCTGAATGCCAGGGAGATTTCAGGTCAGTGGGATTTAATATGTGGCCCCATATTTAAAGTTCTTTGGTTAGAGTTTAAAACTCCTGTAAATAACATAAAAAGATGCTTAAAGGTTCACTTAGGGGAAAAAGAGAAAGAAGAAACCTCAGGAAAGTGATCCCATCATGTAGTTTTATAAATCAGTTATTTTTGGACCTTGCTGAGTGGAAAAATGAAACTAAATATCATCCCAGAATTCAGCCTGTGTTAAAGAGAAAAATCCCAGTGCTTTGCCTCAGAATTTTATGGCAGTGAGTTCAATTTTAATGCTTTGTTTATTAACTTTTATCGGTTTCTAATACGTTGTACTGGCTGCTGATTATGGTGCAGAGGGTGGTTAAGGCATTTGGTTTTGATATAAAAGTCTCTGAGGACTTTCTGGGAGCTGTTAGGGGTTTAGAACAGCTCCCAGCCATGCCAAAGACATGCTCAGACACTCAGCTGTTTAATGAAGAATTCCTGCCAGGTAACACTTCCGAAGCACCTGAATGACTTCAGCTGGGATTCCATTTCTTCAGCAGAAGGATCACCTTAAACACTTCTCAGCCTCGGTACCCAGTTCTGTAATTTGCCTTGTCCCAGCACACAGTAAGAGAGCCCATTTGGCTGAAAATTTTTTTTTTTTTTTCCTTCTGCTGGATCTATTCCAGGCTGTGATTCATTGCATGGTCTTACACCGGGCAGGACAACTCAGCTGCCATCATAGTGAGAAACCACCAAAATGTAAAATGATGCCTCAGGATCCTGTACCCAGGCCCTCCCTTTTTTGAGTCTTTTTTAGACAGTGGCATGAGCTTCCCAGAGCTACTGAACACAAGGTTAAATCTCCAAAATAACTTAATCTAATGGAAGTGAAGGAGAAAAATACTCTGCAGGCAGTCTGGGTAGCAGGAGAGGGAGTGAAAAACACAAGGAGCATTCAGTCTATGCAGGTGGATGTTTCAGGGGCAAACAGGTTGAAGTTGCTCCTACAGAAATCTTAGAGAAGCTCTGAGAAGTCCTAACGTGATCTGAAACACGTGCCAGGTGTGGGTGACCTCACTGATGTGCTGTGTTCAGGTTTTCAGAGGGCTTCCCCAGCCTGTGCTGAGGTATTTGGAGAGCTTGGAAAGAGGGAGGATCCTCTGGCTGTTAAAGGAGCAGGGAAGAAGTGCCTGGGAATGTGACCTGTTTGCACAGCAGAGAGAAAACCCAGAGCTGCTTTTTCTGCCTATGGCTGTACCCTGGTCAGGAGGGGAGCAGGAGAACAAGCAAAGGTGCTGTGAAACACAGCAGGTGGGGAAAGGTTTCTGCAGGAGGAGAGGCTGAAAAAGTGAGGGCTCTTCCCTTTCGAAATGAGGCAGCTGAAGGGGAGAAACAACAGCAAGCAGTAGAGTACTGGGTATTATGGAATGTGTGAGTTGGAGCCAGGCTGGGAGAGTTGGGATGGTTCATCCTGGAGAAGAGAAGGATCTGGGGAGATCTTAGATGCCCTTCCCATGCCTAAGAGAGCTGGAGAGGGTTTTTGTACAAGGGTCTGGAGTGACAGGACAAGGGGGAATGGCTTCACACTGCCAGAGGTCAGGGTTAGATGGGATATTGGGAAGAAATTCCTCCTTATGAGGGTGGTGAGGCCACAGAGAAGCTGTGGCTGCCCCATCCCTGGGGGTATCCAAAGCCAGGTTGGACAGGGCTTGGAGCAGCCTGGGACAGTGGAAGGTATCACTGCCCATGGCAGTGGGGTGGAACTGAATGGCCTTTAAGGTCCCTTCCAACCCAAATAATTCTAAGATTCTATGAATACATTCTTTTAATGCCCAAATTTGGGTCATTCAGTCCTTCTCCAGTTGCTGGTGGGATCAGGATTTTGGGTGCATGCAGCCTTTGGCCTGAGTCAGTTCAGTGCTGCTGGTGTTCCTGGTGGGATTGGGAAGCTGAGGAAGAAAAATCTCCACGGCTAAGGGGAAAGGGATGGTACTGAGAGCAACAGCCAAAAAAAGTTGCATAATGACACAGCAGCAGAGAGAAGGCTGATGTGCTGGATTATATGGGTAGTAATTATACCAGAAACTTTGCAAAAAGAGCTTTGATCTGAATTACTCAATGGGAATTGTTACCCGGGGGTTGTTTTCCAAAGCAAAAATACAACAACCCAGCAGTTGTTGACGACTCCCCTCCTGCAGCAATAAACACAGCGCTGGCTGTGGGTCTGCTGTCACCAGCTGAAACCACAACTCATCCTCCACTCCAAGAGTCCATGTCCCCAGTGCCAGCAGGCGCCAAACCAAACCGTGCCCACCCACATCCTCGGGGTCCACCACGCTGCTGAGGGCCTTCCACCTCCTCCCATTTGTTTCCAATATCACGCCCTTCCCGCTGCTCCACTGACAGCAGAGATACCCTTTCGCTTGGGGATTGTTCTGGGAGTGTCTGGCATTTTAAGACCATCTGGGCTTTGGGGACATCCTCCCCATGTTGTTGCCTTCTTCCTGTCTCCGAATTTTGTGGCATTGCTAAATAAATGAGAAGAAACAAACAAGGAATGCTTGCCGAGAGCATGTCTTCAATTTGAAAAGAGAACTTTCCTTCCCAGCTTTTTAAAAAGTGGCCAAAAATAGCAGCCACACTTGCTGCTGGTATTTTAATGGAGGTTTGAAGGAATCTGAGTCAGCCAGGCTAACACTGCCTAGGCTTTACATTACCAAGGAATTTGTTTGTTTTGTAAACCAAGTTCCCTTCATTCCCTTCCCCTTCCAGACCCCGGCACGTAACATAAACCTACACAAATCTGAAAGGACGGACAGGGCTCTGAACATCTGGCTGTCCCACTGCTGCCGTGTGCAGCCTTGAGGAGCTGTGCTGCTTCCCAAACCTTCTTGCTTTAAGTACTGATGTTTCTTGTCCTGGATAATCTCAGATGTCCAACCTGCCACCCTTTTCCTGCCTGCAATTCTGACGAGCCCTGTATCAGCCGAATAGGGCTCTTTTTTTTGTCTTGTGGCCTCTTTTAGACTACTGATACTATATAGATTTCTTTTTCATGCCAGCAAAAGTAAATAGGATGGAGGAGGCTGGAGAAGGATTTCTAGAAATGCGTTGGTATTAAATTGCATGTAGATCTTCCTGTAAACTGAGTTTATTCTCAGCATAAATTTTCAAATGAAGTAGTTGAGTTGTGCAGCTTTCAAAGCTTCTCTAAATTACAGCTAAAACCTCAGAAACTGGGGTAGGAGAATGTCCTCTTGTGTGCATGCCAGTGCAGGCCATGAAAAGTTCCTTGTACAACGACATACAAATTACTTGGTTTGTCTCACAAATTTAGCTATATACTTATTTATTTCTTTTAACATGCATTGCCATGACTTAATTTAGTGGAGATACGGTCAAACTGTGCCTGTAGACCTTGAGTTTCAGGTTTTCTCTCTTTGCTACTGTGAAAAAAACACCAAACCAAATAAAACAAACCGAACCCCACTGCTGTGCCCTGAAAAAACACCCAGGCCGCAACTTGGCACCAGGCTCAGATCTGTGTGGGCACCTCTGGACCTGGCGTTTTGCAGCAGGGCTTGTTTGGAAATGTCACTCTGAAATGATTTAGCGTCCCCTCAGCGCGGGGCGAACGTTCGTCATGGTGGGGATGTAACCAGACCCTCCCTTTGCAGTTCCTTCAGCAACTGGCACGAGAGCAGGAGAAACAGCTCCTCTGGAGCTTGCCCAGAGCGACGAGAGCGGCGGTGATTTTGGTGCAGAAATGGCATTTTCAAGCTCGCCTCCAACAAAATCTCCTCTGGATGCGGCTGCGATGGAAAAAGCGTCGAGCGCGGCCGCCCCGCCCGAGGCCCCCATCATCCTGAGCCCCCCGCAGACGCCGAAGCCGGACACGTACAGCCTGGTGTGGCGGCCGGGCCGCGCCGGGGGCCTGCCCATCAACGCCTACTTTGTCAAATACCGCAAGGTACCGTCCCCAGCCACGCCCAGCCCCCACGGATGCACTGCACTTCTGTGGGTTTCCCCAGGAGCCAGCAGTGCTGGTGTGCTGTGGCGGCCAGTCGGGGTCTGATGGCTCCACCCGGACGCCACAACCTTCCCAGAGAGAGGTCCCGCAGGAGACAACTTTCTAGGGGTCTCAGGCAGTCCTTCAGCCACCAGGTAACCTCGGCAAGGGGCAGGCAGCTCAGCTCTGAGCTGTCATTTCAGCTCTGAGTGATTTCAGCTCTGCCTTGCGAGGTGTCCCCAGGCCAACACAGGGACAAAGAGACAGGAGCGCCATTTAGCAATTCCACAGAGGTAGCCTTTATTCCAGCACCCTGAGAAGGAGGCCAGGGATGACAACTCCCTCCCAAACAGGGCAGAAACGGGGGTTTTTATGGGGAAAAGCGAGGGTGGTACAAAGGGGGAACAACCAATGGGCTACAAAGAATCTACGTGGGACTGGGAAGTCGCCATGACCAAGTTGGATTTCTCAGTCCAGGAGGGTTGAGATGATCTTATCACAGCCCATTCGAGGGACATCTCTCCAAGGGAGAGGTTTGGCATGCTTATGTGTCTCCACACTGGTGTGAACCAGGACATGGGTTCAGGCCAGGCAGAACACAGCGTGTAGCTGAAGCGCAATGTTCCTGTGTTCACACAGCTTGTTTGAGGGATGGCTGACATTGTCACCAATACCCTGCTCTGTCTAGTTTTAAGTGAGATTTATCCAGGCTTTTCTGTCCTTTACAGTGTCATTATGGAGAATGGGGCTCCAGGGCGTGTTGTGTGCAGTCAGTGAGGTTAAAAATGCATTTAAACATGAGCCAGCTTGAATCTGTGTGTGACAGCAGAAGGGAAGCTGAGTTTTACTTTAGTGCATCACCAAGTTTGCTGCTCTGGGTCCCAAAGGGACTCAATTAAACCAAAGTTATCAAATATGAAAGTGAACTGAAATTTGCGGGGCAGTGCCTACTATGGCATTAAAAATGGTGTGTCAACACCGAGCTCTTTTGCTTAGCATCACGTGGTGGGATTCCTGGGGTCTCTTGTGCAGAGCCAGGAGTTGGACTCCGTGATCCTTGTGGGCCACTTTCAACTCAAGAGGTTCTGTGATTCTAAAATCAGAACCAAGCAATGCCTGTGTCTATTCTTCCAAGCAAACCAGTTTTCTGCGCGGCAAAGCTGTTTGATTTATTTTTCATAAGCTTTTTAATCCTCTACATCCTGATCTTGTCTTAGCCTGGAGGGAATGCTTAGATTTTTGACCTGTTGGTTCCTGAAAACCAAGTGCCAGAGTTTGTTGGTGATAATTTCTCATCCAAAGGCGGTTGGTTCACATAAGCCCTGGAAGCTCTGAATGCTTTTTTGACCTTTTTGATGCTCTCCCTTCCCTCACACCGATCCTTTTCACATTAAATGTGCTCACTCATGCATTTCTCGGCACTGAATTTATCCTGGTTTTTAGGGTGGCGCTCTCTTTGTGTCATTAAATTATTTTATTGATTTCCCTCCTTTAATAAAGGAAAAAAAAGTTGGAGAAATAAAAGCCCTGGAGTGGCTGCTGTAGAAGAAAATAGTTGAACAAAGAGCTCTGGCATAACCTTTGATAATCCACAGCGTTTAGATCTGCCTCCAATGTTTTATTAAAGTCTTATATTGTTTAGTAGTTTATTTTTGGTGGAATCTTTGTCTTTTCCTTTGGGATTTGGGGTAATGTTTTCCTGCAAAGGTCAAGCATTAAGAGACTACCCAGAATGTCTTTCTTTTCTTTAACGGAGCTGGTGATTTCACTGCTAAGTTAAAAAGTGGTTTTGTTTTTAAAAAAAGGAAACGTGCATTGGTAAACCCAAATCTTTGGTCTCCCTGCTGACTTTTTTGCCATCCTTAAGGAGACAGACATAACTAAGACATACTTTTTGTTGCCCATTTTAGCCAATAAATATTTTTAAATGCTGAGGTACGGGGAAAGCTGGGCTAGTACAGGGAAAGTCTCCTTCTCATTAGGTATGGGGTCCAGCCCTTTAGTAGCACACAGCTGAAGTGTGTGCTACTAAAGTGTGTGCTACACAGCTGACTGAAGGCTTCAAAATCATTTGGGCTCTTGTAGTTTTAGCCACAAGTGAAAATGGAAAAAAACCGAGTCAAAACCAACTGTGTGTATGGGCATGGAGAGGGAAAATAAGTTTATTCAAGGAGTGCTGTGATAGTGGGTGCAAAGCTGCTGATTTGTAGTAGAGCACTTGGAGACAAACCGTAGGTAAATGTAGGAGAACTGCAGGAGTTTTGGCAAGGGGCAAGAGGTCCTTTGGTGCCTGTATGTGGAGCAGTGCAGGGTGTGAGCAGTCCCCAGTTCTGAGCATGCTGTGCTGGTGGTTTCTCCCTTGTGTGCAGCTGGAGACAAACATAGGTTAATGTAGGAAGGCAGTTTTGGGGAGGGACAGAGGTGCTTTGGGGTGCTGTGCAGGGTGTGAGCAGTCCCCAGTTCCGAGCACACCGTGCTGACGGTTTCTCCCTTGTGTGCAGCTGGAGACAAACCATAGGTAAATGCAGAACAGCAGGAGTTGTGAGGAGGGGCAGAGGTGCTTTGGGGTGCAGTGCAGGGTGTGAGCAGTCCCCAGTTCTGAGCACACCGTGCTGACAGTTTCTCCCTTGCATGCAGCTGGAGACAAACATAGGTGAATGTAGGAAGGCAGTTTTGGGGAGGGACAGAGGTGCTTTGGGGTGCTGTGCAGGGTGTGAGCAGTCCCCAGTTCTGAGCACACCGTGCTGACAGTTTCTCCCTTGTGTGCAGCTGGAGACAAACATAGGTAAATGTAGGAAGGCAGTTTTGGTGAGAGGCAGAGGTGCTTTGGAGCGCTGTGCAGGGTGTGAGCAGCCCCCAGTTCCGAGCACACCGTGCTGACGGTTTCTCCCTTGCGTGCAGCTGGAGGACNAAGGGGCAGAGGTCCTTTGGTGCCTGTATGTGGAGCAGTGCAGGGTGTGAGCAGTCCCCAGTTCTGAGCATGCTGTGCTGGTGGTTTCTCCCTTGTGTGCAGCTGGAGACAAACCATAGGTAAATGTAGAACAGCAGGAGTTGTGACAAGGGACAGAGGTGCTTTGGGGTGCAATGCAGGGTGTGAGCAGCCCCCAGTTCTGAGCATGCCGTGCTGACGGTTTCTCCCTTGTGTGCACTTGGAGACAAACCGTAGGTAAATTTACCTACGTAGGGAAATGTAGGAAAGCAGTTTTGGTGAGGGGCAGAGATCCTTTGAGGCATGATGTGAGCAGTCCCCAGTTCCGAGCACACCGTGCTGACGGTTTCTCCCTTGCGTGCAGCTGGAGGACGGCGTGAGCGCGGCGGGCGGCTGGCACACGGTGCGAGTGCCCGGCAGCGAGAACGAGCTGCGCCTCACCGAGCTGGAGCCCTCCAGCCTCTACGAGGTGCTGATGGTGGCCAGGAGCGCCGCAGGCGAGGGCCAGCCGGCCATGCTGACGTTCCGCACCAGCAAGGGTAGGTGCAGCACAATGTGCCCTGTGTCCTGGCCTTCCAGAGACATTTATTTAATGACATCAGTCATTTAATGGCATCTGCTAAGCCATATGTGAAATATTCTGCAATTTATTTGCTAAAGAACAGCCTCTAATAGCTAAAATTGCTGTAGGGCAAACTTCCTTGAGTGTGAGGCTGTTGGTAAGTAGAAGCTATTAAAAGCTTGATAATATTATTTTTGGGGTGATTGTTAAGATTTGTACTGTGAGGTTTCTCTTGCTTTAAGGAGCAAAGTCGGGAGCAGCCTGTCCTTGTTGAGGTTTTTAATCACAGAAGAAACTCTGCATTGAGTTTTCATGTGTCAACAAAGCTGTTCCTGGTTTGCTTTGCAGACACCTCAGTGACAATCTCTGCTGACCACAAGCCAGCTGTTCTGACAGTTGTGTGCAGACAGCAACAAGCACAATATTCCTAATCAGAGCATTTTTTCTTTCAAGCTTGGACGCTGGTGCCTGTGCTCTTTAGCACACAAACAAGTAGATATTTTTTGTACTACTGTCCAAGAATGGCTTTTAAGTGACAGAGGGCAGGGTTAGATGGGATATTTGGAATAAATTCTTCCCTGAGAGGGTGGTGAGGCCCTGGCACAGGGTGCTCAGAGAAGTTGTGGCTGCCCTCTCCCTGGAAGTATTCAGGTCAGGTTGGATGGGGCTTGGAGCAATCTGGGATAGTGGAAGGTGTCCCTGCCCAGGGTAGGGTGTAGACCAAGATGAGCTTAAAGGTTTCTTCTGATTCAAACCAGTCTGGAATTCTATGAAGGACAGGATAGCTTAATTTTTTTTTTTTTAAAGAATTAATGTATTCATGAAATTTGTGAAACATACTTAGATCCTTTGCCCTATCTGTCCTTATTATCATTCTGTCAATGAACAGATACAAAACTGATGGCCCTCAACCTCTGAAAATCTCTCCCCCACTAAAAAGGTCAACAACCCCCTAATTGTGACCTACCCACCCCCTACAACATCTTTGTCTGATGAAACTTTGGGTCCCTCCCAGGCACCAGCCTAACAGCTCAAATCCTGGCTGACCTACCACTCGCCCTACACGGCCCAGCAGACACAGCCCCAGCCTGCATCGCCCTCAGCCAGACACTCAGAAATGTTCAGTATGGCTGACTGGTCCCTCTCCTGCTCCAAATGGAGCCTCATTCTTCATCTGTATCTGTCAGCATGCTAGATGAGGATTCTATGGCTCCTACTTACACAAAGAAACCTCTAACACAGGAGTCCTTCTGCTCCCCCTTCATAGGCTGTGTGCTACCATGAGGCCAAACACCATTTTGAGAGGCCACAATCATCCATCCCCAGCCTCTTCTAAGCCATCCCCTTCCTTGCACAGACCCTCAGAGGGTGAGTCTGAGAAGGATTCTGTGTAGAACACCCCACACTTACCTGATTTTTTGCACTACACCTCCTCCCTTTATCATCACAGGTGCACATTCCTCCACCCCACCTTCCTCCATGTGTCAGGTTCAAACAACCTCCAGGGTATTGTACCAAACTGACAAAATCCCATTCCACCCATACTTTTCCATAAAAGACATCCTAGTGTTCATACTCACGTTCCTCCTCCTCCTAACCCTCCCAGCTTACTGGGGGGGCTGAGAAAGCTTCACACCAGCAAAGCCACTTGTCACAGCCCATCACATTAAACCCAGATGATGATTCCTCTTCACTGTCCTGTGGTCAATCCCTGGCAAACTCGGGGGAGTCAGTACTGCAATCCCTACCCTGTTCCACACTATCCTGCCACCCCTACTGCCACAGGTCAAAAGCCCTCTCAGCCTGGTGTACTGGCTCCAGCTGCTTCCACAGCATTTTTACTCCTCTAGACATGGATTTCAGTGTGTATTCCTCCCATCTGGTGATGTTGTGATGAGTGGGCTTGGCAGCACAGGCAGGAGCTGGCAGCATCACCACTAAGCACTGTGGGTGTCAGTACTTCAGATGGACAGTCACTCACCCACAAGTGCCTGGATGGGAAATTCTCTTGCTCTCCCAGAGAAACTCCCTGATTGCTATCCTGACTGTCCAGCTTGGGATTTGAAGCCAGGGCAGCACGCTAGCAAGTGACCTTATAGAGTGAGCATTGACAAACAGCATTTCCTTATGCAGGCCCTACACTGATGTACTGTCTGTCAAATCTTCTTAGAAAGAACATCATCCTCGAAAAACACACAGGCTCCATCTCCACCTGCAGGAATCCCCAAACATCCCATTGTTCATGAAGGCACAAATAATTTCGGTGTCATCCTTCCGGACCTCTCTCGCCACAGTGGAGGTAGGAGTGTGGATGGTTTGTGATTTGGGCACTAAAAGAGCTGTGTCTGAGTTAACCTGTGTTTATTACTGCTCCAGGTGCTTGTATTGCCTCCTCCTATTCTATTTCCTGTTTATTCTGTGGTTACTCTGTTACATAGGATATTTCCTAGGATGCTGCTGCCTGCATGTGTGGCTCTCAAAAAACAAGAAAATTTTCTCTTACAACCCATATTCTTACTGCTCATTTTTAAACCTGTGGTTTCTTTTTGCTAAATACTCTGGTTTTCTCCTTCCCTCCACTGAGAAAGAGCCAGAGGAAGAGGAAATGGGAAATGGCTGTGTCAGAGCTTTAAGTTCTCAAAGTGTGTGATATCTGTTCTCAATGTTTTCCTGTGGCTTCCCAGGGACAGGCTTATTTCTGATGGTGAGGAGATATAAGCACTTCCCAGCAGATGTGATGTTTGGCCTGGTTTCCAGTGAAAAGAACACGTTTATAGTCCTTTTTCTCATCCCCCATTCCCCCAGCCTTTGAACTCCTTGGCCTGGTTCAAGCAGATTTACTCAGGGGCTGAGATCTCAAAGGTATCTAAAATCTGGGGTAAAGCCAAAGGTGAGTGAAGAGGTTTAACAACACAGGCAAGGAGCTGAGTTTGTGGCAGCACTGAATGTCAGAGGAGCCACACAAGTTACTGAGCCATGCCTGGCTGCAAATGCTCAGCTGCATCATGCCCCAGAGCTGCCAGCCTGCTGCTCCTTGCTCCACTCCTCTCCTCAGCACTAGCTCCAAGTTCATGAATCCAGGCTGGTTTAGTAAAGCCTCACAGCTCTTACAATTTCAGATTTACTAACACCCCTCTTTCCATTCTCTCTGTCCCACTGCTGCCTGTAACTTCAGTGAGTTCCGTAAGTACATCCTGGTGCATGCTTTGTTCTCTCTTCCTTCTCATTTCTTCAGCGCTCGTTAATGCAGATGGGTTGAAGTCTCATTGGGTCTGGGGGGATTTTGGGGGCTTGAAAATAAGAACCATGTTTTTCTTGTTCACTTAGTGTATGTGTCTGTTTTCATGTAGAAATGGTTGGAGTAGTGGAATACCATATAATTTTTTAATATTATATTGGTAAGATAATCAGTTCCTCTTGAATTGTTTGTTCATCATCCATCCTTTTCAGCAGAGTAAGGACAGTGGTGATTTCAGGAGGATTAAAGATTCTCCTTGTTAATACGTGAAATCCAACACAATCATCAGCAACAAGTCTAGTCAGTTGTTAGTGAAAATGAAGTTTCAGCTGACTCTAATCCTCTTGTAACCGAATTTCCCCTTTCAGTTCCAGAAGCCCCTGACCGACCCACGATATCCACGGCATCGGAATCGTCCGTCTACGTCACGTGGATCCCCCGTGCCAACGGGGGCTCCCCCATCACTGCCTTCAAAGTGGAGTACAAACGCCTGGGTCGCAACAGTGACTGGCTTGTCGCAGCTGGCAACATCTCCCCCTCCAAGCTGTCTGTGGAAGTTAGGAACTTGGAGCCAGGTATCAGAAATGATCTTTCATTACTGCAGCTCTTTGGGTTTTCTTCGTTTTAACTTCTGCTTGGATTACCCCGTTTCTGCTCCATTAGGTTTGGGTTTTGTGTATGGCCTAGGAGCTCGTTACATGAATTCAAGTTGATTTCTGGCTTTCCAAGTGGAAAAAAAACCCACCATAATTTAATTCTTGTTCATGTGGAGAGGAGGGTTGTGTATCACTGCTATTTTTAACTTAATTGTCCTAGAGAAAAATGCATTAATGGAAAAATGTCTGTCCTGACTTCTTCCAGTGTCTAGCCCTGAAAACTCAGGCAAAAAACACAAGAGAAGATGGAGTGGATGGTGATAGGGATCCTTTGAAGCATTTCTCAGTGCCCACCAGATTAGGGATTTCCTGGGCTGATGGAGCTATCTCCAATAGCCTTTGGACTTTCCTTGAGTGACTTCTAGAAGCTGTTTATATTGCCACATCAGCCTGTGGCGAGGACTCCTCTCCTTTTCTAACTGAATGCTGTGCAAAAAGCACTTCCTAATCTGTTTAGTCTCTCCTTGAATCCTTTTTCCAGCACTTGTTTTGCTACAAGGGCTTCTTTCTTTTCCCTCTTTCCCTTAAAAGGAGAAATGTACAGGTTCCGAGTGATCGCAGTGAACAACTACGGGGAGAGCCCGCGGAGCGCGGCGTCGCGCCCCTACCAGGTGGCCGGGTTCACCGGCCGCTTCTCCAGCCGGCCCATCGCCGGCCCGCACATCGCCTACACCGAAGCCATCAGCGACACCCAGATCATGCTGAAATGGACGGTGGGTACAGCAGTTCTGCCTGTTCTTCCCACAGTTTGTACTGCCAAGTTGAGGATTAAGAGCTGGTGAGTGGGGGGTTTCCTCCCCACGAGACCTGGCGATGATCGTGTTCCTAGGACGGGGCTGAGGCAGTTCATGTCAGTATGACAGAACTGGGGGACTTAGTGGGACTCGAGCCCTTTGCCCCCATTTCCAGATGCTTTTTCCCGCTCAGAGGCAGCCCTGTCAGTTGTCTGCTGCCTTTTGCACCATCTCCCAGCTTCCCTCCACCCCACTCCCCTTCCAGCTCCCCGGGGACCCCGCGCACTCCTCCTCGGGTTACGCCAGATGTGCCCAACTGGCAGCTCCAGTGAGAGGCTGCAGCCGCCCCGGTCCACCTGCTCTGGCACAGACATCTCAGAGGCACCAGTGGGCTTAACTCTGTCCCAAGCCCTGTTCATGCCATGAGTTGTGAGTGAGTTGGCTCCGTTTCCTGCAATTCCTGCTGCTTTTGTCAATCCAGGCTGGGGTGGCTGGGAGAGTGTTTCAAACCCGCCGTCTTCCCTCACATCCAGTGGAGGTTTCATGTTAGAGAAACATTTTCCTTTCCCCTGTTACCTCGTCTATTGTAAACAAGTACTTTAAAGTCCTTATTGAAACCCACAGAAATTCTTTGCTCTTGTTTTGAAATCTAACCCCCTGGTATACTTTGGAGGATTTAATGTGTAGAGTTCCCAGTGTTAGTTTGCTCTGCTAGCTCAGCCTTAAGAGATGTTAAGGATAATAAACTTAAAATAACCTCTGGTTCCTCAGGAGGCTGCATAACTTAAAGATTCTTGAGCTGATTTTTAGAGTGACCTTAACTCTTTCTGAAGAGTTTTATGGTTTTAACTTTTCCATTTCCATTAATCATGCAGATTTTCAGGCTGTGCATGGTCAAACCCTAACTGAGGGGTTGGGAAGTAATGTGGGAGGAAAGTGTCGGCCCCAGCTCAGTCTCTTGTACCCATCCTACTCTCTGGCTACTCAGGGGAGCTCAGTCACCTTTGCTTACACAACCTTATTAAAGATACTCATATTTGCAGAGGATGAGCAACTCGGTAACAACAACTCATCAGGACTCAGTTAAAACTTTCCTTCTCTCATGCAGTCTCTTAAAATTCTTTTGTAGTACATCACATCGAGCAACAACAACACGCCCATCCAAGGATTTTATATCTATTACCGGCCCACGGACAGCGACAACGACAGTGACTACAAGCGCGATATCGTGGACGGTACGGTGCCGGGCACGCCTGCTTGGAGAAGGGGAAGGACACCCTGTAGCCATGTTGGCTGTGTTTATATGAAATCTAAACTGCTTTTCCCAAGCAGTCTTTGTAATATATCTCACAGAAGGAGCTATCTCAACTCCCTAACGTCGGGTTTTGCCCACACGTGAGCTGGTTTCTTCCTTCTGAAGCCTCTTTGACATGGAAGCCTGAGAGCTAAATACTGGGTTTAAGTTTGGCTTGTTATACAAATCCTTAATGAAAATCTGTTTAAACTGGTGTAGCTTCAAGTTGTATGAAGAGAAAGCAGTGTAAATGAGGTTTAACCCAGGGTAAAAACATCTGGGTTACAGACTGTACTAACAACTAGCTGGCTTTTAAAATTATTTACCCCAGCATGGACTTTCTAAGCTGGTAGAACCTTGTGTGTAATTGCCCTTCTCTCCTCTTACTTCGCCTAATCACTTCTCCTGCTATAAGGAAGTTGCTTTTAGCCTCCAGTGCTGTAGCACTCTGCAAATGCAACTATGTTTGTGCTTCATTTTGCCTTTTAATCAAGTTATTTTTTTCCCCTGTGCATATTAGATCATCATTTTCCTGGAAGAAGTTATTAGATAATGTCTATATTAGTCCAGAAGTGGAAAACCCTTTTAAAAATATTTTATTTAATGTCCTTATTGCTCGGCCTGAGCAAATGCAGTGATCTCATTCTGGCCCAATGACGTTAATTATTTTTTTCCCCCTCATTTATTCAGTTACAAGAGGAATGGACATTCATTTTGAAAATTTTCCCCTGCCAGACAATACTGCACATAGTACTTTGATGCATGACATAAGCTTTTGCACACTATAAAGCTATTAAAGATCCAGAGTTTGAGCTCAGAGGCTTTAAAGAACCTTATGCAGGCTTCACCTTCATCTGCAAATGTACTTTAGCCTTTGCTAGACAGAACTTGTGTGTTTATAAATCTTATACACTGAGCAGTTAGTTGTTTAAGTGGGCTCCACTGTGCTGTGAAATTAGCTTGTTTCAGGTTTTTTTTCCGAGCGTGTGTGTATTGAACTCTTTGTGGCAGTCTGAAACCATTAGCAGCTGCTCCGCTCTGCCAGAGCCTGCAACAGAAATCACTTGGTGGAAAGATTTAAACTTCAACTTTTCTTTACTGTGCTCCCTTAAATTAGCTTTTCAGGAGGAAAAAAAAAAAAAAACCGAGAGAGAACTATTTTCAATTAAGTTGTGATTGGAAGCACTTGATGTGAAATATGTAGAGGAACATGTGACTTAAGGTATTTTTGCCATAAATCACTTGTTCTTTGCTTTTTCCCCCCTCTGTTACCTTTGAATTAATCTGCTTTATGACAGGGAATTTTATCTTGAAAAGACTGCATGAGTTGTGGAAAAAGTGTTGTGATGCCTGTGCTAGCTAAGTGCTTGCCGCAGGCTTTCCTCACCGCTTCCTGTTAAGTCTTGTCTTTCGAGACATTCAAAACTCTGCAGAAACTTTTTTTTTTCCTTATAAATGCCGCTGCAGGCAAAATCAGATTTTATTTGAAGGGAAAAAAAAGCAAGCAAAAAGCTCTGATGGCTCCTCGGTATCTCTCAGCCGCTTTAAGCAAAAGCAAAAAAAATCAGCCCTGTCCTGCAGCGATGGTCTGCATTTCTCCGTTTCTGGTCTGAATTTCTGTGTTTCGAGAATCCTGGAGATTGAATTTTAAATGTAAATGCAGTCTGATGTCAGTTGTTTAAATGTTTTCCCTTGCTAATGGTGCACGAAGAGGACAGTTAAAGTGCCTGTACTGATTCCAGTTCCACTAATGGTTTGAAGCGGAAACCTAAAACCTGGTGTAGTAATTACCGAAAGGAATGCTTGGGGGTGGGGGCGCCGGGAAAACCGAGGTTGAATCTTGGGAAAACGTGCGATTTAGGGAAAGGCAGCTCCAGCTTCAGTCAGGGCTTGTCCGCCTTCACTGGGATGTGGACACTGGGATGTGGACCGTGCTGGGCAGCCCCTGGTCCAGAGGGGCCCTCCCGGGTACCCCCGCCCTGCTGGGGCCGGGCAGAGGGTCCGGACCTGGGCTGGGGTCCCGGAGGAGTTTGAGCAGCATCACGTTGACAGCCCCTGCCCGCCGAGCACGCCTGAGCCTCTTTATTAATGCTTAAATCAGTAGGTGGTAGACAGTTCCTAAGAAACAGTAGAAACAGTTCAAGGTGGTATTTTCCAAGAGGGATTAAGAGCACTCAAACAGTTAATTAAACTCCCTAAAAAAAAAAAAAAAAAAAAGGGTCGCTGTTTAGTAAAATTTGTCACAAGCCCATGAAAGTAAAAACTGGGAGTGATTTATCCTGAAGTGCTCAGTACTTCAGGAGGGTGTCTAAATGAAATGCTGGCCGGGGGCCAGAGATGACAAAACCGTCCTATTAGAGAAGATTGCTTGGCTGGGGCTGGGGCTGGGGCTGGGGCTGGGGCTCGGGCTCTGCAGGGGCAGTGGCACCGGGACAGTCTTGCTGCGTTCCCAGGATGGTTTATAAAATGCACGTTCAATTATTTATTTGGGGTTTTGGCCAAATTGAGCAACCTAGATGTGTCCTTCCCTTGTGACACCAATGGCTGCAGTGGTACCTTGCACCTCTAGAAGGTCTGCTCACAGCCAAGTTCTTCCTTGTCCCAAGCTCTCTGTGCCCATTTTCCCTGTTATTTGCTCAGTGTACTGTAAATAGTCAGCACAATCCTCCCTAAACCCATCCCTTTGGCAGTTCCATGTTTAGGGTGCACAGGGCTGCTGTTGAGCTTAAATGCATATGTGTGGGCACTTGCATGTCTGGGTTTTGAGTTTAGTGAGTTCTGGCTTTTGTAGAGAATGACTTTCTTTGAAAGAAAATACTGAAAAAAACCTCACTTTAATTCATCAAAAGGTCCTTCTAATAATCAATTTCACAAGATAACACAAGTCTTAGAGGGTCATGGAATAATTTGGGTTGAAAGGGACCTTCAGGGTCATCTAGTTCCAACCCTCTGTCATGAGCAGGGATGCCACTCGTGGACCATGGTTTCAGCTAAGTCCATAAACTACAACTGAAGATTTTTGTGCTAACAAGACAAGCTGCAGTGCCCCTGCATTTGGTAGAAGAGGTCCCTGCAATGGTCCTTGTCCATAATTCTGGCTCCTGTGGGTAAATGAACTGCAATCAATTTACTTTTTGTCCCCCCCCCAGGTACCAAGCAGTGGCACCTGATAAATCACCTGCAGCCTGAAACTTCTTATGACATTAAGATGCAATGTTACAACGAGGGAGGGGAGAGTGAGTACAGCAACGTGATGATCTGCGAGACCAAAGGTGAGGCTGGGGGCTGAGCCGAGGTGGCCTTTGGGATGGGAAAGATCCACTGGGGGAATTTTTGTGCAGCACAAAAGTCAGCTGCAATGATGACCGTAATTTTCTGGAATGTTTCGGAGGATTGTTTTGTCTTCCGAAGCTGGGATTGTTTTGAACATATGGAAAGTGATCCCTTGCACTCCTGAGGCTCTCAGCAGAGCGCTGCAGCTTTGCCTGCCCTCAGAGATAGCGCTGCTGCCTCTGCGCTGCTGATGGCCTCTCCTTAGGAGACAACCATGCGCCTGAAGATGACAGAATTGATTTGTACATCTGTTTTATGTCTTCAGGGCTCTGTGACACGTTGTATAAGTGCAGACCACAGCAATTGATGGCTGTGTTGGCTGCCTCCATCCCTAATCCTGCATGCCTCTGGCACAAAGTTTGTACTGTTCTCGGGAAGTGTCAGATATGGCAGTCACATTTATTTTGCGAAGAATTCCTGTCTCCTTTAATCTCTAAAACCAAGTAAGGCTGTAAAGGGAAAATGCAGACAGTAAACTTCAAATGCAGTGCTATGAAAAAATGTTTGAAAAAAAAAAAAAGAAAAAAGCCCTCTGGGAGCGGAAGCATCAAAATTCAGTGAAGTGAGTAGTGAAATCTTTGAAGGAAGGAGTAGGAGCTGCAGGGCTTCAAGGCTGTGCACACAGTTGGTCTCCCTCCTGCAAGGAATATAACTTTCTTCTCTAATTTTAAAATGGCCAAGATGTAATCTGTCATTCACACTGCCTCTTCCTTAAAATTTATCTCCCCCAGGTTTATAAGGGTGATCCAGCTTATCCAGCATACCTGCATGGAGGTGCTTGTGTCTCTCTGACCAGCTTCACTCTTAAGCCAGGCACCTCTTTTAGGATTTTAATGTCAAATGAAATAAATCTGAACTGTGGTGTACTGGAAACCAAAGTAAATGCATTTCCTGGGTTAAACCAGCATTTCATTTTCAGTGATTTTCTGTTCATCTCTTGGTTGATCTTCAACTGTGTGGTTTGGAAAGGGGGTTAGCAGGGTTCACATCAGATAAGGCTAGGTCATCTGGCAGAGCCTGGGCGAGAGAAATGAGTGTTGTGGTTTTTCCTGACCTCAGAAGTGGAAAGATTTGTGCTCTTTCAAGTTGAGAGTTAGAGCAGTTGTAGCCACGGGTACCTCGAGCGGCTCGTTAAAGTTCAGTGACCTCAAAGAGTGGGTGAGCAGGCGGGATAATCACCATTTTCCAAGGCAAACAGTTATTACCCAATAGGAGTTGGCATTCTCATTGTAAGATTTAATGTTGACTTGGAAGCTTTCTTTGCGAGGCATCGGGACTCAGACTCGGCATTAATTATTCTCATTTCATGACGAAAAACACATCTAGAAAATGCATTTAATGGATGTACCTGTGCTTTCTCTACTCACCCAGTGAAACGCACGCCGGGAGCGTCGGAATATCCGGTGAGAGAGCTGAGCACGCCCCCCAGCCCCCCCGAGCGGGCCGGGGGCAGCGGGGCCGTGGCTGCCAGCGGCCCCGTGCGCAGCAGCGACATGCTGTACCTGATCGTGGGCTGTGTCCTGGGCGTCATGGTCCTCATCCTCATCGTCTTCATCGCCATGTGCCTCTGGAAGAACCGGCAGCAGAACGCCATGCAGAGTGAGTGGGGGTTGGTTTCATGAGGAAAATATTAGCAGAGTGAAATTAGGAATGTCCATGCTGAGTTTTATGGATGGGAAACAGATTCCTGTTAGGAGCCAACTTGCATTTCTGTAGAGACCTGTACTTCCAGGTGGGCCTTAGGTGCAGACTTGGGTTTTTAAGAGCAGCAATGTCTCCATTTCTTCACACTGATGCTCCCTGTCCTGCTGCATATCTGGAGGATTGTGATGCAGTTTCACCCAGGGAATGGTGTGGGAAAGGCCTGGGCAAAGTTTCTGCAATTTGTGTTTAACTTTAAGCCCCTGCATAGATCTCTGATGACTGCAGAGGCAGAATGTGTGTAATTGTACTCACTTGTTAAAATTGTGGAGAGTTGAACCCTGGATCTCTCCCTTTCTTGAGTGCACGTGGAAAGAAAGAAAACTTGCAGCTCTAGGACAAGTCCCTTGTTACCTCTTAGTCCCTGCACAATGAGATGGCATTCGACGGCCAAGTCTTCCAGAGAGGTGTTAATAAGGAAAACCTGTTCATTAGCGAGCAGGAGCTTTGCAAGGTGCTCTGCATCCACCAACAACCCAGAGCCAGCAGAATCTCTGTACTGGCCTTTTCTGCTCCTTTTGCATAAATCAGCCTTGCTCTTGCCACGGCCTGTGGTTATTTTTAAATGCTCTTACTCTCCTACAGAGAGAAATGTAGGAGATAATAAAGATAGTGTCTTCAGCTGCAGCCCAGAGAGATCTTCTGGAAGCAGCTTATAGCAGATACAGCAGAAGGGCTGTTGGTGATACAAAAGGCCTGGTTTTAGGATGCTCTTGTAGTGATTGACATCAGCCAGGTCCTTCCAGACCAACATTTCTGGCCTGCTCTCCAGGATGTGGCTGTTTTCCATGTCTCCTTGCATATGCTAAGCAGTTGGATATCAGAGTTAGTTCACAAAAGCTGGAGAAAGAAAAAAAAAGTTTCTTTATTTTTTAGGGTTGCTCGTTTAGCTTCTCATTTATCACTGGAAGTGCTTTCAGTAAAAATGTCTTTTGCAGAATACGACCCTCCAGGCTACCTCTACCAAGGGGCAGAAATCAACGGGCAGATGATCGAGTACACGACCTTACCCGGGACCAGCCGCGTCAACGGCAGCATCCACGGGAACTTCCACACCAACGGCCTCGGCAACGGCTGTCCCCACATCCATCACAAAGTTGCCAATGGTGTCAATGGGATCATGAGTGGAGGGGGAGCAGGACTGTACCCAGGGCACACCAACTCCCTGTCCAGAACACACATGGACTACGAACATTCCCATCACCTTGTGAACGTAAGGCCCTACACTGGGTGGGAGGCTCAGCCCAGACCTTGGGGTTTATTCAGGGGCTGTAGAAACAGGCTCAATTTGGGTGGGGGAATACTCATCCATTGATAACAGCCAGTTCCACTGAATTCCTTATCCCAGAGGAAGCAACTGGGCTGATATTTGTGATACAAACATCATGGTTTTCATTTGAGAATATCAGATGACAGCAAGAATTCCACTTACTCTGGGAAATCTGCCTCTACCCCCCTCCTAACAGCATGTAAGCTCTGAGAATGCCTCAGTGCTGGGCTGAGATACTTTACTTGTACATATGGTATTTCTCAATCTCCAAGTTAAATACATTTAATTATAGCTGCTTATTCTGCAGCTTTATGGATCACCCGTTTTTCCCCCACCTGTTTCAGATCTGTAACTCTGAGCAATGCTATTAATTATGGCAAAGCACGAATGGCACAGGAGGTTCCATGGAATGAAGTGCCCCATACATCTTGAACTGCAGCAGAGCAATAATGCTGCTTTTTTTTTTTTTCAGTCCCCTGTTTGTGACTGTTGAGACAGGCTCGTTTTTTGTTTTGAAATTGAAAATAAAATTAAAAACTAAATTCAGTCTGCGATCCAGCCTTTGTATGCTGTGGAAAAATACTTCATTTGCTGAAACGTGTCCTGTTTCCAAGAGAGAATAATGATTTCATTATTGTCTATGGAAACAGATGGCTTGCATTCAAACTTACTAAACTTACTCAAAACTGTGAACATTGCCCAGGAAAACTGAAAGAAAAAGTTCAAAAGTCTGAATAACCCATGCTGTTTCTGGAGAAAAAAAACGGGTCTATTGTTTGTGTTGGTAATTGAGCACAAGCACTTCATTTTATTGAACAACAAATTAGCACTTGCACAGTAGTTGCCACTTCAGTTCCCTCCAGTCTGAGCCCAGACCAGTCAGTTCTTCACCCCATTTTGCCCTTGGCCTACCCATGGAGCAAGAAGTGCCCACTTTTGGTTGTTTTCAAGAGCAACCAAGACCCAAACTGGATTTTTTTTGACCTGTCCAACCTCCCAGTGGGTGAAACTCTCCAAAAATCTCCAAGCCCTCAGGGAGGGAACATTTACAGTGCTCAAAAGCTTGCCCAGGAATAAGACTGGGAGTTTGCATTATGTTTTGTCCCCCCCATTTTTGTTTTTTGGGAATAAAAAGGAAATATGTTTGTGATGACACAGGCCTTGGTGCCTGGAGCTCCTCTGTACCATGAGATGTCCAATGCTGCTGTCTTGCTGGGAACAGGTGATGGGGTTGAGTTTTTTTCCCCCACTCCCTGTTGTAGAAAGTTTGAGTCACAGGATCTCTGCCCATGGAGAAGGGCTGGGACTGGCACGTGGGCAAGGCTACAGAGGAACAGGATGTTCTGATCCTCCTTAGGTCGCTCTTTATTGTTTCAATGATTGGGTTAAATGAGGAAGGGAGAAACTGGCCAGGATGGCAATCAAGACTAATTAGGCATTTCCTCAGTGCTCCCTATCCCTCAAAAATTTCAGGATAAGCTCTGTTTTTGCAAAAATAGGGATTGCTAGAAGTTGCCTACCACTTGAGCTGCCAAAAGCCAGGTGAGCCTTCCCAGCCTGGCTCCCTCCTGGAGCCCAGTGCAGGAGCCTGGCTCTGCAGCCCCCTTGGAGTGGCTCCCACATCACTGTCTGCCTGGTCCCTAACAATGAGGTATGTGTTAATCTGGGCATTTCAACTGGCTTGTAATGGCCCCGTTAGCCAAAACCAACAACACAAAATCCCTCTCACCCGGAGTCATTGCTGGCTGAGGAATTACCCCATCTGTACAAATACGAAATGGTTCAAAAATCAGTGTAGTGAAGTAAACTGATCTAATCGGAGTAATTACAGGAAAGTGGGATGGGTTTGTATGTGACATCAGCCCTGCAAATTTCATCCTCTGTCTCCCTAAACAAGCCTTGCGTGCTAATGAACAGCAATTCGATTTCATGTCTGTCATCAGCGTTAAAAATAAATTTATTTACAGTGTGTTTATTAAATTAAACCTCAGCATATTAAGCTGAAAACAGACCAGGGAAATGACCACATACTTGTCTAAGCTGCAGTTATTTACTTTTCCCTGACACACACACTGGCAAAGCCCTCCCCTGGCCTTTGGACAATCACTCAGTGTTGCCGTGCCACGTACAGCCTGGAGCAGGGCATCGATAACATGATCAGAGGGGGGAAACTGAGTCAAAGAGCTCTTGGGTGTCCCAACAGTGATTTGATTTCTGATTATTAATTATTAATCCTTCCTGCTGCAGGGTGGTGGGATGTACACGACAGTGCCGCAGGCTGACCCCTCGGAGTGCATCAGCTGCCGGAATTGTCGGAACAATAACAGGTGAGAAACAGCAATGACAGGTGAGAAATGACAATGACAGCTGAGAAATGACCTGCCCAGAGAACAGCCCTCCCTCTGGGCGCAGGGCTGGAGCTGGGGCTGGCAAAATATGAGAGCTGGAGTCCTGGCTAGCACGAGGAGCTCCATGGATGACCTGGAGAGCAGTTGAGGATTTTCCATAGGATAGAATAAAACAAGTTGTTAAAATTCCAGAGCTCACTCTGCTCAAAATGCTCCTCTGATGCTCTCTAGGAAGTGAGGTAGGTTGGGCATTGGGTTTAAAAAAAAAATCTGTATTTCCTGTGTTTTTCTTCAGTTCTGAGATAACAAAATCATTCCATATGGAGCTTGTCAAATCGGATTTAATTGCTCTTCTGTATTTTACACTTCCTGATATTCCCTTAAGAACACTAACCAACACACTCCTTTGCCTTCCCAATGCTGTTCTTTGTAAAACATGGAATTTGAAATTCTTGAGGCCTTCAGGAGGAGATGACCAGGCATTGTCAGAGTGGGATACATTTTTTTTCATGTGAAAAAGGATTCTTGTGTAGAATAAGGGAAAATCTGTTTTCTGCATTGTAGCTGGGAGTTGGAAACCTAATAAAAATTACTGAGTTTTCACTTTTGGAATTATTATCCTCCTTAGGCTTCTGACTAAATCTCTGGTTATTTTAATGATTACAAATAGGACTGAAAGTCAGACAAGTTGGGCTGCTCTGACTGGTAGGTTCTAGGCTTTTTTTTTCAATCATACTTTGATTTTTCAGTATTGTTAAAATTGTCAGCTGCCTTTAGGTGTGCATCTGGCTAAGCTGAGTTGAAATTAATCATTGAATCATTGAATATTTTAAGTTGGGCCCACAAGCATCATTGAGTCCAACCCCTTTTGAACAATAAAGCTGTTGTTGAAGGCAGAAAACACGTTCACTTTATTTTCATAGTTTTACTTTTTAAAATACCGATTATAATGAGCTTTGAATCCTTCTTCCTTCCATAAATATGTGCATGACAGTGTAATGCTGACAAGCTGCTGCTCGCAGGTGGAGCTGGGCATGCCTTGCCTGGCCCAGTGTCCCTGGCAGGTCTCAGGAAAGCCCAGTACGTTCCCTCACTCACCAGTGCTGGGATTTCGAGCAGGCTGTGCAGCAGCTCTCACCAGGATGTCTGAGACTTGTGGTAATTTAGAACACACCATGTGTGTTACACTGTAATTAAGAGCTTGCTTCCAGTGTTAAACACATTTCGTTTTTTATTTGCTCTTTTTTTTCCCTAAGAAAGCGAGGGAAAGAGTTCCACCCTCTGCAACTGCACTGCTCCTCCCAGACGGGTCATCAGCAGGGCCTGAACTTTGAGTTTTCACAGCCCCATTCTATATTTGACTGCTTGATAGAGAAACAAGTTGTCCCTTACAGCTGCCTTGCCCCGGAGGGGATCATTAACCTCGGCTTGGCAGAGAGCTGCACAGCAGGGACCGCTCTGTTCCTGTCCTGCCGCTGGGGGAATGGAGAGAGGACATGGGAGAGGGGAATGGAGAGGACCAGAACGTGCCTCAGCTTTACACCAGGGAGCTGGGTGTATGACAGGGCGAGGAGGAGGAAGAGGAGAACGAGGAGGAAGGCCTGTTGGGTTAGTGCAGTCAGCTCAGTAGGTTCTGGCAGGTGGGAATTTGAGGCTGGAGTGTTTTCCCCATTTTGTTCAACCTCACTGCACAGGTGAGGGCTGTCCCCCTGACCTGCCTGTCCTCATCCCACCCTGGAATCACCTGCTGAAATCAGGCAGGTCCCCCGTGGCAGGAGGGGAGGGGAGGTTCAGGTGGACACACCTCTGGCAGGCTGTGCCAGATCAGGAGTGAGGCCTTGGTGCCATGAATTCCTCACCAACCCATTTCCACCAAATGCCTGGAGCTGTTGCTGATTTGGGGTGAATGACAGCAGTTTTGTGAATTGTCACCACGTGCAAATGAATCCTAAAGGTTCAGCATTATTTCATAGCTGTTTTCAGCAACAGCCATCTCGGAGCAGGTTTTATTATTCCAGTGCTGAAATCCCTGGGTCTTCTGTTTAAATTAGCACTTTATCCCTCATAACTTCTCGTGGAGCCTTGCCAGAGGGAGAAGCTGCTGAAAACTGGAGACCCACTTTGCTATTGTGGACAAAGCCTGTGGTTGACAGGATTGAGAACTGATCTTTTTTCTTCTCTTGTGCCTTTGTGTTAAAGCTCTCAAGATACCTGATGTTTGCAGAGGAATTTACACTTTTGCAGATCTCTCTCCTTTGCAAATTCACTGTATTTTCATCAGAAATCTGAAATGCACAATTCAAATGTAGGAATATCCATTTGTTTTTCCAACCTTTTCATCTAAATTATGATTTTTTTTTTTAGATTATAGTTTAGGAGGGTTTTAGTATTAAGAAATTGGTAGAAGATGTGTTTTCCCAGCAGGGATTTTACAAGGCTCTTCCTCCACACTCTGCTCTGGATATCCCCATGGCTAGTTTCCATCAAAATGTGGTTATTGAAGCTTAGAAGGCTGAGCTGCTGAGTTGAAACATCCTTCAAGCTCTTACAATAATATAGAGGACTTCACTGACCCCTGTATCTTTAAGAAGAAACCCCCAGAAACATGCAAACCCAAACATTTAGATGGGTTTCTCTGAGCCTTTTTTTCTAAATAATAAGTGAGTGAAGTCAAAACCTCTGCGGAGAGAAAGGCAAACTAATAAATGGATTTGTTTGAGGACCAGATGTGTTTCATGTGGATTCTCCAGTGGCTTCTGTGGTATTTTGGTACTTGGAATAATGATTTTGGAGGCAGTTACAGGAGTGGGAGGACAAAATAGGAGAGTGAAGGTTGAAGCTTAGTGCTGCTCCATCCTCACAGCTTCTGGGAGAGGAGCAGGCTCCAGAGGGAGCCCATTTGTCCTGTTCTGGCTTTGCAGGTGAAGCATCTGCCAGAGGGAAAGCTCCCTACAGCTCCTCCTCTGACAAGTTCATTTGTGTTGTTGGGTGTTTCGTTGCTCTCTCAATTCTGGCAGTGTTGATCCCAGGTTTTGATCAGATTTCAGGTATGAACTGGGGCTCTAGGCAGGGTTGTAGGACAGCTCCCTCCAGCATGATGGTTTTCCTTATTGCTGTGGCTTTTTTAATGGAATAAAAGTGGTTTCTGTGACTTGGGCAGGACTTAACTCAGACTGCCAAGCTTAACATGTCCTGGTTTGAAACCTTTCCGAGCTCAGTGCTGGGCTGCTGTCGAGGTCAGCTCTGCTGGCTGCTGCCCTGGCACTGCTAGTGTCCCAGTCCATCTTTCCCCCTTTTCCAGCAATTTTTCATCTGCTCTGCTCAGATTTGTGCCACAATCAGTCTGGAGCAGCACACAGTGCTACTTGCTGAGCCAGCAGCTGAGCAGGCAGATCCCAGGGATCCATTTTTGTATTTCCAAATGCCAGTTTTAAACAGCCCCAGGGATGATAGACAGCAGTCAGAGCTGAGCTGATCCCTGTGAGCAAAGCAGGTGAGAGATGGGTTTACATCTGGTTGGGAAAAAGAGAAGAAGGGTGCTGAGAGTTGTATCTGCACTAGCACAGAAAGAGCTGGAGCTTGTTCAGCTTTCACAGGAGCATTTTGGGGTGTCAGTTGGTGTGAACACTTTCCATCCTTATTTCCATGTGTTTATCTGCAGATCCATCTCTGTCCTGCACCGCATAACAAGGAGCATCTTGGCGTGTAGTTTCTCAAAATTTGTGGTAGCTGTGCAAATTAACCTTTTACTTTTTGGGTAGTTATGGCTTTCTTATGTAGGAATTGTTTATATAAATATTCCCTGAGGGCCACATTGTTCATGGGACTGCAAACACTGAGGTGTTTTCCCTCGTGCTGCAATAGTATGTGTATCAAAGTCCTGGTCCTTTTTGTTTAGAGCTTAAATACCTCAGCTATAAAAATCAATTCAGCATTTTAACTTCAGTTCCACAGCTTTACACAGGTATTACAGGGCCACAATCTGACTCACACAGCAGAACAGGAGGGTTAAATTTATTCTATTGCATCTATTTTTCTAATTTGCATTCACTCCAATAGCACTTAGTATTTATTTTTCAAGGTACCTAAGTGTGCTGCTTGGGTTTCAAATTTGAGCTCTTTATATTGGAAGTGAAAACATGTTTTATGGAGTTGCTTTGATGGAGAAATGGACTCACAAGTCAGGTCATTGGGTCTCAGTCAATGGGAGAAGGAGCTGAGCGTGTTTTGAACGTTTTCAGCTGTCTGCTGGGAGAAAAAAAACCCACTCAGTCCTTTTCTCGATGTCAAGAAAATATATTTAAAACTGATTTGACAAATGCTCTGGTTGTTGACGTGGTAAAACACTTA
>VZRH01014904.1:31607-47093 GCA_013397555.1 Urocynchramus pylzowi | reverse complement strand
GCCACTCTGAGTAACTTTGGCCTCTGTCCCTCCCGCAGGTGTTTCACCAAAACCAACGGCACTTTCAGCAGCAGCGCGCTGCCCGTCGTGCCCCTGGGAGCCCCTTTCCAGCAGGACGGTGTGGAGATGAA
Source organism: Urocynchramus pylzowi (assembly GCA_013397555.1). Lineage (NCBI taxonomy): Eukaryota > Metazoa > Chordata > Aves > Passeriformes > Fringillidae > Urocynchramus > Urocynchramus pylzowi. The sequence continues at coordinate 46,962 of VZRH01014904.1, read as the reverse complement.
GCCCCTGAGCCCCCACGTGATGGTGGCCATGTGCCTGGCCTCGGCCAGCCCCGAGTGCAGCGCCCGGCTGGAGGAGGAGGGCAGCGAGGGCGCGGAGCAGCCCCCGGCGCCGCCGCACCCCTGCTGTCGGGACGGCATGAGCCAGCTCTCCGTGGATTGCATGGACGGTGAGGCATCCCGCAGAGCAGAGCACCTGGCTGGGAAGCTGGGAATCTTCTGTAGGACATCTGTAGGGAGCTTCATTTATTGCAGAGAAGCCAGTGATTAAACCCTTGTAAGAGCAGGCTTGGAGGAAGGTGAAGTGTCCCGCCTTTCCCATCGTGGAAGGTGGGAGCAGTGCTGCTCCAGTGCCTGGTCCTGTCATGCCCTTGTGATTGATGCCTCTAAACAGGGCTCATTGACACGTAAGGAGGCTGTGGCTGATGGATGCTGCACTCACAGCACCCCCACTGGCCCCAGCACAGGACACAAGCATTCCAGAGCCATCCTGGAGGCAGGAACTGGCCCAGGGAGGGACCCCGTCTCTGTTGGTGGAAAGAGGACCTGTTCTGCACCCCACCCTGGAATCGTTGCACCTTGTGTGCTGAAATCAGGCAGATCCCTCTGCATCCACCCCGTGGCAGCAGGGGGAGGGAGGTTCAGGTGGACACACCTCTGGCAGGCTGTGCCAGATCAGGAGTGAGGCCTTGGGGCCACGAACTCCTGAGTGACCCATTTCCACCAAATGCCTGGAGCTGTTGCTGATTTGGGGTGAATGACAGCAGTTTTGTGAATTGTCACCACGTGCAAATGAATCCTAAAGGTTCAGCATTATTTCATAGCTGTTTTCAGCAACAGCCATCTCGGAGCAGGTTTTATTATTCCAGTGCTGGGCTGACCTCCTCAGCATGACCTGTTGGATACAGGTGCTGTGCTGGGATAGAGCCTAGGCCTTGTGCTTGTGCCTGGTATGGTGGGAATGAGCCTGAGCCCAAAGAGCATCACCCACTGCAATGAGAGAGTTTTTGGGGCATGTGGTTCTGTCGAGCTGACAGAGAATCTCCTGCAAAACCCGACACAACCACTGCCCTGCTCTTGCTTTGCAGGCAGCAGCTTCCTGCACTCGGAGACATCGAACCGCATTTTGAGTTGGAGTCCCCTCATTCTTCAGCCTGTTTCCAAGGACTGTAAGGAAAAACCAGGATGGAGTTCATCTGGAGTCACCCTAAATGGTTCTGGGGACCTTTGTCAGCTCCAGCTGCGGGAGACCTGAGGCAGTGACCGTTGTCCCCACTTAACGCCAGGAACTGCACCGCAGCACCGCTGAAAGGGAGTCACGGGGGGATGTTAATTATAACAGAGAGAGTCACTATTTATTTTTTGTAGTAGTGTCATATGAATGTATCTTGGTTTCAAAATGGTTGCCTTTTTATATTATTTATGCCTTGAAATCCCTTTTTTTTTGTTGTTGTTTTTTTTCTTCCCCCACACACCACAAAACTAGCCTGGTTATGTTTATAAAAAAGAATTGTAATAATATAAAGAATGAGGATGGGAAATGTGGAGTGTGTTTCCATGGCAATTTACCAGCTGGACAAGTGCTTCTGAGGAGCCCGAGAGAGGGATGGATTTGAGCAGGTCTGAAATGACCAACAGCTGCCACCTCCCTGGCAGCTCGGTGACATGGCACTTGAGCCCTCCTTTCCATGAACACCTCTTGGCCTCTCTTGGTTTCTCTGGGAAGATCCCAATGAGGAAATAAGAAGATCAGTAAGAAAAATGAGCCTCGGTTGAGTCTGTCCTGTGCAGCTTGAAGCAGAACTTGAGTCACTGACTGTGTCTTTAGGTGCTCAATAACCCTTCTGCAGAAGTACAGGTGGAAATCCAGCCTGTCTCACTTTCCCACTCACAGAAGACAAAATCCAGTTCAACTCTTGGTTTGAGGGATTACTAACAGCTTGGATAGCTCTGAAATGAAACCAGTCATGGTGAAACAGCTCCCACCAGCCCTGGGCACGACTGCCAGGAACCCGCCCATCCTGGACACAGCACGATGGAGGTGCTGCAGCCTTAACTGCAGGGCTTGGGTGGGTGTTTTAATTTTTCCTTTCCAAATTTAATCCCAGTAAATAAACCAAACCAGTGCTTGCAAAGCACTCCCTCCCCCCACACGAGTCACAGTGCAAATCCCCAGAAATGAAGCACAATTTACAGGGATGGCCACCCTGAGGTGACACATGCAGCCCAGAGCAGTGTGTCCCTGGCCAGTCTGGGAAGGGAGGGAGCTGTGCCAGCCTGGCTGCAGCTGCTCCAAAGCCCTGGGGAGCTCAGGTCTGCTGGTGCAGCTTTGCCAGCCACAGGGTTTGGGGAGTGATGTCTGTGTGAGGAGGAAGCTCCTTTGGCAGCAGCAGCTTCATGGGCTGTTCTGTGTTGGGATGGGGGTTTTTATGTTTCATAGAATCCCAGAACAGTTTGATTTGGGAGAGACCTTAAAGCTTATCCCATTCCACCCCTGCCATGGGCAGGGACACCTTCCAGTATCCCAGGCTGCTCCAAGCCCCATTCAACCTGGCCTTGGGCACTTCCAAGACTGGGACAGCCCCAGTTTTTCTGGGCATCCTGTGTCAGGGCCTCAACCACCCTAACAGGGAAGAATTTATTCCCAACATCCCATCTAAACCTGCCCTCTGGCTGTATGAAACCATTCTCCCTTGTCCTGTAACTATCTGCTTATATAAGAAATCCCTCTCCCTCCTTTTTATAAGCCTGCTTCAGGTACTGGAAGGCCACAATGAGCTCTCCCCAAAGCCTTCTCTATTGCATTATTTGTGTTTATAATCTTGCCTTTTTTTAGGGTTGTGCATCATCCCAGCTAGAGCTGCTTTATTCCAAAGCTGTTTGCACACCATGGACTTCCCACCCGTGGGCTTTGGCTGCCACGTACCCCAGAGCCACCACAGATCTCCCTCCTCCCTTTTTGTTTGTCTCGTCCTCACAGCCTGGATTTTCCTATTGCAGGATCTGCTGCAAGGCTTTCTCCTTTTCCAACAGAGATTGGCCCATGAGTGGTTGGGATTTAACTGTGGCTGCTTCATTTTCCCCAAACACTGAAATTTAACCGTGGTTTTAAATTTAAATCTAAATTTAACCTTGCTTAAATCTCCCCTGTATTGTGGGTGTGTCAGATAAAGACGCTCTGTTTTCCAGAGAAGCTGTAATATCCCTTTGGAATGTTGTGTGTTTGGAAGTGATGGTTTTGCAGGGGGTTTGGGTAGGGTTTGTATTTCTGGGGGTGGTTTGATAAAGGGATCAATGCTGCTTTATGGCTGGTGTGGGGATTGGTACTCTGTGGGCACTGATCAAGGTTGGTTTGTGTGGCTTGATACTTCCCAGTGGATTATTATTAACCAAGTGCAGGAGAAGATGGCCCAAAGTGCCCTTGTCTCCACACACAGCAGAAGATGAGGACTCAGGAAAGCTGGGAACTGCCTGACACTTCCTTGGACCCTGCTTCCCTTCGTGCTTGCACCAATGCAGGGAAAAACCATCTCCAATCACTATTTTTAACCTCCTCCAGTTTGGCCTGAAACTGGGGAGTTTGGGGGTTTAGGAGATGAGGCCCCTTCCCATAGAAATCTTTGTGTCTGTTTTTGTACCACAGAAACCTCAGCACAGACCCAGAGCAGCATCCCCAGTCGATGCCAGCCCTGGGGCTGAGAGCAGCGCTTCGGCCCTCGGGCTTTTTTTCTGCCATCGGTGAGAAACTATTTATTGTAGCCTAAATATTTAGTTTAGCTCCAGCAGTAACTGCAGCCCCGGGGCTGAGCCAGAGGGGCTTTCGCCGGGTGCTGCATTTGGAGCCAGCTGCCTCGCAGCCCGCGGCACAGGTGGGTGCTGCCGTCCCGTGGTGTGGGAGAGAGGAGGAGAGGGAAATAAGGAGCAAAAGCCGGAGTGGTCACGGTGTCGCTGTCACGGTGATGGTGACATTAACTGGAGCGTCATCGGTGGTGCCTGGCGCTGCCGAGAGCGGCTCTGCAAGGGGTGGAGGAGCCCGAGTGCCACGGCTGGGTGCTGGCTCAGCGGGGCGGGTGGCTCAGCCCTCAGCCCGCCGCGGTACCTGCTGCCGGCCCGGGGGCGGACGGCTCTCCCTGTGCTGGTGCTGCTTCGGCAGCTGCTGCCGTGCCGGGGCCACGCGAGTCTCCCTGGGCCGGCCCTGCTTCCTCCTCCCCGCCTGCGGCTGCTTCAGCATCCTCCGCCGTGCCCACAGGCTCCTGGGCGCCAGCGCCGGCCCTGCGGGGACACGCGGGGTCTGGCTGGTGCCCGGCACGGAGCGGGGGACAGAGGGGTTTGGGCACTCACGTGCGGAACAGCAGGTCGTGCAGCCCTGGGGACACAGATGGCCGTGAGCTGTGGGGGTCGGGGCCGAGCTGCGGCCCCGCTGAGCCCCCGCGGCCCCGGCACTCACGGGGGAGGCTCTCCCTGTGGCGGGCGATGCAGTGCACGGCCAGCAGCGATGCTGCGGTGGCCACCAGCATCCCTGCCACCGCCGCCCCCGTCACCGCCGGGTAGGCCTCGAAGGGAGGCTCGGCTGGAAGAGAGCAGAGGGAACATGGCAGGCAGCGGGGACGGGCAGAGCCCAGAAAGGCCCGGCAAGGTGCGAGCCTGCGCCTGAAACCTGCTGACGGCTGCTCACACTCGGCTCCTCAGCTCCGCCAGGATGGAAACGCTGCCCTTCTCCACTCAACCCTTGCTCTGCCCCCACGGAGCAGCAGCCCCTGCCCACTTCACCTGGCGTCTGCACCTCGGAGGGGTGCCCGGCCGTGCGGTGGTTGACGGCCAGGACGCGGAAAGCATAGAGCACCGCGGGGTCCAGCCCCCCCAGGCGCCGGTCGCGGGAGTGCGGCTCGATGTCGCCGGCGGCTGTTTCCCAGGGGCTGGGGGTCTCCCGGAGGGGCTTCTTGGTTTGGCGCCGCTGCACCACGAAGCCGGTGAGGTTGCCGGCGCCCTGCGTCCGCCACTCCAGCCGCACCTCGGTGCGCGCCCGCGTGTACCGCAGCTTACTGATGGTGACGTTGGGCGGGGCTGGGTACCCTGCGGCGAGATGGCACCCGGCAGGAGGGGCTTGATGGCCCCAGCCCACCCTTGATGCCCCCAGCCCAGCCTTGCCCTTCCCAGGACTCACGGTCCACGCGGAGGCGGACGGGGAGGCTGGCAGTGCCCACGGCATTGGTGGCGGTGCAGCGGTAGATCCCGCTGTCCCCCGGCCACTCGGCATCCCGGACGGTGAGGTTGACCCACGCTTCTCCCTGCTCCAGGTGGTACTTGGCCAGCCCCGGTGTCACCTCCCGCTCCTTTGGGTCGTACCAAGCCACTGTGGCACCGAGACTGGCACTGCTGCCACGCTGCCGGCACGCCAGCTGTGCCTCGCCGCCCTCCAGCACCGCCACTTCGCTCTCCGCCTGCAGCTCGGGGACCTCTGCTCGGCGAGAAGGGGGGACCCTATCGGCCGGGACGTGCCACCCCGCCGTGGCACCGTGTGGGCACTGGGGACGGATCCAGCTTACCCAGCCGCAGGCGGCACTCGGCGGCAGCGGCCCGCAGCGGGTGCGCGGCCACGCAGACGAACTCCCGGCCCCCCAGGCTGCCGTCGGTGCTCAGCACCAGCACGGCGGTGGAGGGTGCGGGGTCGCCCAAGGTCCGGCCCGCACTGTCCCGCCAGCGCAGGGTGACGAGCGGCGTGCCCCCCTCCCACCGGCATCGCAGCATCACATACTCGTCACCCTTGGTGGCCGCCGCCGCGCAGGTGGGGCTGCCAGACGGGACCCCTGTGGGACGGAGCGGTGTCGGAGTGAGGCACTGCCAGGCTGCGCCACAGCACCCCCAGAAAGGAGACACACGCCTCCCCCCCCAGGGCGAGGGGGGCTCGGCAGTCCCGGCCGTGCCACAGCGTCCCCCGTTCTGGAGCAAGCTGGAGGTGCTGAAGGTCCCAGGTAAGGCAGCAGCACCCTGGAGTGCCCATCCCATGGCTTGGCCACGACACGGGGTCATTGCAGCTCCGCTGTGACACCAGGGGGTCACAAAGGGGGTTGGGGGGCAGATGGGCCCTCTGTCACTCACACAGGGTGGTCCCACATGCAGCCCCCAGTGGCAGCGCGGGGTGGGAGGCCAGGCAGGAGAAGGAGCTGCCGTTCCTGGTGGCTGTCCCTGACTGGATCCTGGTGGCCATGGAAAAACTGGTCCCCATCAACCCCTCTTCCTCCTCCTTCTCCTCCTCCTGGGGGCCCACCCAGCGCAGCCGGGCCAGGGGGAAGCCCCCCAGCCAGCGGCACCGCAGGGCCACGTCCCGCTGATCATCGGAGGCCAGGGCAGAGCAGCTGGGGCTCCCGGCTGGTGGATCTGCAGGAGACCATCGGCACTGGGGGAGAGCGCGGGTTCCCCCCCAGCCCCACCTCGGATTGCCCCTCCCACCCACATCCTCACCGGGGAGCTGCGCTGGTCCGTCTCAGCCTGCGGGGACCTGCCGGCCCCCCCGCGGGGCTACTTACAGTAGACAGTGAGCACGATGGTGGCCTGGGTGCGCGTCTGCAGGTGGCTGTTCTCGGCCAGGCAGGTGTATGTGCCCGCCTGGGCACGGGCGATGGCAGTGATGACGTAGGTCTGGCCGACGTGCACCTGGGAACCGTTGTGCAGCCAGACATAGCGGCTGGGGGGGTTGGAGGGAGCCAGGCAGCTCAGCACCACGTCCTCCCGCTCGCCCGCCGAGAAGCCCCCCTGCTCGGGGGAGAAGGGCTCCACACGGATGGCCGGCTCATCAGGGCCATCTGCGGGGACACGGGGCCCTTTAGACAGGGACAGCCCCACAGAGGGGACACAGCTCTCCCTGGGGCTTCCTCTCGCTGGTGGAAAGCCGGGCAGCAAGGCCCCCTTAGAAAGGGTGCACCGTGAGGGCTGGGAGCACACCATGACACACAGTGGCCACGGATGCCTCGTGGTGGCAGTGCACATGGTGGCCACGGTGGCTAGAGAGGCTTTACGCCGGTGGGGTGTCTGATGGCCATGAATACATCAAAGCAACAAGAAGCCATACCCTGGTGGCCACAGAGACATAGAGGTGGCCACAGAGGCATCACGGTGGCAGGATACATGATGTCCATGGATGTTCCATGGTAGCTATGGACATACCATGGTGGCAGGGCGCTCAGTGGCCATGGACAAACCACAGAGCATTGTGGTGGCCACAGATGCCAAGGATGGCACCAGCCCTGAGGATGCCCCCCCAGCTGGAGGCTGAGGGCCCCCCGAGGTGGGTGGCACCCAGGGCACTCACAGACGATGTCCAGGTAGACGGGGTCGCTGGTGCGGTTGTTGACCTCGTTGCGCACGGTGCAGACGTACCAGCCCGTGTGGCTGCGGTTGGCAGGTGTCAGCTGCAGCTCTGCCCTGGAGCCCCCCAGCCCCGCAGGGGTCACCGAGGGACCCGCCCGGGGCTCCTGGTGCTGCCAGGAGAAGCTCAGCGGCTCCGTCCCCTCCCGCACGGTGCACGTCAGGGCCACCGCTGCCCCCTCCGCTGCCGCCGCCGCCGTCGGCCGCACGAAGGGCTTGGAGACGGGCACTGGGGGCACCGAGTGTGAGCGGCCCCCACAGACATCAGAACGCCCCGGGGGCCACCCATCTCCCCAGTGAAGTGCCATAGCAGCCAGGAGAAAGGCTAGTGAGGATACCTGCAGGCTAGTGAGGGCCACCCTGGCTGTGGGCATGGGTACTAGCTGGGGTAGCTACTAGGACCAGTTTGGGGTGGGGGATGCTTGGGTAGCCAGGACAAGGAAATGAGGGTGGCTTGGTGGGCTGCTATGTTGGCTGGTGGGGGCTACACTAGGAGGCAAGGGAGATTTGCTGGCTGATGGTGTCCTGTGCTGGCTAGTGGAGCTCTGGGTTGGCTGATGAGTGCTATGTTGACTTGTGTTGAGCTACCTTGGCTGATGGGATGCTATATTGGCTAGAGGTGTGTTATGTTGGCTAGTAGGATGCTTTGCTGGCTAATGGCAGTCTACACTGCCAAATAGGGTACTCTGTTAACTAGTGGGGTGCTTGGTTGGTGAATGGGGTTCTACAGTTGCTAGTGAACCACCATGCTGGCTAGTGGGACTCTGCATTGACTAGTGGGGCACTACACTGGCTTGTGCTATGCTTCATTGACTTGTGAGGCCCTTTGTTGGCTGGGGGGTATTTTGTTGGCCAGTGGATGGCTCTGTTGGCTACTGGGCAAGGGGCTGGGCTTGACCACGATCTAGGAGAGTGTGATGCTGGCTACTGCTGGCCAGCAGTTCCCCCCAGGTTGGCCACAGCTGGGGATTTACCCAGGACACGCAGGAGGACGGCGGCGTAGCCCACACGGAGCCGGCCCCGCTCTGGGAAGAGCCCCTGGCAGAGGAAGCGGCCCTGGGCGGCCACCCGCAGCTCCCGCAGCTCCAGCGTCCCGTTGCGCAGCATCACCCGGCCCAGCATCCCCGTGCCGGGGGCCGTGGCCACCTCCCTGCCCGAGCCCACGGCCACAGCCCGTGGGAGCCCCTCTCCCTGCGGCGTGAAGCTCCAGAAGACCACGGCCGGCGGGGCTGCGGCCGGTGGCCCACAGCTCAGCTCCACNCCCGGGGCAGCGCGTCCGTCAGGCCCCTGCTCGCCCCCCGCCCGGGAAACGCGGGCACAGGTCGGTGCTCACCCCCCGCCAGCGCCGGCAGCAGGACCAGGATCCAGGGCCCCCTCCACGGCAGCGGCGGTGCCCGGCCGCGCTCCATGGCGCCATGTCCAGCACCGGCACGCCGAAGCAGGGCTGCGCTCTCCGGCACGACCTGCTCTCCGGTTACCCCCAGGTAATTAAGCCCAGCCCTGATTAACTGTTAATTATTTATCAACCTGCCAGCACAGGGGGAACCCGACGCCGCTGCTGCCTGGGCCCCTGCAATCTCAGGGCTGAGGAGCAGAGCACTTGCCGTGGGAATGGCAGCATCCTTGCATTCCCCCCATGTGGGAATTTAATCCCTGAGGGTTCCTTCCTCCACACGCAATATTTTTTTGGCTAAAGGAGGGGAAAATAAACTGCCACTCCCCTGTGATCAAAGCTGGGGGGTTTGGAGCTGGGGAAGCCAGGCAAGGAGCAAGGTTTGATATTTCATCTCCCACTGTCTGCAACGCCCCAGACCATCAAACATTCATAGGGGCGGCTGTGCCGTAACGCAATGCCAAGGGGCTGGAGCAAGCCAGGGGGGATTTGGGGGTGCACATGGTGAGGGGGATCAGGGAGCACGCAGCAAAGTCTGCAAAACTACCTGTCATCTCCCACCTTCCTCACTGACCCTTCAATTAGAATTCATTGCTTGTTACCAAAATCACACTGTTAATACCAAATGTGTGTACTCCACACAAAGAGGCTTGAAATGCCCCAAAGGGTTAAAGCTGGCAGCAAGGACCTGCAGAGCCAGAGCCAGACCTCCTCCTGCTACCAGCAGGTCCTGCTTCCACTGCCACATGCCTCTGGCTGCGCTCTCATCACGTTTGGTCCCTTTTTGTGCCTGTTCAGGTTGGGTTTGGATAGAAATCTGGATGAGGAGAGCAGGGCGCACTAGCCAACCCGATAAATGACACCACTGCCAACACTGACCTAATCAAACCTCACCTGCGAGGGCTGATGTATTTCAGAGAATTTTGGTAAAGAAGGAGCCACCCTGGTGATTACAAACAATTTCATTTATTAAAGATTAACAAAGGCACAAACACAGCCCAGTCCCTGGAGTCCAACTTCTGTCCTCACACTGCCGGGACCCCGAACATTTGGATTTCAGACCTCTGGGGTCCAACCTCTCTCCCTCACTGATGGGATCCTGAACACTTGGATTTTGGACCCCCGAGGGTCCAACCTCTCTCCTGCACTGCCGGGACCCTGAACACTTGGGTTTTGCCCTGGGATCTGGGATGGCAGCAGTGGATTCCTGCTGCCATCTAGCGAGACAAGCTTCGCTCCAGCCTCTCCTCAAGGAACACAACAAAACTCAACAGCTTCAGGATACAAGAGAACCGGGAAGTTTTCCCCTGTAACTTTTCCTCCTGTTTAGAACTACAACTTGGATTTGGGAGAACGAATCCCTGCTCCTCACTCAGCTGCAAGCTTTTCCAGCTCGTCCATGTCGTACGGATCCAGCTGCTTGATCGTGGTCTCTGTAGGAAGGAAAGAGCAATTGCTGGGATGTGAGTGCAGAGCTCGCTGCCCTGAGCCCCTGTCAGTGCCATCCGAGTGCCACATGCCAGCTGGGAAGCTCCTGGAGTGCTCACTGAGCACTTCCCTCTGCAAGGAAATCAGCTGGGAGGAAGTGCAGGGGAAATGGGGTCAGCAGGGAAATCAGCTGGGACAAAGCAGGAGGGGAGCTGGATCAGGGCAGCAGGCAGCAAGCACCAGCAGCAGCCCCACGGCAGCAGCACACAGAGCTCAGCCTCTGATGTGCCCCTGCTCCCTGTTCCCACCTCCACAGCCAGGACAGGGAAGGTCTGTACCCTCCAACTGCAACACCACAACATGGAAAGCACAAGTCAGATCACTGGGGGCTCATCCTCACACCGGCTCCTGCTGGCCATGGCTGTGGTTGGGCTCATCCACATGCCAGTTGTTCCAGCTGCTCATTGCATCTACTCCATGGCAAAATCTTTGCCAGAATGTGTGGCTCGTGGCTTCTCTGCCTCAGGCTCACTCCAGGTTACCAAGGACAGGTGAGCATTTGAAGGAACCAAGAGGGCTGAGTGGCTCTGAGGCTGGAAATGTGGAAGGGACACAGTTTTCTGCCCATCAGAAGGCTTCTATAACCTTCTTTCCTCTAAAAATCACAGGGAAAACAGGCACTGGAATTCAAAAAATCGTAAGTGCAGCCCTGGCATCTGGCAAATCCCATGAAAATCCTCTTGATGTTAGCAAGTGACAATCACTTTCCACTCAGGAAAGATTTCCACACCTGCCATCTCCTCTCCCACAGCCAGGGCTGAGCTGAGCTGGGGCACCAGGTCCCCTGGGACAAGCGCTTGCAAGGAAAGGCAGAAAAAATGCCTGAAAGAGGGAAAAAAAGAAGATGCTGAGGCATCCTGGGTACTGATAACATCCCTTCCAAGTTGCACACAACCTCCAGGGCTGTTTCTTGGGAAATGTGCCTGCTGGGGAGCAAAAATCACCCTAAAAGCTGTATCTGTCACCCGCTCCCAGTGAGATGAGCCCTGGGGAGAGGAGCAGCCCGACAAGGACCGTTTGCAAACAGGAAATGAGCTGGAGGGGATCACGGTCCCAGCCCCGCCTCTGGGAGCGGTGGATCCCTGCGGATACTCACGGAAATACTCCTCTATCTTGTGCACGAGCTGCACGGTCTCTCTCTGCACCACGCTGAAGGCGATGCCGCGGTGCCCGAAGCGTCCCGCCCTCCCAATGCGGTGCAGGTAGGTCTCAAAATCCGGCTCGCCGTCCTGATCCACGGGGAGGCCAAAGTTCACCACGGTGGTGACCTGCTGCACATCAATGCCTGGAAGAGAGGGAAAGGATCCTCTTGGGATACCTTGTCCCACGGAGCTGCTGCTCAAGCCCACGTGGAAGGACAGCAGGCCTGGCGCATTTTGGGCCATCAGAGGGGCGCTGGGTTTGCCAGGATACCTCTGGCACAGACGTTGGTGGCGATGAGGACCTTCTCCTTGCCCTCACGGAAGCGCTGGATGACGCTGGCCCGCTGCACCACCGTCAGCTCTGCTGTCAGGATGGCCACTTGGTGCCCGTCCCGGCTCATCTTCGCCGCCAGCCAGTCTGCCAGCCTCCGGGTCTGCACACACGGGGAGAGGCTGAGCCAACAGCTCCCTCTCCAGAGTCCCCTGCCCCTTTGGAGGGAGCTCACAGCAGTTTTCAACACTCCCCTGGGTTCTGCTCCTTTGTTTTGGGGGTGTTGGGAGGAACCCACTGTGCCCACACTGTAAAATGACCCATTCCTGCTATTGGCAACGGGAGAGGGGCAGTGCAGGGCTCTCCCAGGCAGGCCCCTTACCTGGCAGAAGATCATGACCTGACCGATGGTGAAGCTGCCATAGAGGTTGCAGAGGGCCCTGTACTGCTCATCCGAGCTCTGGCACACCATGAAGTACTGCCTGATGTTGCTCAGGGTGAGCTCCTCCTCACGCAGCTTGATCACGATGGGGTCGGGGATGATCCGCTCCGCAAAGGCCCGCACGGGCTCCTTGTAAGTGGCTGAGAACAGCAGCACTTGGCAGCTCTTGGGAAGAGCCCTGGGGCAGGGAAAAAGCTCTGTCAGCCCTGGAGAGCAGCTGCAGCTGCCCAGGAGAAGGACAGAAGCCCTAATTTAAACTGATTTTGTGTTGCCTTCAACGGAAAGGGAAGCCAAGAGGGCTGACAAGAAAGATGGAGAGGGACTTTTTACAAGAGTCTGGAGTGACAGGAAAAGGGGGGAATGGCTTCACACTGAAAGAAAACAGGTTTAGATATTAGGAGGAAGTTCTTCCCCATGAGGATGGTGAGGCCCTGGCATAGGTTGCCCAGAGCAGCTGTGGCTGCTCCATCCCTGGAAGTGTTCAAGGCCAGGCTGGATGGAGCTCTGAACAACCTGGTCTAGTGGAAGGTGTCCCTGTCAATGGGAACAAGATGGGCTTTAAGGTCCCTTCCAACTGAGGCCATGCTATGGTTCTGTGAGTCAATGTGACTCACATTTGTGAGGCCTGTAACTGCTCAAAGGAAAGCTAAACGAGGTGAAGTGTCTTCCTGTGTCTCCAGTGCATGCAGTTTTAAAAAAAGACACTTGTGGACAAGCCTCTTTGGCATCATGGTCACATTCTCACAGCCCTTTGGTGTCAGATTCCTTTAAAGCTAGAGAAGGGATGGGAAAGCAGGGAATCAGGACACCAGCTCTCAGCAATCCTCACCTGTGGATGCGGATGCTCTGACAGGAGAGGCCCTGCGTGTCGATCATGATGTCGGCCTCATCCAGCACGAACAAGGAGATCTTTGTCAGGTCCAGGATGCGTTGTTTGAAGCACCAGTCCAGTGTGGTGCCTGGTGTTCCAATGATGATCTGCTCCTCCAGCACCATGCCCTTCAGAACTGCAAGGGGGCAAAAGGCAGTTGGCTGCCTCCAGGCATGGAGCTCTCTGCTGCTCTGTGTTTTCCCTTGGCTTGCTCAGAGTCTGGCTGCTCAGTGATGCCTTCAAGAGGTCATCATGACACTACTCTACAGCCCTGGGGCATGGGAACCACCCCATATGGGAAAAGGGAGTCTGCAAGCCACCAGTAGTGGTGGAAAAGCCTCCTCAGCAGGAGAGGGGGACAGACAGTACTTTGTTGCCCTTCATGGATGTCTGGGCAGTCCCTGGTAGCTCCAGGCTCTAAGAGGGGATCCCTGTGCTCCCTGTTTCTGCAGCAGTGCCAGGAGCTGTGCTGGGCTGGACTCACCTCGGTTTCCCCGGACAGCGTAGTTCACCTTGATGTCAGTGCAGAACTTCCCAATGGTCCGCACCACCTGCCCGATCTGCAGGGCCAGCTCGTAGGTGGGAGCCAGGCAGAGGCACTGGCAGGAGAGCAGAGGAAGGAGCTGTCAGGTCTGGGATGGAGCACACCAGGCAGGGACAGCAAGAGGAGCTCAGGAGCATCCCACAGCACTGAGGCACAGGGGATGGGGCAGCACGGCATGGCTGGAGGTTCAGGAGCTGGGCTGTGCTCCCAGCTCCAGCCAAAGGGGCAGCAAGGAGCTGCTGCTGCTCTTTTTGAGGAGGAAATGTGTCTCTCAGAAGTGTGGTGCAGCTTGTTCCTGTGCCCTAGCTCAGTCACACTGTCCATACGTACAAGAGGAGATCTTACATGGCTAGAAACAGCTGGCAAAGCTGGTTCTGCACCCAGAGAGGGACTGGGAGTATCTGACCACCAGAAACCAGCAGTGTCTGCAGCTGCTCCTCAAAACCTAAATTCCAGGGTAACTGAAGCCTGGATCGATCCACTCTGGCAATCCTGAGGTGGGCACTGTGCTTTTGGTCCTACCTGCCACTGGGCCCTGGTGGTTTATCATCCCACTCCGGTAAAGTCACACAGGAACAAGGACAAAGCCCAGAGCTCTGCCCCTGGCAGTGTCCTGGGCGCTTGGGCCAACCCCTCCTGCAGCAGCTCTCCCTGTCCTGCGTTACCTGCGGATATTTCTCGCTGGCACTGGCTCTGCTCAACATGGCCAAGACAAAAGCTGCTGTTTTCCCTGTCCCTGACTGGCTCTGGGCAATCAGATTTTGGGGCCTGCAAGGCAAAAGCAGCTTAGTGGAACGGAGGGGTCGGGGCGTTCCTGCTTGGCACCACAGTGCTGGGATGCCGCGAGGAGCCGGGGCTCACCGCGCCGTGTTCCTACTCACGGGTATGCCAGCATCAGTGGCAGAGCCTGCTCCTGGATTTTGGATGGTCTGTTGAAGCCCATCATATAAACTCCCTGCAAGAGCTCCTTCTTCCTGTGGAAACAAAACATCCAAGTGCCCAGGTGAAGGAGGCTGGCACGCTGGAGCATGGGGGGGCCAGGGGCTGTGGCAACTCACAGGGGCAGCTCCTCAAAGGTCTTGATAGAGAAGAGTGGGGAGCTGGGGTCCCGCTGCAGGATCTCCACGTGCTGCTGGGACTCCACCAGGGATGTGTGGATCAGCTTGTTCATCAGTGACAGCTCTGCCAGCGGCACTGGGAAAGGCAGCAACTCCGTAAATAAAGCAAATGGAATCACAGAGTCATTAGGGTTGGGAGGGATCTCTGGAAATCATCCAGTCCAAACCACCTGCCGAGGCAGGGTCAACTGGAGCAGGTGACACAGGAACGTGTTCCTGTAGGCCTGGAATGTCTCTAAAGAGGGAGAATCCAGGACCTCCCTGGGCAGCCTGTCCCAGTGCTCTGCCACTCTCCATGTTAAGAAGTTCTTCCTCATGCTGAGGTGGAACTTCTTGTGTTTTAGTTTACAACAAAGGGCTTGCAATGAGAATCCTCTTCTCTCTCCAGAGGATTTCTTATTGTTCTGGGGGTTCATTAGAAACACTGCAGGCAATATCCATAATTCCAGACTTACTATCACCATACTCATAAACGAGCATCCAAACACACTGCACTGAGCCCTTCCCTCCTCTGGAAGTAAAACACCCTCTTGATTAAATTATGGCTAAATATCGTGGCCGCCCCTCGCTCGGGACCCCGCGGGGGTCGGTCCGTGCTCGGCGGGCTCGGAGCGCGGGCTGACACCGAGATCCCCTCCGGGACCCACCTCTCTCCTCATCCTCCGGCTCGGCCCGGAGCGCGGGCGGTGCGAGGGGCGCGGGGAGCAGGCCGAGCCCGCGGGCC
>VZRH01014904.1:11557-25044 GCA_013397555.1 Urocynchramus pylzowi | reverse complement strand
CACCCCTCCTGCTCCCGGTACCTCCGGTCCGGTCCGGTCCGGTCCGGTCCGGCCAGGCCAGGCCAGGCCGCGCCGCTCCCGCTGCTACGTTGTAACCCGCAACCGCCGCCGCGATTTAAACACCCCCGCGCGCCACCATTGGCTAGCGCGGCTGTCGCTCAGCAGACGGCACCTTCCTATTGGACAGGCGCTCCACGGTGCCGTACCTGCGGTGCCACCATTGGCCAGCAGAGGGTCGCGGAGAAGGAGGTAGAAGATGGCGGCGGGCAGCGGCACAGCGAGGCGCTGTTGGCGGAGCGGCGCGGGGCTAGTCCGGGCGGTGCGTGGCGTCTGCGGGAGCGGACGGGCGAGGGCGGCTCTGCGGGCGGAGGAGCTGGCAGAGCGGCTGCGGAAAAGCGAGGAGCAACAGCGAGAGGTGAGCGGAGTGCGGGCCGCTGGGCCCGGATGGGGGGGGGGGTTGGGGGGTATCCAGACTACAACTCCCGGCATGCACAGCGCGGGCGGTCACGGGGAGCGGGACTCGCGGGTGAGAGGGATCGTGTGGGATGGGAGAAAAACCATCCAGTTCCACCCGCTGGGACACCTTCCCCTAGACCAGGGTGCTCCAAGCCCCGTCCAGACCTGGCCTTGGACACTCCCAGGGATGGGGCAGTGCCCTGGGCAACCTGTGTCAGGGCCTCACCACCGTCACAGGGAAAATTTCTTCCCAATAGCCCTTCTGTGTTTTGTTGGTGTGAAGCCATTCCCTCTTATCCTGTCACTTCAGGCTCTTGTCCAAAGTCTCCCTCCAGCTCTCCTGGAGCCCCCTTAGGCACTGGAAGGGACTCTAAGCTCTCCCTGGAGCCTTCTCCGTGCAAACACCCCCATCTCTCCCAGCCTGGCTCCAGAGCAGAGGGGCTCCAGCCCTTGGAGCATCTCCGTGGCCTCCTCTGGACTGGCTCCAGCAGCTCCAGCTCCTCCCTGTGCTGGGACCCCCGAGCTGGAGGCAGCTCTGCAGGAGGGGTCTCACCTGGGGGGGCAGAGGGGCAGAATCCCCCCCTGCCCTGCTGCCCACGCTGGGGATCAGCCCAGCACAGGGGGGTTCTGGGCCAGGGCCTGTGCAGCTCCCACCCACCTGCACCCCAGGTGCTTCTCCCAGAGCTGCTCTCCATCCCTTCATCCCCAGCCTGGATTGATCCTGGGGGTTGCCCCGACCCAGGTGCAGCACCTGCCCTTGGCCTTGTTGAACCTCATGAGATTCCCCAAGGCCACTGACGGAGCTTGTCCTGATCCCTCTGGATTCCAGGCCGTCCCTCAGTCATGGAGCAGGAGCACATGGAAGGCGAGCGCATTGCTGCAGGTCCCGGTGCAGGTTTTGTGTGAGAGCCAAGAGCTGTTTAAACCCCACCACTGGTGTCTGGTTCTCTCCTCAGATCCCCAAGGACCCGACACAGCGATGGCTCCGGGAACTCGCTGCAATGAGCCAGCAGCTGCAGCAGGTTCACCCCAACGTCCTGGCCAAGATCCTTAAGCAGAGAACTTTATACCACAATGAGGAGATTGTGGTGATAGACAAACCCTATGGGCTCCCTGTGCACGGTGAGGGCGAGTGGGGAATGGAAATGCTCCGTGGTGCTTATGGGGATCCTCTGTCTCTGTCCTTCCTGTGCTGGGGTTTCCCTTCCCAGGGAGGGTTCCAAGGGCTTGGTCACTGTGAGATCTTGGCCTTCCCCTGGCATTTTGGGGTGATTTAGGGTGCATGGGGAGTATGAGATGTGAGACTCCTTGCTGCCCTGGGTCACACAGGTGGCCCCGGCATCAAGAACTGCATCGCTGATGTGCTGCCCATTTTGGCCAAGATGCTGGAGAACATGAAAGCTGAGCCCCTGCACCTCTGCCACCGGTTGGACAAGGAGACCACGGGTGTGATGGTGCTGGCACGGAGCAAGGAGGCAGCAGAGAAGATCCGTTTGCTCTTCAAAACCCGTCAGGTGGAGAAGATCTACTGGTAGGAAAGGCTTGAGTGAAGATGGGGCTGTGAAAGGCCTTTAAAAAAAGGGTGAGGGGACAACCCCTGGGGTGTGGGGGTTTTGTGGAAGTAGAGAGTGTTGCTTATCTCCCCCCTTCAGCACCATTTTATGGGACTGGGTCATGGGAGAGGGGCTGAGGGGAGGGTTCCCCTCCTGTGAGAGCAACACCCCGCAGACCTCTGCTTTCCCTTTCCAGGGCAATTGTCCTGGGGGACCCGGACCCTGTTGAGGGCGTTGTGGAGATCCCCATTGTGGAGAAGGAGGTGCAGAGCCACCAGTCCCACTACAAGGCGAGTGCTGTGTTCCCTCAGCTGCCATTCTGGCCAGGCAGCCCCAGCATCCCTTCCTGTCACCCCCAACTCCCCCTCTCACCACCCTTCAGATGACGCTGGCTCCCAACTACCGCCTGTGTCCGGAGGACGGGAAGGTGATGAAAACGCGCGGGAACCGGCACGCGGAGCGCGCGGTGACGCGGTACCGCCGGCTGGCCGCGGCCTCCGCCTGCTCGCTGCTGGAGCTCCAGCCCATCACCGGTGAGTGAGCCTGCCCGGCTGGCCCGGGGCTGGATCTGCTCTCTGTGCAGTCAGCAGCAGCTCTGGAAGGGGGAACTTGTCATTAGACACGACTGGAATGGTTTTTGGGACAAAGCTCTGGGAAGGAGCCCTGCCGGGGCGAGGCTTTGCTGCCGAGCTGTTTGCTGGCTGCCAGCGATTTTGGCACGGCTTTGGCCAGCACTGAGGGTGGTGGATGCTGATGCCTGGCACAGCTGGAAGTCACCTTTCTCTTCTTTCCCTTTTCTCCTCAGGGGTGAAGCACCAGATCCGGGTTCACCTGGCCTATGGCTTGGGATGCCCCATCCTGGGGGATCACAAATACTCGCACTGGAGCAAACTGGCACCCCAGGTAAGGCAGGTCTTGCACTGGGGAGCAGCTGGAGCTGGATACAGCCCCTTGTGTCCCCCAGCTGCTCGTGGGCTGGGGATTTCAAGTCCCAGCTGAAAAGCTGCAGCTTTGAAGGGAACGTTTTCTGTCCTTGCTGCAGAAGCTTCCTGAGCTCACCCTGAGGAGGCTGAAGCTGGAGCAGAGCAAGGCTCGGCACCTGCCCCTGCACCTGCACGCCCACCGCCTCTGCCTGCCCCTGGGCCAGCCCTTAAACTTTGTCTGCAAGCTGCCCCTCTTCTTCCAAAAAACCCTGAGGAAGCTAGAGCTGGACATCCCTAAGGACTGACGAGGCGGGACTGGAATGGTGCCATGTATCTCCACATCTCCAGCATGTGGCAGCAGCTGTGCCCACCTTGGAGCTAGTGGTGGGGTGAAGCCTGCAGTCTGTGCTGATGCTGCTGGATTCAGAGTGGGTGCCTACATGTGCTTCTGGCCCAGGAGAGCAGCTGGACATACTGAGGAGCTTCTAGTGGAGATGAACAAGGCTGGGTGAAAGTTGGGCTTTGTCTGATTTGTGTTTTGAACTTGTCCCTGGGCAATAAAAGCTCCAGTTCCCTTGAGGGAAGATTGTGTGTGTGTCTGTGCTCTGGCTGGGACTCAGTCCCTGTGTAGGTTTCAGCAGACCTGGTTGCAGCCCCTCCCAGATTTTGGAATTGTCACTTCTCTCCAGAGTTGTCTAGCTCAAATTTGGAGAGTCCCTTAATTGGAAAATCCATTGAAAGTGCAATTTGGCAGTGGCTCCGGTATTTTTTTGCTGTGCTGAGACTGCACAGGAATTTCCTTGGCTTGGCTGGGCTGAGTAGCTCTGAGACTGCCCCTGCTCTGTGCTGCCAGCAGCATTGGTGTGGGTTTCTCAACACTGTGCTGCTGGGAAACTGTTCTGTCCCACTGCTCCTTCAGTTACCCTGTTCCTTACTTTTAGAACCCTATTTAGATCCTGTGCCCTTAGGAGCTTTCCTTGAAGCCAGATTCTTCCCCCCGTGCCCTGAGAAGGAGGCAAGAGGAAGGACTGATGATGTGGGGAATTGCAGCAGAGGTTCTGCCTCAAAATTACCTCATTTGATGTCTCCTGACCTGTCTGAGGAGCTTGGGGCTAGGCAGCAGGATGCTCACTGGCCCCTCTGGCTGGTTTGGGTGCTGGAAAGGGCTTTTTATAACCCCGAGGGCCACTGTGTATCTGGCTGGGGCTTCTTGTGTGGGAGGGCCCAATCCCCTGGCTCCCTGCTGAAAATAGCTGGGGACCCCCATGCCCTCAGGCCACAGCGCCAGAAATCTGTTGGCTGATGAGAGAGGGACATAAAACCATGGGGAGCCAGGAGCGGCTGCGGCCGGGCAGGAACGCTGCCCTGCAGGAATGCTGTCAGGGAGGAAAGCTGCTTTCCCAGCCTGCTGCCTTCCCTGCTCACTGCTGCGGCTGCTGGGGTGGGTTTTTCTATTTCTGTTTGTGAAAAGGCTTCCCCTGTAATTACGAGGTGATTTAACGCCCTGTCTGAGCTGTCGTTCACAGCTGCTGGACACAGCACTCGGCAGCTCTCGGCAGGGACTCCTCAGCCCGGCAAAGTTGCTCCTTGAGCCAGTCACACCTCAGGCAGCCCTCATCAGTGTCTCTTCCTCTCTTCAAAATGTCCCTCTCGCACACGGCTGCCGAGTACATGCTCTCTGATGCTCTGCTCCCGGATCCCAGCAGTTCCCGAGCCAAGGGCTTGCGGCTGGAGCTGCCGAGCGATCGCCTGCTGAAGTTTGTCACCGTGGGGCTGCCCCTCTTCCTCGTCTCACTGGCTTTCGCCCGGGAGTTCTCTGCTGGTGAGTTGCAGCTTTTCCAAAGTGTTCTTCAGGTCATGGGCAATCACCAGCGGTGGTTTGGTTGTCGTGGCAAACCCCTTGTATTCTTGATGGTGTTGTGATCCAAAGCGGAGCAGCCTGGAAGTCCAGTTTTAGGGGCTGTTCTGCCTCATGGGTGTTTATTGATTGTTTTTAATGGATCATAATTCACTGAGAGAGCATGGAACAGCTGTGCTAACCCCAGGAGCAGCACTGAGTCAATGCCCAGCCTCAGCTGCTTGCGCCAGCACCTTTGGGTGCCATGGGCTTGTTTCCAAGGAGGAGGAAGAGGAGGAGGAGGGTGCCAGCAGCATGCAGAGATGCATTGTGACCTCAGGCTAAATCTGGCCTCGGCCAACATCTAACTGCTCTCCCTGAGGATTTGGTTTTACTCAGTTTCTGGCTGGTTAGTCTATAATTCCCTATACTGTGTACACACTGCTACACACAAAGGGTTTGTGTTTGGGAAGAGATGGAAAAATCCTGGCTAGAAACACAGCAGCTCCAAAATGACCATGAAAAATGCTTTTTTTGATTCAAAGTAATGCCTGAGATGTAATTACCCTCCTGTAAGGCATTTGCTCGTGGCTTTGGAGTGTTTCTCCACCCTCCATGGCTGAGGTTTGCTCTCCTCCTCCTCACCCCAGGCTCCCAGATCAGCTGCTTCTCTCCCACCAACTTCACGGGGAAGCAGTCCGCCTACACCGACACGGCTTGCTGGGACTCCCTCATCCACCATGGCTTCGATGCCGAGGGACGTGCCATCACCAAGTCCCTCTGGGCTCTCAAGGTAGGGTCAAAGTCACGTCTGGGTGTCCTTGCATCCCATCTGGATGTCCACAGCAAGAGCGACTTGACATCCTCAATGACCCTTCGTGTTCCTTGCCCAGGTCTTCCCCTACTCGCTGCTGGTGGTGGCGGTGCTGATGTACCTACCCTACCTGCTGTGGCGTTACGCTGCCGCCCCCGCCCTGCACTGCGACCTCCTCTTCATCATCGACGAGCTGGATAAATCCTACAACCGCTCCGTGCGCCTGGTGCAGCACATGAAGAAGGTCCAGCAGGCCAGTGCCGAGCCAGAGCAATTCTGGGAGGAGTATGAGAGGTGAGGCCAGGCCAGGTCACCGTGGCCCTTGGAGTCCCTCCATGTGGCATTGTGGCTGCACCCAGGATGGACCTGGGTGAAATGGGGGGTGGCTCTCACTCCCCCTGTGTCCCTCCACCCCCAGGGCCCGCCGGGAAAGGTATTTCGAGTTCCCATTGCTGGAGCGGTACCTGACCTGCAAGCAGCATGCCCACGCCCTGGTGTTCATCTACATCCTGAGGAACCTGCTGCTGCTCCTGTTCTTGGCTGCCACCTGCCTCTACCTGGTCTTCCTCCACCTCAACATCTTCTTCCAGGATGAGTTCAGCTGTTCCATCAAAACGGGGTTGCTCCAGGCGGAGCCGCACATCCCGTCGCTCATCCCTTGCAAGCTGGTCTTCTTCTCCGTGTTCCAGCTCATCAGCCTCTCAGTTGGCAGTGTCTATGTCCTCCTCATCCCCGTTGTCATCTACAATGCCCTGCAGCTCTGCCAGTGGGACAAGGGGCTGCTCTCTGTCTATGAGATGCTGCCTGCCTTTGACCTGCTCAGTCGCAGGATGCTCACCTGTCCCCTCAATGACCTCAACGTCATCCTTCTCTTCCTCCGCGCCAACATCTCCGAGCTGACCTCCTTCAGCCGCCTCAATGCCGTCAGCGCCCTGAGGGAAGCCACTGCCAACAAGGAGGACATCGATACTGTCATCGATTTCATGACGCTGCTGGCTGGGCTGGAGACCACCAAGCCCAAACACCAAGCTTGCACCCCCGAGGCTGAAGGCAGTACAGCCCTCTCCAACGGTGCGGCCCTAGGTAGGTTTTTGGGTAGAGACAACTTCTTCCCTCTTCTCTTGGCTCCCACACCAGGAGATCCCATCCTTGAAATGTGGCTGGACCACCCTAAATCCTTTGCCAATACCTTAAGTTGTTTGGGGCGCAGCTGGGGGTCACTGTGAGGGCTGACAAATCCTGGAAGGGGTTCTGGCATCCAGAGTGTGATGCTACTGCGATCCAAGGTGTGGGCAGGGGTTGCTATAGGAACAGCAAGCCAAGAGATTGCTGCTTAAATCCAAGCTCTGGGCAAACTGCGGGGCTGGGGGGGTCCCTGTTTTTGGCAGCTCATCCTGCTGGGAGCGGGGTTGGGAGTTTTAAATCATGGGGGGCTGATGCTAAGGATGCCATGCCCGCCCCCTTCTCCTGTTCTTATGGCACTGGTGGGCACAGTGGTGCTGTGTGTGGAGATGGAGATGGGTTCCAAGATAAAACCACATTCCCAGGACCTGCACTGCTCCCTCTCCCACGTGCTTTGGGTTTTGGGGGACTGGATGCCTCCTCTGGGGTCTCACAGGGACCCCATGTGCCCATGGCAAGTGGTTTGCAGGCAGCGTGAGACAGCCCAGCCCCACAGGTAGGAACTGAGAGGCCTGGGCTTCATTCCTGGCCCTGAACACAGTCTGAATTATGGTTTAAAAAAATCCACAAACTGAGCTGGAGTCCGCATCCTCGTTACCATGGCAACTCCAGGGCCAGCACAGCTGGCTCCTGGGCCAGTTACTCGGTGCTGGAAAAAGCCCAGATCCTAGTCTACCACTGCCCAGCTAATTAACTGCCTGCTCTTCCCCCCTTGTCTAGAACCAAAGCCTGGAGTGGAAACGATGGCAAAAGCCTCTCGGGACTCACTCGGCTCTGCCTGACCCAGAAGAAGGCAGCAGGCAGGGATCCTGTGATCCCAGGATCCACTTTTCTGCCACAGCTGTACTGCAGCAGCCAGGCTGAACCCACTTGCGCTTCCTGCACCTGCCCTTTCCCTTCTTATGTACATTTGTCCAGAAAAAAAAGGTTAAACAATCCATGTTTTATGCAGAACCTCTCGTGTCTGTTATTCTAAGTGCTGGGTGCCATGCTGTGCCTCTTTCACACAAATTTCCCTGCTCTTATGGCAAGAGGTGGGGAATGGAGGATTAGGAATGCTCATCTGAAGGAAAAAGGGATCCAGGAATAAAATGAGGTGGTTCGTTAGCTGTTTATTAAGAGAGGGAGGTGGAAGGCACTCACAGCCCTCCACAGCTCCCTGTCCCAGCCCAGTGTTAGTGTTTGGCCATGTTTTTTTGGCAGAGCTCCTCTCTCCCCCTTCTCCACCCTACAGCTGGAAGCTGATCCCTGGATCCTATGAGCACCCTATGCTGGGGATCAGCAGTCCTTGCCCAGAGAAATGGGGTGTCTGGGGGGCCAGGACCAGCTCCATAGGCAGTGAGCAGCAGTGAGGGGTTCAGCTCCCATTGGTGTGTCTTGCTGCTTCTCCTTACATAATTTTTCTTATATTTAATTGTAAATTGGCTTTTTCCCCTTCCCCCCACCCTGTAGCGTTGGCTTGAGTCCACAGAGGAGCTGAAAAGTTGATTAATTAATAAGGTAGTAATGAAGCCTCTGATTCCCTGGCTTGGGAAGGGACAGTGCCAGGAGCCATGAGTGCTTTGCCAGAGGTCTGAGCTCACTCATCTCCCCAATCTAGGGGGAACCTGGAGCCGGGGAGGAGCAGCAGCTCCCTCCCTCCGGCAGCGTTCCCTGCAGGGAGGGTGTGCAGCAGGAAGGGGGGTGCAGGCAGCCCTTGGGAGTTGTAGAGAGGGCAGGCCTGGTACTCACAGGGCCACTCAGCCCAGGCATAGCGCAGGCCCAGCACCAGCGTCCTGCAGCCGCTCAGGGCCAGCGTCACCGTGCGGGACCCTACTGCCACCACTGGTGCCAGCAGCCACTGGCACGGGGATGCCTGGCTGGAGCAGCACACCTGGGGAGGGGAGAAACCCCCGTCAGTGCTGCCTTCCCTTTCTCAGCTCTTCGGAGAGGATATCCCACTCCTCACCTCAAATGCCTGTGCATCCCTCTGACGGCAGATGAGCTCCTGGCTGTAGGTGACATTCAGCAGCCCCCTGGTCACCTCCAGGACAGCCTGGGTGGGAAATGGTCCCTGGAACACGAGGCCCTTGTCCCCATACGCCACAGCCATGGCACCCAGCAGCAGTCGGTGAGCCACATTCTGCTTGTCCCGGGGGTGGATACTGCCCAGGAAGACGAGGAAGATGGAGCTGGAACCCAAAAACTTCATCCCTACACCCTGACCCCAGCCCTGGACTCACCTGCCATAGGGGGAGTGCTCATCACCCAGATCCATGGCTACAGCCATGAAAGTGCTGGGCATCCTGGCATTGGGAACAACCCCCAGGTCGGCTGTTTGGTGCCAGCGCAGCCGGGCGAAGCTGTCGTCTGCACTCCGACGGCGGTAGGTGGACAGCTGCGAGGCACAAGGGAAATGGAGGAGTGGCTCAGATCCCAAAACTGGCCACTGTGGTGCCTGCCTGGGATTTTCAGCACTTGGCAGGATGTATATGTGTTTACAGCATCCTCTCCCTGGGCATCCCCAAGGACAACGGGGATGTCACCCCTCTCACCCCCCACACCTGCACAAAGCCAAAGGGGAGAAGTGGCTCCGTCTGTCTGGCTGATCCGGTGTGGAACGCCCAGCGCCAGTCGGCAATGAGTGCGGAGAAGGTGCAGTTGTACTGGTCTGTGTTCAGGAAGGTGTTGGTCTCACCTGCTCCCCAGAAAGAAAGGCTGGTGAGAGCTCAGTGGGACAGTGGGGGCTGCTCCGCCCCGGGGGATAGAGATGGGGGCTTACCCTGGTACCAAATGACACCCCGCAGGGTCATGTTGAGCAGCGGGTGGATCATGGCATTCCAGAGCACGGAGGGTGTTTGTGGGCCAGAGAGATGCTGATGTGGGGAGGTGCTGGAAGACAAAGCTAGGTTTAAGGTGGGGTGCAAAGCACAAGGCAGCCTTTAGGTTAAAGCAAGCACCATGCCAAAGGGAGATCTGAAGTCCCTCCCTTCTCCCTTTACCCACCCAGATGTGCCTTATGCTCTTGGCATGGGAAGGGTTTTTATCCAGAGGAGGCAAAATTATGCATAAAGGGGGCTGCGAGGCTCCCAGAGAGGAGGTGGGGTGGGAAGGGATACTCCCAAAAGCAGCGTGGTGCAGGGCAGGAGGAGTTTCCACAGCACCTTCTCTCACCTCCCTGTGTCCTCTGGGAGCCCACATGCCTGCAGAACCCGGTGGGAGCACCAGGCCTCGATGGGGGTCCCCCCCCAGGCCACCTCCACCAGCCCGATGGGGGACCCCAGAGCCTCATACAGGGAGCGCCCCAACAGCCAGCACACGGCCGAGAAGAAGGTGAAATTCCCGTGGCCCAGGTTTTCTGCTCAAGAAACAGTAGGCTGCAAAGGGAAACAGTGGGGAAAAAGCCATTTCCAAGCTCTCTTTTGGAGGCACATTGCACTCACCAGCCGTTGGAATGGACCATGGCAAGTCAATCTGCTCCAGATCCTCCAGCTCCACATCGGAGCGGGCAGGCGCCGCAGCAAAGATACGGACGTAGGGATAGCGAGCGGCGGCGGCAAGCTCCTGGCTGGCATTGGCCACCTGAAGAAGGGCCAGGAGCATGCAAGGCAATTCCCTGCCTGATCCCTACTGGGTCCCACCTGATCTGTGCTGTGGGGCCTTACCTGCAGGACTGTCATTGCCATGTTGCTCTGCCCACTGCAAAGCCACACATCTCCAAAGTAGATGTCCCGCAGTGTCACGTTCTCCAAGCCCTGCTCAGCCGTCAGTGCATAGGGACCGCCCCGATCCATTGGGTCCAAGACAGTTGTCCAAGTCCCAGAAGGTCCTGGAGGAAGAAGATGGTGCTTATCTTCCACCACCCTTATGAAGGCATCAAGACCTTCGCCAGGATGTTGGATGAGCAGCCAACAACCAGTGGGGAAGGACAAGCAACAGGGAAAAGCTTCTCCACCACAGAGACAGGTTGGGGAAATGGATTTCAGAAGCTCTCTGGCATCAGAGAGACCTTTCTCCTGCAGGAATTTAGGGGTTAAAAAAGAAAACCTGGAAAACAAATGTGTGTCAGAGCAGAAGCTGCTGGGAGGAACTGGGATTACAGGAGCAGCTTGGTGTGTGTGACACTGAGATGTCTCCAGCTAATTTTAGAGGCGCCAAACTGAAGCGTAAAGATATTCTGCTGGAGCTTAGCGTGGATTTTCTGGCTGGATCCTGCAGATCTCCTGGATTGCTGCTCTCCCACAAGACACCTCCAGGATCTTCATCTTATGGAGGTGCCCTTGGGCAGCACTTTTACCCTCCAAAGATGATGAGCTTCCTCCCAGCTCTTCAGGCAGGGATGTAGCTGGGATTTGAGGTGCCCCTGAGACCTCCCAGCTCCAGGAAGACTCTGCTTGCACAGACAACATCCTTTGGGGCTTGGAGATCCCACAGGATCCTCCAAGGGGGTACAGATTGAAAGAGAACCTGGGGGTGCTCTGGGGATTCCTCAGACCTGGTTTAGACAGGGAGAGAAGCTAAACTCCCCCTTGTCCCCTCCACAGCCTCATCGCTCGGCTCCAGCCTGTGCGGTGCCACCCACTCCAGCAGCAGCTCGGCTCCTGCTGGGCGCCCACGGGATCCACTGCTGGGAACCAAAGTGAGCAAAGGCTGGCACTGCTAGGGAGGGGAATGGCTGAGCCCCCCCAGGTCTCCTGGAGAGGGAAAAGCACGAGCTGGAGATGTCACCAGCACCTCTGCAGCGCCAGGGCAGCAGTGGGTGGTGCCAAACCCTGTCTCACCCACCCCACCATCGGCTCCGATTTGGGCTCAGACAAGTTCTTTGGCCACCAAAACCATTGGTTTCTAGTGAAAGTCTTGGACTGACCTTTAACCTGTGCTGTTTTCTCCATGATGACGAGGCCACTGGCTCCTGAGACAGTCAGGGTCACCGTGGCCCCGAGCTCCCATGGCCCCACACCACAGCCCCTGACGGCTTCTGCTGCAGCACCATGTGGTCACCATAGTAGGAGGCAAAGCTGAGCATTCCCCCTGGAATCAGCAAACAGTGCAAACATCAGCTCTGAGAGAAAAACACGCTCAGCATGGCCTCTGACCCCCTCTTAAATACAGATTATTTGAGATCCCACTTAATTTACAGCTTCCTGGTCAGCTTTAAGGTGGTTAAAACCACCACAGAGCTGAGGAAGAGGCAGAACTTAAATTCCACAAGAGGGAATTCACCTCTTAAAGTACAGGGAGCATGTTACATCTTGTATTACACAGATTTGTAATTTGGATACAGATTTTGGTAAAAATTCCTCTAATAACAGCAAGGGAGTGTCTGTCCCAGCCCAGCCTTGCTAATGAATGTTCTGATGTATTTTTCCCCTTGGAAAAAGGTTTGTCAAGGGATGGGATGGAAACATCGGGTGTGCAGCACTGGCAAAGGCACCTTCAGTGGGGACAGAAGCAGAAGCTCAGCCCTGGCACCCCCCAGAGCCCCATTTTTGCAGTGTGAAAAGAAAATCCTATTTGAAAAGGGGGTCAGAAGTAACGTGTGAGGGGTGATCTGGGCAGAGAACCCCAGTGACCAAACCAGAGCTCATGGAGCCTCATCTCCTCTGCAGCTCATCCTAGGCTGGGTTTTAGGAAGGAAAGGAAAGGAACGACATCCTCGGCCCCTCAGGAGTCAGCTGCATCGCTGGTCCCGCTGCCTCATGCCACAAGGCTCCGGGAGTTATATAAAAAACAAGTCGGAGGAGAAAAAAAAACCTAAAACTGAGACGCCAGGGAAGAGTGGAAGCTATAAAAAGCAGCTGGGAGGAGGGAAGGGAAGAAGAAGGGAGGAGGGAAGGGAGGAGAGCCCACGAGACACCACCAAGGAGCCGCATGCGGCTCCCACCTTACGTAAAGCATCGTCCCACGGCAGCAGAGCTGGGCCAAGGGCGTTGGGGAGGGGCTGGGGGTGTGAAGGGTATCAAAGTGGGACTCAGGGGATGCAAAGGGCATTGAACTGAGGCTTGGGGGGATGCCAAGCTTGTCAAAGTGGGACTCAGGGTGTGCAGAGGGTGTCAAACCGGGGCTCTGGGAATGCAGAGGGCATAGAAGCAGGGCTTGGGGGTGCAAAGAGTGTGAATGACGGGTGGGGGGTAACAAGGGCATCAAAACTGGGCTGAAGAGGATGCCAAAGGCATCAGAGTGGGGCTGGGAGGGCACCAAGGGCCCCAAAGCGGGGCTCAGACTAGTGCCAACATCATCAAAGAGGGTCTGGGGGTTCAAAGGCTATCAAAGTGGGGCTGGGAGGATTTACAGGAGGTGCCAAGAGTGGCACCCGAAAAGCGGGGCTGGGGAAGTGCCAATGCACATACGAGGCTCGGAGTGTGCAAAGGGCACCAAATCAGGGCTTGGGAGAGCTCAGGGAATTCCCTGGGCATCGGAGCAGGGCTGCTGTTATGCCAAGGGTTCTGGCCACGCCAGGTGCCCCGAAGTGGGTCTCGGGGGGGTCTCAGGGGAGGCCGCTCCAGGCCTGGCTGCAGAGGATGCCCGCGGGGCGGGGGGGTTGGAGGGTGACCCTCCCCAGCCCTGTACCTGCCGCCGCCGGAGCCAGAGCCAGCAGCGCCAGCAGCGCCCACGCCGCCATCCTGGGGGGATAACGGACTACAAGGGTGGCGAGACCCCCGGTCCTTGCCGGTACCGCCCGCTGCCCTCCGGTGCCCCCCGGTGCCCCCGGCCCGCCCCGCAGGCGGGCCCGGCGCGCGGGG
>VZRH01014903.1:305258-365151 GCA_013397555.1 Urocynchramus pylzowi | reverse complement strand
GCCCTAACATTTCATTTCACATGATTTCCCAATACATATTGGCGGGTATTTTGCCTGTGCCCTTGCACTTAAGGACACATAGGTATACATATAATCCAAGATTTTGCTTATTTTTAAATTTAGTTGTCAATATTTGACTTAAAAATCCAAATACTTTCAGGTTGTGTTTTATTTTTTACAGCCTGTTTTTACATATTAACAACCTTCTGTTTGTTTGGCTTTTTTTCTCATAAATTTCTATTAAAACAACAATAATTTAAATAAATCATGTTCATATCATGCTCAGAATTTATTCAAAAAATAAGATNTTCTTTCTTTCTTTCTTTCTTTCTTTCTTTCTTTCTTTCTTTCTTTCTTTCTTTCTTTCTTTCTTTCTTTCTTTCTTTCTTTCTTTCTTTCTTTCTTTCTTTCTTTCTTTCTTTCTTTCTTTCTTTCTTTCTTTCTTTCTTTCTTTCTTTCTTTCTTTCTTTCTTTCTTTCTTTCTTTCTTTCTTTCTTTCTTTCTTTCTTTCTTTCTTTCTTTCTTTCTTTCTTTCTTTCTTTCTTTCTTTCTTTCTTTCTTTCTTTCTTTCTTTCTTTCTTTCTTTCTTTCCTTTTTTCTTTCTTTCTTTCTTTCTTTCTTTCTTTCTTTCTTTCTTTCTTTCTTTCTTTCTTTCTTTCTTTCTTTCTTTCTTTCTTTCTTTCTTTCTTTCTTTCTTTCTTTCTTTCTTTCTTTCTTTCTTTCTCTCTATTACTTTTCTTTGTCTTTATCTCTTTTTTCTTTTTTCTTCTTTTCTCTCTTTTCTCTCTTTTTTCTCTTTTCCCTTTTCCTTCCCCTTTTTATTCTATTCCCTTTTTTCTTACAACCACAAATTGATTTAATTTCTCTAAGATGGTGAGAATCATGTTTAAAGACAACAGATTTTCAGTACCATGGCCTTTTACAAGAGATATTTTATTTGACATGTGTCAGTTAAGATCAATCTCTTCTTTTTGTCTTTAACCCATGTTTCACCATAGGAGCCTTTGGTCCTGTTATCCAGGGATGTGTGTCTATGATTACATCTATTTTGGAATACTTTTATAATAGACTTTTTAAACTGGAAAATTAGTGTTATGTGGAAGTGGAAATCCTTCATACAAGACACTTCAACTTCTCAAAAGCAGCTAATAACTCTGGTACCTCACAGAATCTTACCTGTAACAATCTCAGAATAAATTGTGAATTTGAATGGGTGTCTTCTATCATCACTTCCAGGTTGATTTGGAGAACTTATTTTACTTACTGAGAGCCAATGCAATCCTCCACTCACTGACTCAGTAACTGTGGAAAGTAAACCATGATCAGAAACATTTATATGAATGCTTACATAAACCCTTTTCTCTTCCCCAGTTATTAAACTTTCTGCAGGTTATGCCTGCAGCAGGCAGTGAGGCTGTATGTCCAAAGGCTTCTTTTACCCTTGGCCAGGGCCTCATGTCCCATTGGTCCATCAGAGGTGTCCTTCCCTTCCTTACCCTGGCATGGGTAATACATGGACATATGTTGGAGGCTTAATATTGATGCTGCCTAAACTTTTTTTCCTATTCAATCTTAATCTTTACATTTTAGACATAGAACCATGACATGTCTTCATGTTCTAAACTAAGGAGCCTTTGTAGCTAATTTTACACAGAGACACCTTCCAATTAAATAGCCCTGTGAAAAAAAATACAAATAAAAGTTGTTTAATTTAAAATTACAAGACATTCTTGCTTTAGCAGTATCGTCTTACAGGTTTTCCTGCTTATTTTCTTCATAAAATCTGCCAATATTAAGAAAATATGGTTAAAAAGAAAGAGGGTTTGTGGTTTTTGATATACTGCTTTCAGCCCATCCCTCAATTCCTCTCGTTTCTTCTGTGATTCACCAACACAGGTTTTTGACACAAAGATGTATTCCCAGAACATTACATAGTTTAATATATCCTTAATGCCACCTTCATCCATTACATAATCTGGATGATAACTTCATTAAACTGCAATTTTTCCTAGCTTCATAACCAACCATGTATCAATGATCTGCTTCTATTGAAGAGCATTTCCTTGATCTTTAGATCATCCCTGTTGTTATGGAGTAACTAATTTTCTTCCAGATATGTAGGTTTATCATCTTGAAGATGTACTCAAATAACAGACTTGTAGGTGAACAAAAGCTAGAATACCTAATAATTTGGTCAATTTTTAGGAAAGATATTTCACCTTCAACTTTTATCCTCAGACCTTATCTTTTTAAATAAGTCTGTGTGATACAAAGATGCTTTCCTTTGTAGTAATGCTTCATACAGTCAACGCCATCAT
Source organism: Urocynchramus pylzowi (assembly GCA_013397555.1). Classification (NCBI taxonomy): domain Eukaryota; kingdom Metazoa; phylum Chordata; class Aves; order Passeriformes; family Fringillidae; genus Urocynchramus; species Urocynchramus pylzowi. The sequence continues at coordinate 362,833 of VZRH01014903.1, read as the reverse complement.
TGGGTGAAAATTGTCAAGCTATTAGATTACTAGACATATTTTTTAATCAAATACATTTTTCAATCTTTTCTCTTCAAGCTAGGTAGAGTTTTTAGGAATATTTGTGTCACTTTGCTGACTTTCTGTCTGCTTAAACTCCAGCTGTAAATGCCTCTGCCAAGATATGAGTTGCAGCAGAACAGAAATCCACCTCCTTTTCATTCACAATTTAAATGGGTTTTCATTTCATTTTATTTCAGTTTCATGTTTAGAGGGAAATTTTCTAGGAAAAAAATGGAAAACATTATCAGAAATACCATTTCAGGCAATTAAAAAATAATTGTCAGAGCATTCTGCATTGGTAGATCTTATTCTCATCTACAAGCATGTTTGACCCATTTTGAGGTTCTGCTTCTTTTTAAAGAAAATACATAGTAAAAATTAATACCAATTTTCCATGGGAATAAAGCCAGCCTGGCAAATCATCAGCAGAATCACAAAGACCCCACATCCAAGTCCTCGGGAAGTGGTGTAACTCCCTAGTCAATAATTCAGATCAGAAAACCAGGTACTTTTACCCCAGCTAAATGAAGACTCCCAGTACCATCACAGAGCACCTCTTGAAGGTGCTGTTAAAGGATTTGGTCTCAGCTACATCAGATGTGCTTCTAGGCTAAGCCTTCTGTCACTCAGATCCCACTAAGTTCAGTGTCCTGAGATCAGCTGAAGGGAATGTATAATTCTTACCAGTATATGATTGTCATGAACTGGTGTTGTCATCCCAGCTGCTGTAAACATCAAGGTCTTGGCTTTTGTGATCACACCACCTTTGAGAATCATGCACTGTCTTGGAGAGGTGTAATAGCTCTGGCAAAGTGGGGTAAGAGAACTTTTTTCAAAAGGCAGGCCAGCCTGGTTGGAAGAGTTTTACACTAGGAGAACAGGAATGAGATTGTAAACCACAGCCAAGTAAAGAAGTAAACAGCAGAAAGGGGTGGGAAACAGATGGTCAAGAGCAATGGTAACAAGAAAGGCCTAAAGAGTCATGAAACAGGATGGAAGGGAACCCCTTTCAAATACATGCCCACAAATATGTGTAACCTGGGAAAAAAACAGATGTGACTGAAACTCTAGCCACACAAGAGGGATGTTCTTTGAAAATCCAAAGTATAGTAAAACAGCTAACACAACTGCACTGAGTTATGTACAGGTACAAGTTCTTCAAGAGAAATAAAATAAGAAAAGAAGATGCCTTACTATTAAGGAACATCTTGAATGCCTGGCTCTTCTCTCTGACATCCACAAAAGGCAGTGAGAGCTCATATGGTCAGGTCAGTAAGGATGTCACCATGGTAATATGGTGTCCACTCAACCAGGGTGTGGAGGTGGACAAGCTTCTTCAAACCATAGCAGGGATTGTCTGTGTCACAAATCTGCATGTCCCTGAGATCTGCAGGCAGTGTAGTGCAGTGAGCTTCAAGAACTCAAGATTTCCAGAAGCTGTTGAGGTTCTGGAATTCACAATCGTCATGATGTGGAGTGACATGCAGTTGAATCTACTGCTCAGTAAACGGAGACAAAGACAAGGTGGTGGATGTAATAATCAGCAGCTGGTTTCTCTGTAGTAAGCATGATATAGCAGAACAGTTATGAAACACAATCTAAACTAATTTAATCTTCCAGAAAACCATGACAATGCCAGAACAAATAGCGCAAAGGTATGTGTTAGTCTGTGAAGGCAGCTGACCTTTTTACTGTGAAAAATTGCCAAATGATCACATAATTAGGATGATGTGCTGAGATCATGGTTTTCAAGATGTCCTAGAAGTCACATAGGATTTAGAAAAGTGAAATAATTAAGAAAATAAACAAACAAAATAAAATAAAGTTTCATCTTGTAAGAAGATTTCTTTGATGTACCAATCAAACAGGAATTCTGACATCCATAAGGAACTGAAATAGCAGGCCTCCTTTTTTGCTCTGCATGTGCACACAGTGTGTGTTGTATTTTTTAATAACTGATATTTTAACAGCAAGGATTATTCCCTTGAGATCACATCAGAATCACATGATACGGATTTTCATTTTCTTTTAGTGCATTTAAACCTTTTTCTAAGTGAAATGAACTGTGTTGACTGCTATGTGTGAGATGTAAATTTTCCATCTTACTTTTTGCAACAGAAATAGGACATTTCATTTTGAAGCAGAGACTGTGGAAGGGGAAGAGGTATAACATAGAGGATGAAATTTAAAAAAAAAACAATAAAAAAACCCCCAAAACATATATATATATATATATATGTGTACATATATATATATGTATATCTCATACACTATATATCTATAGATAGACAGATACATAGATATCGCATACAATGTTAATTCATTCATTGTCAGTAACCAAAATATTCAGTAACTGCATCAAAAAAAAGCAAGCAAACTATTGATCCCTCATTTGACTCAGCAAGCTGCTTGCCAATAGAGAGAATACTATCTGCTGTTACTAAATAAGGAAAGCCACATATAACTACAGTGGTTTTGAATGAAACATTAAAATAATAATTCAAAAAACATAAAAAGAGTAAAAAAAATTTAGAAATGCAATTATTTATGTTTACATATCAATACATTATACCCCTATATTAAATGCTTAACTGTCTGTGGTAAAGTCTCAAAAGTGTTAAAAATCTAAAGAATTGTAGAATGATTTGTTTTAATGATCATACAGTCCAAACCCTCTGACATAGGCAACAAATTCTTTCACTAAAACAAGTTGCCAAAAGCCCTGTTTAATCTGACTTTAAACACCTCCAATGATGGGACATCCACTTTTGTGGGAAAGCTGTTCCAGTGTATCAACACCTTTATCATAAAAATTCTCTTCCTTTTATTCAAACTAAATCCTCTCTCAGTATAAAACCATTATCCCTTGTGTTGTCAGTACAAGTCCTAGTAAAAACTCTCTCTCAATATGTCTTATAAACCCCTCCTTAAATAATGAAATGTTAGAATGGGGGCTCTTAGACTTTTTTGACTGCAGAGGTATTCCAGCCCTCTTATAATTTTTGTGGTCCTCCTCTAGACCTTCTCTAAAAGGTCCATGTCATTCTTACACTGAGCTGGATGCAGCATTCCAAGTGGGGTCCCACAAGAGCAAAGCAGAGGCAGAGAATCACCTCCCTCAATGTGCTGGCCATGCTGCTTCTGATGAAGCCCCAAATGCAGTTGGCTCTCTGAGCTGCAGACATTGCCATCTCATGTCAAATTCCTCATCCACCTGTATCTCCTCTGCAGAGCTGCTCTGAAGCACAATGCATCCCTCTGTCTGTACTGATAAAGGGGATTGACTCATTCAGGAGCAGGACCTTGCACCTTGCCTTGTTCAAACTCATAAAGCCTTTGTGGGCCCACTTCCCAAGCTTGTCAAAGTCCCTCTGCATGGCATCTCTTCCCCTAAGCATACCAATGGCACCACTCAGCTTGGTGGGATCTGCAGAGTCCTTGAGGGTGCACTCAACTCCACTACTATCTGTGTTGGGTCCTGTGGACTTGTGTATATTCATGTTCCTCTCATGGTCTTGAACCTGATCTTCTCTTCCAATCTCCTTTCCCCCAGTCCCTGGATTAAGGTTTGGGACCTTGAAAAAGAGGTGATTACCAATGAAAACAGAGGAAAAAAGCTGTGGAGTACCTCAGTCTTCTTCATGTCATTTTCACTTGTTTTCCTGTGAACAGGAAGACTAATTTCATTTAGTAAAGTCTAAATATTTACTAATGTTGACACCCAAACAGAACTTCAGGATAAAATTTAAACTGTTGGACACAATGTTATTCTCCATATTCTCTCTGAGAGTACATTTACCTTCACTGGGTTGACAAAACTTCAGGTACAGGGAAGGTTTGAGTAGAAGTTGATGCAACATACAAAAAGTACAAAATAGGGTGTGTTCATTGATAACACAACTACAGCAATTTCAGCAAATTCTTTCCTCTACAATGAATTCAACTAAATGAGAGTCAAGACTGCAAAAATATGGTTATGATTTCGTAAGCATCCCTACTAACAAAAGAATAAAATCCACATAGTATTTTACACTATGTATAAATTTTAGCTGCAATTATATTATAACTTTAAAAAATTTTTTCATCTGATTTGGAATATATATTTCAGTTATGTTTATTTCTGTTAAAAAAACACTCAGAGTCTTTTTGTTCTGACTTTCCATTATTCTAGACTATATATAATAAGTATTATAAACATATTATTATATATAATACTACACATATTAGGTAATATTTTTTGATACAAGAAATATATAGAGTTTTTTATCATGCAAGAATTGTTGATTTGCATAAACATTTTAATTTTGATCTCTTCTCATGTCTTTTTTCAGGCCATTATCAAACCCCTTTTTTCTTTCTTTGTCATAGTAAGTCCCAAAAGAAATTAAATGCCCTTTTTCCTTTTGGTATTCTTGACAAGAAATCCATTTGCTTGTGTTTATGAGAGATGATGTCCTTGAGTGGAATAAGCACAGTTCATCATTCTGCTCCCCATTGAACTCATGATCTTGAAGTATTCTTGAGCACAATGACAAATCCCTCATGGTTTGATTAGACAATAATGTATTGATAGTAATCCATTGTATGTTTTCAGTCTTGATGAAGACTAATCTAATTACACCTCCACTGAAAAACAACGTAGTTTTTTGGTTTTGTTTTTCTTTTCTTGTTGTGTTATTATTAGAATTATTATAATATTCCAGGTATTTTTCCAATATGATTACTACACTGGAAACAATGATGGAATTATTTTTGTCTTAATTTTTCTTACTTTTTTGAGCAGAGTGTGCTTGAAATCTCTTTATGCCATTCATATATTTGACATCTTCTAAGGCTAACATATGAGATCTTAAAACATTATAAAAATAGCCCCAAGTACCTCCATTTCACAAAGAAGCAGAATCTATGCATTTTTGCTTAATGGTTGGCTTAATATTACTTTAATTATTGTCTAAAACATACACAGCTCCTTTGTCTGTCTTATATTTTATTATACATTTATTATAGAAAATGCTGCTTTAGAATGACAGTGCAAAAACAAGATGCTAATTGAAAAAAAAGTTTGAGGTTTGAATGCTCAGTATCTCTAAAAATCAGACCTTCAGTGTTGTTCAGGGAAACGAGTAGAACAACTTATGGAATCAAATTAAAGCAGACCCAGATAAAAAGTAATTGTGGTTCAGCCAGGCTCAGTTGTATCACTCAGGAAACAGTGCTCATCTTCCACCCTGCAGATGACCTCAGTGTGGATAATCATTACTGCAGAGACCTCTTTTTTGGAAAATAAGTCAGATATTATCACAGGCATAAAACAAGGCTCTTTATTACAAATGCCCTTTCATATAAAAAAAAAAAAAATTACAATGCCTAACTTACTTTTCAATGAAAAACTATTTCACATGTTTTCTTTCAGTATTCTGCAATAAACCTTTTCCATGAGATAAACTCATGACTGGTGTCAATGCCTGCCCATATCTGTCTTAATACCTGCAAGAATTCCAATCTCCTACTCCAGCCATCACATGACCCCAAAAAAACTCTTAATGTTTAATATCTGCAGTGAACATGTATATTTTCTACCAGTGTTCATGAGTTTTAGACCTAATGTGACATTTACACAAAATACTGTAATGAAAAAAGTAGTTGGGCAATCAGAAGTTTTAATCAGCAGTTTTAATTTTAAGACTCTTTCAAATATTTTGCGATGGAAAATAAACTTAAACAGCTTAAACAAGTTCCAATATCTTTTCTCCAAATCAGAAACGATCTAAAAGCTTTAAACCAAGATGATATGTATTTACCATTTTATCTGGCATTGGATTCTGCCTCTCTTTAGCTTAGCATGAATAACTTATACAAAAATCTCAAGACGTTAAAGAAAAAAACCTCTTTTTTCCTGTCTTAGTTTACATCAGGGAATATGTCTACTTAGTTTCAAACTTTAGTCTTCACAATTTGTTTTAACCTCTACACTCTTATCATTTGCAATTTAATAGTTGGGTATGTCAATGTTCATAAATTCTGGTGGTTTGCCTAAATAAGTTCCCTGTTTTTCAGGTCTCATGTCTGGGAGATGGGAGTGTTTAGGAGAAGACATCACATGCAAAATGGATGGGACAGCTGAAGGCAGAGAAGACTGTGCTGATGATGGATGCTAAAGTGACACCCTTGTAATAAGTAACACCCCTGAGTTTTTGCTTACACTTGGATTTGAAAATAAATAGGGCTTCACTGTCTTCTTTCTTGGTTTCCTGATCATTTCTATAATAAACTGCTTGTGAAAGAGGGTTTGTAGACAACTTGTTACTCAGATTTGGGATCCTGCTACACAGGCCCTGAGCAACATGCCTGTTGGAGAAAAAACCCCAGCACTTTATAGGGGGGACTGAATAGAAACAGTTATTTTTCTCTTCTTGTTCATGTTTGGACCTGCAGAGGACCAGTTTGGTCTCTCACTCAGATTTGCCTAAAGGATCTCAGACCACACCACTACTGACCTCTCAGTGTTGACTTCATTGTGATGCTTTGACAAAATACCTAATATCCAATGATATTCTTTATGCTTATTTTAATATTCTTGTAAGACTATGTTACCTTAAGAGCACTTTTTTTCTTTTAGCACATGTAGTTTGACAACAATCACCATTTCTATTTTTAAAGAATATATATATTCAGATATACTTCTTGAGTTTATATTCTTCTTCACTTTTATCTTTCTACTAGTTCAACATAGTTTAGGTGAATTTCAGGTAGTTGTACAAATTTCATTCCCTTAAGATGCATAGTCATAATTCCTACACTTATTTTTAAAAAATGATACTGAATTACATTTGGTAAAGAAAATCCTTTCTGGAACTATTTGTTAAATTACAAATCATTTGATCAGAAACATTAACCTAATCTTACTGGATCTAGAATAAAACAGAAATAACTTTCCTATAATTTTATTGCTGTGTAAAATACGAATTTGTAATATCATTGCTGCCCAAAGGAACTCAAACATGCTGAAAGGAGCAGTCTGAAGAATTCTGTAATGATTTAAGTCCAATGACACTGCTTTTTCCCTAGTCATTACTTTTGTATTATGAATAGAATATAAATGTTGTTTACACCAAAAAAGTGTGGGAAAAAGACCACAGTAGTCATCCTTTTCCTTTCAACTCAAACATTCCTAACTTTCAATATGTTTCATGTGACTTTGAATAAAATTGATAAATGAAAGCATTCAAAGGATTTCCTTAAGACTAGAAGTATGTATATGATCTTGTTTTAAGCAAAGCAACTCTACATTTATTAACTTTTCTAAGTCAATACAGAAATTCATTATGAAAAATTTTGTCTCTTCACCAACAAGGAAGCCTCTTTCAGAGTGCCTGTTCCCAGATAAAAACTTGTCCCATTGCTTGCTGAGAGACAGACACAGAAGAGAGCAGTCCTTGGTGTGCTAGCTAAGCAATTGTAGCAGTGGGGACTCATCCTAAAGCCTGACACTTGTCTGCTTCTCGAAAACTGTAGTACCACTTTCACCATGAGTAACACAGGCAGCTTGGGCCAAGAAGTGTTTGAGAAAAATCCTGCAGAGAAGGACTGGTGTTTGAGGGTTTACAAAATGCTCAACATGAGCTGGCAATGAGCACTCCCAGCCCAGAGAGCCAAACGTGTCCTGGGCTGCATCCAGAGCAGTGTGGGCAGCAGGGCCAGGGAGGGGATTCTGCCCCTCTGCTCTGCTCTGCTGAGACCCCACCTGGAACCCTGCATCCAGCTCTGGTGCTCCCATCATCAGAAGGACAGGGAACCATCAGAGCAAATTGAGAGGAGTCCACGAGGCTGACAAGGGGACTGAAGAACCTCCCCTATGAAGACAGGCTGAGAAATTTGGGGCTGTTCTGCCTGGAGAAGGCAAGGTTGCATGGAGACCTCACAGCAACCTTTGATTATCTGACAGGAGCCTACAGGGATGCTGGAGAGGGACTCTTCATCAGGAACTGGAGTGACTGGGCAAGATGGAATGGCTTTAAACTGAAAGGGAATAGATTTATTTTAGCTGTAACAAAGAAATTATTTTCAATGATATTAATTCCCCCATGGCAAAGAGGGTTGAGTCTGAATGAGCTTTAAGGTCACTTCCAACCCAAGCCATTACAAAAAAACAAAAACAAAAACAAAAACAAAAACAAAAACAAACAAAAAAAACCCACCAAAAAAACCACAAAAAAAACCCAAAACAAAACAAAACAAAAACCCACCAGACATACAAAGAAAAAAACAAAAACAAAAACAAAAAAACCAAAAAACCAGCTATCCTCTAGAACCCAAGACAGACAACCTTTCTGGGACCTACAGCTCATAGTTTTTGCTAAGCAGTAGCAGTTGGAAAAGCTTAGAAAAAACTCTAATCATTAATTTAGTTTGGAATTAATGAATTGAAATATCAGTGTCTTTTCTAGTTGAAGACTGTTTCATGTGTCAAAAATAAGGCAGTGCAAACCTCAGCATAATTTCCTTCTCTGTATTTGATGTTTCAAAGCCTGCCTTTTTAATTTATATTATGATATTACATTTAGTTTAAATTGTGGCGTTACCAGGCATTATCATTACAATAAATAAGTAAAAATAATAAAATTTAATTGCCATCTATTGATATTATTGTTTTAAAAATACTTTTGCAGGGCCTTCTAAAATATATTTCACAGAATCTCAGAAAGACTATTCTGAGAAGGGATTTTACAGTTTTCTGATCCAACCCTCTGCTCAAGCAGAGTCACTTGGAGCCAATTTCCGAGACCATGTTCAGATGGCTTTTGAATAAATCCAAGGATTGAGAGTCCACAATGCCTCTGGGCAATCTAATCTTGTGCTCTGTCACCCTCACTGTGGCAAAGTGATGCTTAGAGGGAACCTCCTGAGTTGATGCTTGTGCTGATTGCCTCTTGCTCTGAGACTGACCATGATGCCTCAGGTTTTAGCTTTTATATTTTTCAGATTCTGTGCTGCTTTAATGTGAGTGTCTGGGCTTCATAAAAGGGGATAGTAAGCTCTCTTCACAGAATAGGTAGACAAAACAATTCCTTCTCTAGCTGGGGACCCAAGGACAGCTGATCCACATCTCAAGCCCAGGAGCATAAACAAGGGCTTGAGATTGAAGAGAGGGAAACAAGAAGGATGGGACTTAATGGGCTAGGGCTGTAGCAATTCACAATTAGCTCCAATATGCTAGTGGACCAAATATTATAAAAAAGTGTGACATCCTGTGACTGGTTGTCCATTTTTTGAGACCATTACCTGGGGTGTAGCCGTGGCCAGGCTCTTGTCCTCCCCAAGGTGGATCTATTGAGGCCTCCTAATAAATACCTACTTTATTCTTTAACTCCATCTGGTCTCTGTTCTAGGTCAGCCTTCACAAGGCATCAACCACACTGAAAACAGCCTGACTTTGTCTTCCTTACTCAGTCACTCTTATTCCTAGGCTATGCATATACCCTGATAAGACACAAACTGAGGCCTTCATTTCTTCAGGGTGAATTACCCCAGATCTCTTAGCCTCTTGCTTTAGAAGAGATGCTTCAGTCCCTTTGACATCTTCAGGCTTCTCACTGGACTCTCTCCACTGTGTCCATGCCTATCTCATATTGAGGAGCCCAAAACTGGACACAGTACTCCATGTGTGGCCTCACCAGTCATGAATAAAAGGGTGGGATCACCTTTCTCAGTCTGTGTTAGTACTGTGCTAATGTGCCATAGAATACCATTTACCTTCCTTATGGCAAGGGGACATTACTGGCTTACATTCAACTTGGTATCCATCAGGACAACCTGCTTTCCAGCTCATTGTCACATTTACCACATTTATGATTACACATAGTTTAATCATTGATTTACCAATGATGGCACAGAGTATCACACTGGGGTTATGAACCAAATCTTTGATGTACCACAATACTGACAGTTAATAAAGGAATCATATACTTTTGCAAAAATGCTGAGACTACATCTATGTCTACAGTCTGCCCAAGGTACATTGTAACTGTGGTATGGCTTAACTAAAAGTAAGAGACAAATTGATCTTCATTAATAATTGCTTTCATTGGAGAGAAATTTATTATACCTAACATTACAGACATTTGATAGAAGAATTTGATAGAAGAAAAACACTTTAAATACAGAATTTGATAGAAGAAAAACACTTTAAATGTCTTAAAGAATCACTTTGTATGATGATTTTAGGGTTTAATTGAAATTTAAAAATAAATATACAGATACAAATGGTTGTCAAATGTGCGGTGTAAATATCAGTAAGGTTTTTTGAGTAAACTTTTTAGTCAGAAGCTCAATGTTCAGTTTATGTCAGCCAACTGTTATCTTCTGCACCCGAATTAGCTGTGCATGGCTGTCATTGCATCAAATAGAGTGAAATAGGTACTGTTAGAACACAGAATCATCCTCTGTGTTTAATATTTTTATTTTGGAATGAGACACGTTGCATTCTGAAAGTACCTGTTTCTTTCTATAGACTGTAAAATAAACCTGCCATGACTAGTTCACATGCTTATTTCCACAGGCAGACAGTGTAAATCCTGGCCCTGGTGCCCAATCTAAATTTGCCATCATGTTGAGCCTTAACTGTTATTTCTGTTCTCTTCTGTATAGTGTATCATTTCCACTAAATACAACACTTAAAAGTCAAAAAGAGTCTGAAGAAATAGACAACCTTGAAAAAACACACAAAATCAAAAGACTTGGATGCTTTCAAATGGAAAATTTCCTTTCTGACTTACCATACAGTGACTCAAAATTCAGGCATGCTAGTAACTCTCAATTTTCAGAGTCTTCTCACAAAAATTGCTGATCGCTGATACACAGCTACAATTGCTGAGCTTCCAGACTAATGTTGAAATTCAGCTATGAGAGTTCATTGCAATTTGAAGGGATCAGGCCAATGAGGGAGAGCTTCTCTGAATGAGATTTGCACCACTTCAACAATCCTATTTCCAGTACATTTCACTCAAGAGGTCTTCATGTAGTAGAAGAGGATGCCATTCATAGATCTGACATATTTCACTTCCCTCAATCCCATTCCCTAGAGACTCAATGTCATGGCTTTGGACAGGTGGGTAACATGTCCTATTCTCTATCTTGCTGATTAAATTTTTTGTGACAACATTTCTAAATGCCTGTTCTTTCAGTAAATACATTTTCTTAAAGATGATAAAAAATGTGGCTGCCAATCTTTTTGCTCTCTCTCCAGTAACAGTAAAAACAGTACATATATGTAACCTTTATTTGCTTATTTACACCTTTTCTAACTGTGTTTACTTATAAAAGCAGATGTCAATGTAATGTATTTGGTGAAATATTGTGAAAAAGCCTCACAGAAGTCCATCTGATCATCCAGTTCTTTTATTTGTAGAATTAACCACCTGGAACTGTTACATTATTCCTGCATGTGAGCAGTCTATTGTACAGGCTTTTGCTGCCAAAAAGCAATCACTTTAATCAGAGCATTCTGAGCCCACAAAAGTCCATGACAACTCTGTCTCTTGGAAATGTCCATTGAGCACAACAACAATGTACATAAATTTTTACTTTCAAAAAGTTCTACCTTATTTTTGCCTCTGTCATGTCTTGCCATAGCAAGAATTAATTGCAAATATATACACAACTGTGTGCCATATTTAGTCTTAATACAGTTTTTGTCTTGTCCCTATATGCCTTTATACTGCTACCTTGGCAGCACATTTTTTTCATTTGCACTTATAACTTGATATCAATCACCATTTCTATTTTTAAAGAATATATATAATCATACTACTCCTTCCATTTATTTTTTTTCTTCATTTTTATCCTCCTACTATTACAACATGGTTTAGGTGAAAATCAGGTAGTCGTACATATTTCACTCCCTTAAGATGCACAGTCATAATTTCTACACTTCATTATTCAGAATCAAGTAGATTTTAAAAAACACTAATGAATTACATTCAATATGACAATAAATTTGTATGACAGTACAATTTGTTTTGTAAGAGAAAAAAAATCTAGCCTTCCTTAAAAAAAGAATTAATTTTCCTTCTGCAAATCAATTGTATATTTAGTGTATCTTCACTAGATGATAAGTGACAGGTTTGAATATTGCTTAAACTCTAATACAGGTTTTATTAAAACTCTCAGGTTTTACATCACTGAACAACTTTTCAAATACTAGCATATGAAGTCTGACATATATTCTCAAACATTCAGGTATTTTTAAGATGAATACTACCTTGTCTACATTTGGCATAATGCTATTTCCAGTGGTACATCTCCTTATAAATATTGTATTTCTCTATGACCAGAGCATAATGAAATATATTCATCTAAATTAACTCAGTAGTGAATTCTGTGTATTCTGGGAATGACAGCTAATAAAACTTACAGCAAGTTGAGAACCAAACTCTCATGTTCTGCATATAGACATGTTCTATATTGTTTCTAACTCCTCCTTCACAATCAACTCTTCCACAGGGTGATAGTTATGGAGAAATTTCTTTTTAATACAAACACATGAAGACTTCAGATTGAAATGATATTCAGACACTACGTGTTTTTTGCTAATTTCACATCAATGATTTTTTATTCTTTGCATTGATTTCTCTTCTCTATCAAACAGAAGTTAATTTTGCTCACTTGAAAGAGACTTCCCTGCCTATTTCCCTGCCTATTGAACATATTTCATTCATTAATATGAATAACCATAGTAATGGTTATAAAAATAGTCACCTATTTTTATCTCCCACAGGATCAGACAAAATTTTTCCTTTTTTGAAAGCATCCTGCTTTTTCTTGAACTGCCATTCAGACTTGGCACGATCACCTATACACATGTATAATACTTTTTCAGCTATTTCCTACAAATTTTCATATCTGTAATGTCCTTTGAAAGGACTAATAATAGCTATCCTGCTATTCTGCTGAAATAAACCCTTTTAACACAACAAGCATTATCCAGAGAGGGCTTTTCTTTCTGTTTCTGAACATCTGTAGTTTCTTGTCTTATGTCAGGTTTAATTTTGCTTTGTTTTTTTTACCATATTTGACACCATTGATTCCTAGACAAGGCTTTTAAATGCAGTAACAATAACAATTAATTGATCATTTTATCAATGAGCCCAGCACCACCCACACTCTGCCTTAAAAATATAATTTGAATTGTGATTGATGCACTTGCAGTCTTATGGGAGGAAGAAGCATAGGTTGAGTAAAAGTGGAACCAAAAGAGGAACCTATGTCCAGAAAATGAAGGACACTGACTCCAAAGAGCTACAATACATTCAGAAAACCTTGGAAATTGCAAATAAACTTCAATATTTGAAAGGAATTCCATTCATCCATTTTTCAAGTAGAAATTGTTTACTATATAAATTTATGCAAGAGCTGTCTTACGTTTCTTAAATTTGACAGTATTTTTTTAAAAATTAGGTCCTTGTTTTCCCTGAATTCAAGTCTATCCTTAGACAAAAAAGAAATATTACATACCCTGAAAAGTGAATGGAAGACATGCAAGCAGCTCAACTCTTTGAAAGAAGATGTAGCTCTGGTGGTAAGAAGTTTGTAATATTCAACAACAAATTGCTATTGCTACTAAAAACGAGACCAAAAATTTTTTGAGGAATCATTTCCTCAAAAAGCTTGAGATGCTAGCAAGCTCGAAGTGTGCTGATGGTAAAATACCATACCAAACAAAAAATGGGTTGACCAGCCTAACATCAATCCCCCCTTTAAAAAATATGGAAAACTTAAAAGATTACCTCTTCAAAAGACAATATGATGGAATTAATAGAAGTCTGCATCAATAATCTTTAAAAGAGTGATTTTTTCTTCTGAAGTCTATCACAAGCATATCAACAAGTTCATCCAAAAAATGCAGAAAGATATAAGCAACCATGGCTAAATGTTCTGTCACTTATGTCTGACAAAAATCAGAGCAAGAAATATAATTAACTAAAAAGATCCTCCTACTCTGAAAAAGCTGCATTTACAGTAATCACCTGTTTCATGAGCATTTCATTCACCAAACAGCTCAACATTGTCTACACTTATATGTATCTGTCACCATGAGACATATTTCTCTTACATGCTTATTTGATCCCCTTGAGTTCCTTGTTCATTAATTTCCTTGGGAAGTCCTTCTAGTCAATAGAAAAATTACAAAGTCTTAAAGAATATCAATGACATACCTGTAAATCTTTCTGCATATTGGAGCCATTAGTGGTCATGGCACTTAGAAATAGCCTGTGTTCCTTACCTGAAATGCACACATGCAGTTTTGACTTCATTTGCTTCCAAAATTTTGGAATCAGATTCCATAGCTGATCTTTTTCATTGTGATAAGAGATCCCCTAGGGCTTTGCATTAGTGCATCTACTCTCATTTTTAAATATTCATTCAATTAAGGATTTCTGAGCAGGAGGTGGTAGTTTCATCATCAAAAAAATTTCATTATGTTGCATTTTAGTAACTGCTCACAGAAGGGAAGGTTAGACAGCATTTCTTTTCTGCTTGTTCAGGCAGATTTTCCTCGGAAATATACCCAAAGCAGAACCCTAAATTCATCTAGACAACACTAAAAAATTAAGTGTGTACAGGAGTTGTAATTGTATTCCTTGCTTGTTAGATTTTAATGTATAGATTTCCTACTATGTTGCAAAGGTTAATAGGGTTTGTGGATTTTTTTGGAGAAGCCAAGTTTTTTCTAGGCTAATGAACTAGCTCATAATATACAGTAAGGGATAATGTAAATATCCTTTACACATTATCAGGTACATCAAGGATTTTTATTTGATCTGTGACATTGAAGATATCAAGTATTGATGAGATTTATCAAGCCTGCTCAAAAATGGAATTCCCAAGGGTTATGTTCGACTTATGGGACTGAGTTCTCTTTAACATCAATTCTTATACATTTATAAACTTCAGTTAAAGCTGGAATAAAACACTGTTCCATTTTCAGAATAAATGGCTCAGTAACTGTGTGATAAAACAGTCTGTATTATGAAATGAATGGAGCTATCCTATTTGACTTAAAATATTGTGACACATTAAATGGCTTCAATGCACTTATTCAGACTAATGCTGATAAAGGACTCCATGATTTTTTTTGCAAAAAGAAGTGTCACTAGAACCTTCATATTAATAAATAATAAATACAAACTTCAGTTTCAAAAAGTATCTGCAGATATTCCTTCCAGTAAGTAAAAGGTTAGCACTCTGTTTTGGCAAAGGATAGTCTTTAGAGGAAAGAATGCCACAGTTACAATATTAACATCATCACTTGCAGCAGCCTCCCTTAATTTTCCTCATACCTTTTGACAGCTGTGAGACCTCATCTAAGGTAGTGGAAAAAAAATATCAAGTAGGGCTTTGTATCATTATATGTGGATTATAGAAATAATAAAAATGTCTTCTTTTTTCTCCCTAACCAGAAGCATTTCAGTCGTGTCCTTTAGTCTTGGTATCCGATACACCAGCATCAACTTCTACTGCTGCAAATGAAAACATTTCCCAAGCTATTGGCATGACAAAAATATCACAGATTTTCCACAGGACCAAAAAAATCTTCATCCATTTAACCCATAAATGTGACATAATTTTCATCAAAGCTTTTAAGCCATCAGAAAGTTTGTGATGGGCTTCTTAGAGCAAGTTATTTGTGATTGCATATTAAAAATCTGTCATGATGGACATAGTCTAAAGTGCAGTAAAGTCAAAAGAGAGAATATTGCTCATTTCAGTGGGCTCTGAGAAAAACACTGACAATGGAGACAGCAGCTATTAGTTCATTTTCTCTTGTCAATAAATAGCTAAGAGGCTTTCCTTGCACTGAACTCTTTTCTATTTGCTTTGCAAATATGTCAGTGATAACTCTTTAAAGATAATTTTAAAAACATTATATATTAGCTTGGTAGGATTACCCCCTACAAAGTGTTTTCACCTACAAAACATAAGCTATTGATCTATATTACCCAGAGCACAATTTATTTGCTTTAGTCAAAAGGCTTTGTATCTATCAATGGAATGACATGAATTTAAGGAAAAAATTAATCTTGTGCTGGTATTTTTTTTTCTTTTTCTGGAAAAAAATTCCCATATGATAGTATGTATAATCCAGCATGTCTTTCAATTCATAACACTGAAAGATAATTTTTCATGGAAACCACTTCAGGAAATGGAAAAATACAGATTCAGTTTATTGAAACATGGAGGACTTGATTCTTACTAAATATAAATTACTGTAACTTTTGTACATCAATGAGCATATCCTGAACAGTAAAATTCATTGGTGCCATGGCAGTTTACTCCAAACAATAATCTGACCTCTTATGTCTTCAATTTCGTGGTGTTTTATGATGGATAAAATGTGTTAGACATACACTATCTTTACCCTTGAAGATGATTTGCTCTGAAAGGGCAGGAGAGTAGATAATATAAATTGACAGAATCATCTACCTTGATCTGGGATTTGTTTTACTTCAGGTTTGTTTGGCTTTTAAAAGCTAAACTTCAACTTTATAATCAGTAGCAAAATTGCGAAATTCCCATTTACTTCGGGAAATATTGTTATATTGAAATATATTGTTCTACAATAAGAACAAAACATATAACACTTCTTGATTAGTATCCCCCTACAGTATGGTCCCCCTACAGAGGAGGATAAATTTCTCTACCATTGCATTGGCAGGTGGATAGATGAGAGCATGGCATAGCATGACAGGTGCACAGCACTGCTGGTGATGGACACCTTAATTTCTGTAAACTCTGCCTGTGCAGAGACACTCTCCACCTCCAGACCTCACTGACAGCCATTCTAACACCATGTTAGACAATTTTCTATTCTGTAATTCAGACTTTTACATGGTCCAGCTGCAACTGCATCATGGCAACCAAAGTGGTGTCTTCACTGTATCTGCTCACAACACAAAGCTATCTTTAATAACATGGTTGTCCCCGGGATGACAGCACACCTTAGTTCCTTCACCTTAGGCTGCTGAGAAAGTCAGATTTCATCAACAATCACCCATAAGTAAAAGTAATGATTCCAGGCTCAACAACATGCTTTCTGCTTTCTGGAAGCTCTACCCAATCTTGTACCTTCGCCAGTCAACTGTTTCTCTGAAATACTGCTTTCAAACCTCACATATATTTTCAAGAGGTGAAAGTGATGTGTGCTATTTTGCAGCTATTTCAAACTCTTAGACAAGTGCTACTTATTTTCATTTTATGCCTATCTGCAACACTCTTTCAGGTCTCACTCATTTCTCTGTAGGTAGTCATTTGTCACCTCTATTGCATCATTTTGAAACTGCAGATCTCTCTAGGCACTGGACTGTGTTTGGTGAAAGCAATAAAGACTCCAATTACCTATATGTTTCCCTGCTGAAGGTGAACTTTTGAACTGCAAATATAGAGTAAATTTTCTGCACTTTACTTTGCAGAAGCAACTACAGGCCAATTTCATTTCTTAGGCATACTTCAGCTCATGGATATCATTCCAGAATAACAAAAACATGGAGGAAATTGTTAGCATTGCAACAGACATTCAAGTACATGGCTAAAACTTTAGATGAATAGAACATATTATAGAGTAGGTATGACTAAATTTTTTTTTTTTTTTGCTTAAACTGTTTATAGCATTTGTAAGATTTACTGTGAAAATTTGATACTTTAAAGAAAAGCAGTATCAATTTGTCTAAAATATTATTTTATGTAATTAATTTTTTTTTAATCAGGTTATCAAAACTTCAGATAAAAATCTTCTTCTTTGCTTTATTTATGTTTCCTATACATGGATTTATAGTTGATCCATCTTTCAAGAAAGGTATACATATTTTCTCAAAATGAAAGTAGAATTTACGTTAATTGCAAGAAAAAATAAGTACTTGATAAAAATATGAGTCCTGCTCCCAGAGAGTAATTTAAGTACTTACTAAGAAACATACAGTCTGCTGGATGAAGATGAGAAAGTTGTTGCAAATAAGAAAGGTAACTAACTAATATTCCTTCAATTAAAATTAATCCAGAATTAAATCTTGTAGTAGAGTACAGCACAGTATATGCAATAGAAAAATATTAATAATATAATGACATGAATAATATTGGTTCATGTCTGAAATATGTCTTACATACAATGGGACTTCCCATATCTGACACAACATAAGAAACAAGGAAGAGACAAAAATTTTAATGAATGTGTGAAAATCTTATGCTCACTCCAAACAAATGTAAAAAAAAAAAGAATCTTTATTTTTATTCCTTGGAATAGTATTTTTGATTTCGTAAGGTTGCACTAAGTGCAGTTTCATATTCACTACTGGTTTGGTTTTCAATTGTCTAACAAAAAGGGAGATAATACAGACTAGGACAATACCCAGTAGAATTAACTGGGAAGTACTGCTTGTAACAGTCAGCATTATTTTTGTAGTGTTCTTGTCAGCAAATAAGCCTGCTGAAGGTTAACCTACACAAATGAGCCAAGCTCCCTCTAGCTGGCTGTAACTCTTATTAAAACCAATGGGGCTGTGTTGATTTTCATTATGAGGCTGGTCCACGGTCTTCCTACTACAGCAAATTGGTTATTTAACAGAGCACTGAGGTTTAGATGTCCCTACCTGCACTCATTAATTCTAGCTCAAAGTAATTTGCTAAAACCTAAGGTTTGTGGGAAAAATGAAATTGTGTGCTCCCCGTGATTATATACTTCTACAGTTTGCACGATAAATATCAGTAAGAAAATATTGTCTCAATTTCACTGCAAGTGTTAATCTCAGTAAAATATTTTAAGCAATAAGTTTCTCATTGGTTGTTTTTCTGAATAGAAGCAGAAAATTAAAGGCTGCAGATCAACTAACATCACTGTTGTTTGTTGTCCATTAATTTCACAATTTATTTGTAAATGAATACTTTTTCGCATCCACATATTCTGTTAATGAAATTCCAGCACCATTTCCATTGTATAGTCTGCAGCTGTCTACTGATGCTTTGAGATAGTAGTTTTAACTGATTATTGCTTATAGTATGCTAGAAAAACATTAAACTGGTAGGCTCTTATTTTCATTTTTTCCCCAAACTCTTCAGGAAAAAAAAAAAAACCAACTAGGTAAGTTTTGCTCTCTTTTATGCTAATCTTGCATAGTACTGTTAGAATGTACCAGCTAAAAAAGAAGAAATAGACCAAAACTCAAAATGTAATTTACTTACTCAAATGTGTAGAAAAAGCCTATGAAAACTGAAGAACTCCAAAGAGAGAGTCTACCTAAATAGGCAATCATCTTCTGCTGCATGTGCTCCATGAGTGCCATTGATAACGATCTGTTTCCTGGCATTGACCTTTAATGCTTCTTAAAGGTACTGTTTCACAGGAAGAAAAATGCATGTAGCCATATCATTGAAATCACATGTCTTTTCATGTGTTAAAGAACAGGGCTTCTGAATGAATACTGTGTTCTTATACTTTAAACAAACAGATGCCTTTATTCCATCTCTTAGTAAAGACCACTGGGTAGCCCCCAGAGATCTGACGTTTGACTGCAGGGCTGATGGCATGGAATGAGAACAGAAGCAGTACCTCAGGTTTCATCAAGTACAAATAGAACTGGCTAGATTTTTATAACCTTCTCCAGTAGCTTAGGGTACAGACCACAGCTAAACCTTGTGTGTCTGCATAGAGGTATGTTTTCAGCATCAAGAACTAATGTTTAAAAAAAAAGAGAATGGTGCAAGGTATATGCAAATATATAGGATATTAAATAACTCTCTTTTCGGATCTTGCAGTCCACACAGGCAATTAGTGAGCTAGGCGTTCACACATTCACTTCTTCCTCATTACCTTGCTTTTGTAGACAAGCTCTTTCTGAACAGAGCCACAGAAACACAGATGTGCATTTGGATAATCTCCAAGATCAAATCATTCCAGGCACAGTAGGGGAGCAGGAGTCTTTAAATGCAAGAATATCTAAAATGGCAAGAACATCAAAATAAAGATTATAAAAAGGATTGCATTCCACCAAATGGTTCAGCAAGATTTCCAACAGGAAACCCAAGGGAACATTGGTGGGTAAAGAAGGTATATGATCCTCAGCAGTACATCTCTGTCATAAAACATTCATAGGTGTTTTCTGTGCAGGAGGTTTACAAAAGGCCTAAATCATGTACACCATTATAAGGGGAAGTTTTATGATGCCAGGGAACCCCAGTCTGTAGATATGTTTGCTCTGTTTTACTGGGGCTTTGTCTAAGGAGCAGCATTTATCCCTTTTAAGCTTATTATGAATTTGCTGTATTTGCTAAATATTCATGGCTAAAACCTGTATGCTTCTTCTTTGAACTTTTAAGTTCTTTTCAGATAAAATCTCAAGAGGTTTTTTACCAGCTCTGGTTTACCTTCTGATGCGAAAACAGTAAATTTGTGTCATGTGTCTGGATAGACATGTTCAAAGAGAAAAGGTTTAAGCTTTGAAAGAAGCAGGATAAAACTAGGATAAAACTAGTAAAGAAGGGAATACAGGCTAAAATGGAGAATGAAGTGGAAGTCAGAATAAAAAAGAGGTTCATTTGAAGACTAAGAAATATTACTGTCTGTAAATGGATAATGAATTAAAGAGACAGAGAAGTGTACTAAAAATCTAGGTCCTACCTAAAGCAAGCATGTTGGGTTATACAGGCACAGAGTGCAAGGTTCACTGCTCTGGTGCATGGCAGGTTGGCAAGAATAAATGCACAAAAAAACCTGTTTCTTTTTTTCTGCCAGAATTGGGTGCACTCTCGCATTATGCCTTGCATATAGGGAAGCAGAAAGAGTAGTAATCCATTACCTGCTTGATGTCAGTTACAGTGTGATTGAACCTTTTCCCAGAAAACTTGTTAATGTTTTGTCTTGATGCCAGTTAAGATGTTTCTTGACATATCTTCACCCTACTTGACATATCTCCACCTCACTGAAATCCATCCTTATTGAAAGCTAAGAAAGAGAGTAATAACTTTAATGAGGTCAGTTTTGCTCCGCAGCAATCATCCTTGCAGTGATTAAAAAAGCATTTTTTTTATTTAAGAGATTTGTCAATTTTTTTCTTTCACTACCCATCATAGCACCTTCAGAACTTAGTATTTCATGAAATTCCAATATGAACATTGTATTTTTACTTTAGTATCAAATAAATTGTTAAACTGAAAGTTATAAGTTTAAAAAATTGGAGTATTTCATTTTATAAGTAACATTTCTTTTTCTTTTACTTCAGCCTGATCTTGAAAATGCCATCTTAAGAACTTTTTCTAAGTGTCTATTAAATGTGATTTTCCCCACTGTTCTTTGTCTGTTTTCAAATGAGCCTTTCTTTGCAAGTAATTAAAAAAAAAAAAGAACAACAAACAAAAACCCAACTTCACATTTGTTCTGTTTTGAATTCAAGTATTTGTCTCTGACCTTTGCTAAAACTTGTAAAATCACAAGGAGATAAGCATGAAAGAAATCATGTGCTGTTCAAGTACTTAAAGTCCAGAGAAATGCACTGAAGTAGAAAGGGGATTAAGAGAGGAAGGAGGGTGAGGCCAAGCCATACTGTGTTGGTACAAGAAGGATTAGCAGGCAGACTGAACCAGGAAAGAAATTAGCTGTGCTTATTTCAGGTTAGACAGTCATAGGACGTGCAGAGATAGAACAAGATCTCAGCAGTGGAGAGGTGCCACGAAGAGACAACAGGTACAATGCATGAAGAAGTATAGCTTCACTTTATGTTGGAGCTGGCACTGGAGAACAGCAAGAAAACAGAGGGGAGAACAAGATATACTAGTTAAATGCAGAAAAGGCATGAACTGGGGGAGGGAAGGAGGGGTGAAAAAAAGTAGTTTCAGAAAACTTGTGCCTTAGGTTTTAGAACTTTGTGTTAGTGAAGCAAGTGTGTCTGGCAAGTGTAAAATGTGAATGAACATTGAGGAATAATTTAGAAGTTAATGAGCAAATATAGATCTACTTAGTTGCTATACCTCATGCAGATAATGAGAAGAACATTAGATCTGTTCTACCACGCTGTCTGTGGTCAGAGTTATTTGCCTTTTCAGATAGAGTATTGAAGTGTGGAGATGGAAGGAATTTTCTGGGGTTAAAGTGGTAGCCCAGAGATTTGTATCACTTGTTTTTATTCTACTTTCTCTCTCGCTTTCTCTCTCTCTCTCCATAGAGGGAGCTGGGTGTTCCACCACAGCAGAGGAAATCAGCGTGTGTGGACAGCCAGCTCTGGGAACAAGCTGGCTCTGCTTGACCCGCTGTCATGCGGATCCCCACGCTGCTCCACCTTTCCCTGCTACTGCTTCTTACCATGTCAGGCCAAGCTGGAGCCCAGTTCCCTCGACAGTGCGCAACTGTTGAGTCCCTGAGGAGCGGCATGTGCTGCCCAGACTATTTCCCTGTGTTTGGGCCCGGCACTGACCGGTGTGGCGTGTCCACGGGAAGGGGCCGGTGCGTGCAGGTGACAGTCGACTCGCGGCCCCACGGCCCCCAGTACATCCACGACGGGAGGGATGACCGCGAGCAATGGCCCATCCGCTTCTTCAACCAAACCTGCCGCTGCAACGGGAACTTCTCCGGATACAACTGCGGGTCGTGCCGGCCTGGCTGGACTGGGCCTACCTGCAGCCAACAGATCAACATAGGTAAGAACATCAGAAATATGACGTGGAAATTGCTCATTGTCAGTGCTTGCTTCTAAATGTACCTAGTGGATCTGTTCTCTCTAAGGTGCAAAATGTCCATTGTATCCATTTAGCATTTTAGTATCTTGCTAAAGGGGTTATCAAGGCAGGTGCTAGAGGAGCTGTTCAGCATGTGTATAAATCACTTATACTTACTATCCATTAAAAGGAAGAAAAGAAACCTGTAGTCAATGCATCAAAGCCCATTAAAGAATAGAGCATCTATATTGAAGAAAAAGGTACTATTTGGATTTAAGAGTAAAACAATGTATATGGACATGTACATGTGTTTGTGAGTATGTCTGGGAATAATATGTACCTCAATATGTTTAATACCTTGTGACTATTTTAAACAATTTTTGCAGTTCTTTTCAATCAAAGTCCCTTAATACAATTCTAAACTATGTACCTTGTCTGGTATATTCTTACTATGAATATATGTAAGGGACATATCTTATGTCCCTGCTACTGTCAATATCTTTAAAAACATTAGCCATGACTGTGGACAGTTTAAATTAATCAGTCCAGGATGCAGTAAGCCCTTCTTCAGCACTCCAGTTTCAGTTAAGTCTAGCATATCACTAAACAGTTCTATTTTTTTTTTTTTTAATGGATATGAAATCCTTGCAGGACTGGAAAAATATTGAATATTATAGGTAAATTTAAAAAGACAAACAGACCTGGGGATAGATCCTTGTTCTCATCTGAAAACCATCTGAATGGACAAAATTTCAACCTTTATTTTTAAATTTATGCACTTTTAATTTCAAAGATGTTACTGAAATCCTGTAAAATCCATAATCCCCCCAAAATGAGCAAGGGGTTCTGCTGATATATTAAACAAGAGGTCTGTAGCACAAATATGCAGTGTTTCTATCTGCAGAAACAGAAAGCAGAACTGACATTTTCACCAGTTAAGGGAACATTACATGAATGTAAGAGCATGTCCCAGAAAGGATTAACAAAGGACCACTTACCAAATCAAAATTTTAACAACAATTCCCTAATAATAACTTTTTGATGGTTATGGGGAAGATTTTTGAAATTATTTTTCATTATTTGAGCTTCAAGAACTAAACTAGAAAGTAGAAAACATTACTTGTGAATTGGGCATGCTAAACCAGATTGCACTCTCTGATATTATGGCCTATTCTATTTTACACTGATAACAACTCTGAAGAATAATCAAGAGATAAATGTTACACACAAAGTTAACATAAAACTAGAGACAGGCAAACAGCAGTTTTAGGTGATTTTCTAGAATGTACAAGAGCACTTTTTACTTTTCTCACATTAAATCCTTTACAATGCATTAAAATGCCAAATAAATCAGATAAATCATGCATGAGAACATGAGTTTAAAAAGTGTAAATTAGTTTCCTACTGTGGTCTAACTTTCCACATTGAGATCACCTCTTTTGCCCATTCATAGACCCACAGGCCCCATCTGCTCAGATTTTAGAAATAATTACTGGATTACTGTTGGTACATCCATACTAAATTGCTGTAAAATGCAGTTTGGTATCTTCATATCTTCTCAGTTCATGACTAACTCTAATAATAGTCATGATTTTTTGTTGTGGTTCAGGCATATACTTTAAAAATGAAAATGTTAATATGCCAATGTAAATCAAAATTAGATGGACAATTATAGTTCTTTACTTGAAACACCACAAAAACCACCACAAATAAACCAACAAACCAACCAACCAAACAAACAAAAAAATCAACAAAACCAAAAACTCATCATTTCAGTGATGAGGTTCTGTTCATGTCAGTTCAGTTCTGCAAAACAAAAAAGTATGTTTCAGGATACACAGTCCTTGGATGAAATTAATGTTTCAGGAAAGACTTTATTTAAATTTCCCAGAAGCTAAAATATCCCTCAGTGAATCAAATTTTTTTTTTTAGTGAAACATAATTCACTTTTATTCTTCATATAGATTAATGTTGCAAATCTGTTGCTTGTTTTATCAACATAACCCATCACTAATTCGGACAATGAGTTATGGATTTTTGCAGTATTTTTCATAATGATAATAGGTTATTCAAAACATTAAATAACAATTGTGAGGACTTCTATCTTTATCTTTGTCTAGACTTAGAGATTTTCTCAAACCAGGTGAAAGAAGGACTGAGGTGATCTGAACTCAGTTCTTCTGCAGAAACACTGCTATTTCAACAAGCCTGTTTTCTTCCTTGTTTCACCCTCTATTTGTGGACAATGGCATTTTTTCATTATTTTGAGATGTACTACTACAAAGGACTAATATGTGGCAATTGTTATTAATGTCAGGTTAAAGAGATAAGAGATAATCTCAGATTAAAGTGATACTGTGTGAAATTCATAATAATTCACGGGTGAATCTGCCATTTTTCCTACAAAGGTTCAAGAATTTAAAAAAAAATTCTTCATTAAATTGACAAACAGAGAGTTTTGATTATTATAAATTGGCTTAGAGTGTTTATTTCTTGTAGAGTACTAGCACAGGAAGCCTTAAGTATATCTGATAAAGTTCTGACAGGTTTCTTGGACAAAGAACTGTCTTTGTCTTTTGTCTAGCAGGATGGAAAGACAATCTAACAGTACTCCTAAAAGTACTAAAATTGCAAGGATTGGAGCTTTATTTTAATTTATTTCAGATTTTCTCAAAATAAATAACATTATCTATTTATGCTCAGTGAGTTTCCCCAATAAAAAAGGGTGAATACTTGAAGAAAAAGGGACTTACCCAGAATTATTAGGAACACAATAAATAAGTTCTCTGAGATCAGTCTTCAGCGTGCATTACTTTGGTAACTTGCTTCTTCTGTGTTATCACAGTCAGAAGGAATCTTTTGGATCTAAGTGCAGAAGAAAGGAATCGCTTTGTGAATGCCTTACACCAAGCCAAGGTGACAGTCCATCCTGACATCGTTATTGCCACACGAAGACGTGAAGAAATTTTTGGACCAGATGGCAACACACCTCAGTTCGAGAATATCTCCATTTATAACTACTTTGTGTGGTCTCATTATTATTCTGTCAGGAAGACTTTCCTTGGTGTGGGGCAGCAGAGTTTTGGAGGAGTTGACTTCTCTCATGAGGGACCAGCTTTTGTCACGTGGCATAGATACCATCTATTGCAGCTTGAAAGAGACATGCAGGTGAAGTTCCTGTAAATATTTACTGGTATCATGCTACATTCTGTACAGTTAAAGAACTTCACTCCATACTAAAATACGCAAAAATGATAGCAGCTTTCCCTACATGTTGAAATTATTCTGCTTCAATTTCAGTAACTCATTTGGTATACAAAATCTAATAGTGTGCATTTAGGCTTCAGATGTAACTTTTATAGAGATGTTTAAATATAACATTTTAATCAGAGCAACAGAAAACGTAAAATTTCCATAAAAATCTCAAGGGAAAAAAAGATGTATTCTAGATATAAGACATTTTATTGGACCAACAATGTTATTTTTCAGTGGTGTTTTTAATCTCACAGCCATTATTCTTGAATAACATTAACCAAAGCACCAGAAATTCTGAAGAAAGTGATAACAGAGATGGCTTAGGGATTCAGAATCACATTTAATTTGTGTAACTGGTTAGAGAATTTAGTGTTTTGTTATACCCTGTTCCATAAATCAACGATTCTCTTTTTTTTCTTCTCTTACATGGACCTATTCACAAAATGGGTATAGTATTTTATGAACCATCATCCTTCCTAAAAAACCAAGAATTAAGTTTTCAAGGTCAGGACTAAATAGTGTCTGAAATCACTTCAGTGTTTCCACTAGCTTTAATTGCTTTACGTCAGGCTGAGGCACAAACTCCCTTCCAAGACACACATTTGTCATCAGTGGCATTTCTCTAAGTGAAAGCCCTGAGAAGTTCTATCTGCCTGTGATTTAATATATATTCCTATTTATGTCAGTAGACTTGATCATTAGTCAAAGTAATTTTGCCTCACTAACTCCAGAACTGCTCAACTCTAACCCATACTAGAACCAAACAATGCCAATTGGAAAAGCCAGTACCCCTATTCTTTATATTTCCTTCAGTTCCACAGTTGACCTAGTTATTATGTGCACCACAAAGACTATTCTTGCTGACAGGCCATTAAAAATATTTGGAAAATAGGGTTTCAGTGTTAATTTATGTTTCTTACTGCTCACCATATGGTTTCATGGGAGAGGCACTGTCTTATTAGTGGGTGAGATCCATGATTCAGTTCAGCAGTACAGCTATCTGCTCTGCTGAACAAAGGTATCAATGTGAAAAACCACCAAAAGCTTCTACGTGAATTTCACATACAGTTCTTCTCTTCTATAAGGCAGGATTCTGACTTTTACTAAGATTATTTTGCTGTATTGTACCATTTAGCTGGTACAATAGCTGTATTGTACCAGTATTTAGCTGGTTTGTACCATTCTTCTAGCAGCAAATATTACAGCTGTCTGTGTCCAACACATAGTAACACCATTTTATGTGGTTTAGAACATGCTACAGGACCCCACTTTTGGACTGCCCTACTGGAACTTTGCAACAGGACAAAATACATGTGATATCTGTTCAGATGACTTGATGGGAGCTAGAAGCAATTTTGATGTCTCTCTTATAAGCCAGAATTCAATTTTCTCTCAGTGGCGAGTGCTGTGTGAAAATGTAGAAGATTATGAAACCTTGGGAACCATCTGTAACAGTAAGTATAAATGATGGAAGATATCTGGAGAGAAAATTCTCTTAATAATAAATAAATATAATACTTTACATGGCAGTGACTTTTTCAAGCCAAAAGGTGTTAAAGTGGCTTTTGAATATTCTTGATCCATGTTTCATCAGTCTGTTGAGATAATACATACTATCAGGAGTTTGTAGCAGAAGAAAGATTAAATGCTTTGCCTTCCCTTCTTATGCAGTACCAATCCATCTCTTGCACCATGAATAATTACATCTGGCAGTGTTATTTCTTAACTGAAGCTTAACTTTTCTTCTGACTACTCCACTTATCACCTTCATGCCATTCTCCTCCTAAATGAGAACATCCAACAAATCCCCATAAAAACTATGTGCACCATGTTTTGAATGTGAATAATACCACATTCTAACATACCTACTCGAATAAAAATAATGTTTAAAATACCAGTAGATTTCTTCATATAAGCATTGTCATGGTAATATGGGAAAAAAAATTAGGAATCCCCCAATATTGGGTTAGTCGCTTACATAATCTTGCCCCAGCTACTCTATCAGGACATCCTCAATAATCTTGGTCTAGGTCTCATCAGGAAATCACATTGTAAATCTGTATAAAATTTTCCTAAATCACTTAGAGATCAACAAACTTCAGAAAGAAGCTTCTAGATGACTTTTTACATCCAGGAGCAGAGAATCCAGAACATAGGGCCCCATGAGGATTCTTTGCCTGACTTAAGGAACTGATCAGTGCATTCAGTGTAAATGTTATTTGTGAGGGATTTTTTTTCTCCATGGTTAAGTCATGAAAGCGATTAGTTCTGTGGCCTACTGTTCAGCCACTTACCTTGTTTTCTCTCTTCTCTCCATTTCCAGGTACTGAGGGTGGTCCCATCCGAAGAAATCCTGCTGGAAATGTAGCACGACCCATGGTACAGCGTCTCCCAGAGCCTGAGGATGTTGCTCAGTGTTTGGAAGTTGGTGTATTTGACACTCCTCCTTTCTATTCCAATTCAACAGACAGTTTCCGCAACACAGTAGAAGGTAAACACGGCAAATAAAAAGACTTGGAACAACTCCATGTTAGTCAGGGAGCAGACTTGCCACTTTTTCCTGTTGGAAGTATAAGTTTTGAGACAGGCTGTTGGACAAGAAGAGCACATTGTTCTTAGCATTAGCTCAGTATTAAGCAGAAGAAAGCTCTAGTTAAATTATAGCTATAGCTTATGTCTCCTAAAATGAGTAAAAGTCTCAAGAGTCTGCTGCTGGTATACAAAGTAGAAACTAACTTCAGGTCCTTGTACATACTTAGTAAGTTGCCTTTGTTGAAAACACAGTCCTTGCCTGTGGATTGATGCTGCTGCATCCCTAAATGAAGCAAACAAGGGCTTCTAGCAGTTATTCTTATATCTGAATTAAAACAAATAAAAGAAATCAAAATAAATTGAAAGCTTTGGTAGTACTTAGTGCAATGGTATTGAAATAGTAATTGAGGTCTGAGTACAGGACTTACTGCTAGGCATGCTAGCCCTACTCTCTGGGACATAAAACTCTGTTAAACTCTGTTCTTCCATAAGCTCTATGCATTTAAAACTAAACGCTCCAACACCAGAACACACACACACACACACAAACATGCACGCACACACACACACAATAGAAAAAAAAGCCTAAAGATTTGATTTATACTGTTCAGACAACATCCTAACAACTTCTTCTATACCTTAATAATCCAGAGCTTTTAACAGGAAAAGATTAAAAGTGACTGTTTAAATTGCTACCTATCAGTACCTAGGTGTCCAAACATTGGTTTTAATTCAGAAAATTAATTGTATGTATCCCTCCCTGGAACAATTGGCCAAAGCTTGAACACAGGAGGAGTTTTCATGATGCTTCAGATCCTAACATCTGACTTGAGGGTTATGAGGTTTTGGGCACATGCAAAGCTACACTCTCCATCTTCACTGAAAAAATAAACAATATCAGAGCATGTGAAGCATATATGTTTCGAATATGCATGGAAGTGATGTATGTAAACCTAACAGTGAGCTCAATAGAATAAATGTCAAGTTACACCTGCCTTAGTAAGCAGTTAGAAAACCCATGCCACTCTTTTAGTTCAGTGAAAGATATGTAGGGCCTAAATATATACCCCTATTTTCATGCTATGATGTTGTTTTGGCCATTTTTGTGCTAGAACCCAGCAGCTTTGCAGTCCACATTCCCAGCATTCTTTTATAAAGGCTATTTTAATCTGAAAATTATGCATTCCAGGAACATTTCTCAAATGTCAGTAGGTAGAGAATTAGCTACCATTTGCATTAAGCAAAGCAGCATAACAACATGAAAGCATTTCAGAGAAAAAAAAAAAAAAAAAAAAAAAAAAAAAAAAAAAAAAAAAAATTAATCTGAGACTGAAGCTTCCAAACAAAATCTTCACTGGAATTTTTGTTTTCTTCTTTGTTTGCATATTCAGGGTACAGTGATCCTTCAGGAAAATATGACCCAGCAGTTCGAAGTCTTCACAACTTGGCTCATCTATTTTTAAATGGGACAGGAGGGCAAACTCATTTATCACCAAATGACCCCATTTTTGTCCTCCTGCACACATTTACAGATGCTCTTTTTGATGAGTGGCTGAGACGGCATTCTGCAGGTAAGATGTTCTCATGGACAGAGGCAGGATGGGTGGCTGTCAGTCTTTGTAGTCACAAAAATTCAACTCCTTCTTGTGAGACAGCAAGATGCCCCTAAATTAAGGTGAGAGGATTGGAATTTCAAGGTTAATATAGTTAACAAAGACAAAGTAGTAACAAGCAACCTCTCTTCCTATCCCACTGACATCCAATTGCAGATCACTGTGAAGGGATCTGGTCAGACACAGCAGGCACAATTCAAGAAAACAGTATGTGGGAATACACTGTCTCCATAGAGCAAAGATATTGTAACCCTGGAAGGACATCCCACTGTTGTGTTGTTTTCTTCTTG
This sequence comes from Urocynchramus pylzowi, assembly GCA_013397555.1. Taxonomy (NCBI): domain Eukaryota; kingdom Metazoa; phylum Chordata; class Aves; order Passeriformes; family Fringillidae; genus Urocynchramus; species Urocynchramus pylzowi. Next base: position 332,406 of record VZRH01014903.1, on the reverse strand, counting down.
TCAAAGGAAGAACACATGCCATACACATTCATTTTCACCACCTTTGTTATATACTACCAGCATTCAATAACCATCTCCATGTACTTCTAAAGGATAGTTACCATTCCTGCTCTTGTTTTTTTCAATTCCAAAAAGAATAGAAAAAGGTAATATGAGAAAGTGAAAAAGAGGGGGAAAGGAACAACAGAAGGAAGGATTTGAAAGGAATGAAGGAAGAAAATAAAGAAGGAAGGAGACTTATATCAGTGGACTAGGGGGAAAATTCAATCTAACCTTTATGTCTATGCATCATGCAGCAACTGTATTCCTCCACACAATGCAGCAACTGTATTATCTTAGGATAATCTATACTCCTCTTCCTTCTTCTACAGAAGACAGCTGCTCAACTGAGACTCCTTTGTGCAGCTTCCACAACCTGCCTCATTGAATTTTCTCACATTAGCTCTCAGAGAGCAATTGTATCCCCTTGTGGTTCTTAAAAGATCTATCATAAGGTTTGGCATCATCTTACCACAAAGTATTTTCTTTCTGTTATGTTCTGAGTTCTGTTGTTGTTGTTGTTGCTGGTTTGATTTGGTTTGGTTTAGGGATTTTCTGTTTTGTTTTGGGTTTTATTTCAGCTGTTTTCCTTCTGATTTAGCATAATGTTGCAAAAAAATTCCACTGGAATTCATATCAACTGCCTTCCTGTTCATCACTGCTACAATCAGGCAAAGCAAGAATGTAGAAAAAAGTCTGCCATATTTGTCCTTTTCCAAGTGAGAAGAAACAAAAAGCCCAACATAGGCAAAATTTTTAAAAATTTACTGGTGATTTCTGTTCAAAACCAGAGATAACATTAGTGGCCTTGGTTTTGGACAGTACAGAGACTCTGCTTTGTATCTGCCACACCAGGAAACAAATCCTTCTGGAACAACTGAAAAGGAATTCTGGAGTGCTCAAAACCCTGAGTTGGAAAAAAAAAAATGAAGTACTGCAATTTATTTTGAATTTATTTACAGAAATGTGATTTGACTTTCAAATACAGATATCTCAACATATCCACTGGAGAATGCCCCTATTGGACATAACCGACAGTACAACATGGTGCCCTTCTGGCCTCCAGTAACCAATAATGAAATGTTTGTTACTGCACCAGAAAACCTGGGATACAGCTATGAAGTTGAGTGGCCAGGTAAACTGTGCAGCCTAGATACTTCCTCTCCTCTTTTTCCTTCATATCTTTGTCTCTTGAAACTTATTCAAATTTCACCAACATCTGCCGTCTTTGTAAAGGCCTTTTTCTCCTTTCCTGCCTTACTTTCCAGATGTTTGTTTGGGATTTGGTATAGATACTGGTCAGAGACTGTTCTACCATGAATTTTCCTGTATGCACCCTAATTTTCGGAGAAGTTCTCCTTTGGATCTTAACCTTGCAGAATGTCCTCATTCCTATGTCAAATAGATTCATTACTTCACGAGAGAAAATGCAAATCCTCACGAACAAGGTGACAGAAAAAAGGTCCAGATTTTAGTGTGAAGCAAGATAGATTAAATCTTCTCAAATTTTTGAACAAGGATTATCAAACATACTTCTACTCCCCAACTCAGTGAATAACGACAAATGCTGAGTTCCAGTCTGAACTTCAGATATTTATCCATATGACTTGAATTTGCTTTTAATATCTTTGTCTTTTGCTTTCCTTCTTTTAGGTCGGGCCCTCCGTGTCACAGAGATGATAACTATTGCAATAGTGACTGCACTGGTTCTTGTTGCAATTATCTTTGCTGCTGCTGCATGTATCGTACGTGTCAAGAAAAATAAAGATGAGTTGCATCAGCCTCTTCTTACTGACCAGTATCAGCACTACTCAGATGATTATGATGGCATACCAACACCAAGCCAGTCTGTTGTTTGAAGAGATGGCACTTTTTTGCATCTGACTGAAACTGGGGATCTTTTTGCTTTATTTCATAAATGGTGGTCGTCCACCTGCTTTAAAATAAAGAGCATAAACTGTCATCTGCCTCAGTATGTTTCCTTCAGGTTCCACTTCCACTCTCATCACCTCTTTGCAATGCTAATTCTATGTTGATTATAACAGAATCTTTCAAGGGTCACTTGCAAGCCTTTCCCATGCATGTTTCTGTAAAATCTGGCAAACATTAGTTAACTTGCCAATAGCCAATGTCATCTGACTTCATCTAACTTTTATACCCAGGATTCTTTTATGAGATACTTCTGTGAAAAGGTCAAGTCTAGAACAGGACAGAAGGAGAATATGAAATACAAGTAAACACCTTGGCTAGATTAGTAGAATGTGTTTCAAAATAGTCATCATGCCAGGCAGAAAGTGACAATGGAATTCTGAGGAGAAGGGTGTATTTGAAATCCAACTTTATTCACAAAATATAAAATATAGTTATGAATCAATTGCTGCTTTTAAGTGGATCTGTGAAAAGAGATTAATCATCAAAGCCACTCCAGTATTTTGGAAACTTCAAACAGGTGTTCAAACACAGCTGCCTCCAAGAGCATCCAGTTGAAAGGACAGCTGGCAGCAGCCTTTGCTTAATTTTTACTTCTATTTTTGACACTGTCGCTCCCTTCCTTTCTCCCACTATCCCCACTGCAGAGTATTCTCCCCAGCAATGAAAGACTGCTTCAGTTGTCTCATGCTGGAATTTAAACCCACTCTTGTATTTTGAAAGAAGGCCCTAGGCATTAGGCTGTAGAAGAGACTTGGGAAAATAGCCTTAAGCAGCAGTTGTTGAATTAATTCAACATAAGCCAACAGGAGAGCAACAAACTGACACCTGCCTTTACAGCCTGAGGTAGGGCTTGAGGAATCTGGCTTCAAGCCTCACCTCCTCTCTGTCTTCCTGACTAGGTACCAATAAATCAGAAGATTGTCTTCCTGTGATGTATTATTGAATCTAATTTAGCAATCATTAGCTGACAACAGGGATGTTCCTGGTTTCAGGCTATTGAATGCACTCAACTTTGACTGAATGTTACATCAAGATCTCCTTTGTCTCTCTTTCTGTCTAAGCCCAACTTCACAGAAACAGCAAGTGACTTGGAGGACTGAGCTCCTTCAGTCTGAGGCAGCCCTCCTAGACACTAAGTTACTAGGTAGAAGTAAGGGTCACATGCCACACTAACCTCGGGGTTTCAGTGGGTACTCAAAGTACACACACTCAGTTGCAAGGAGATACATTGAGGATGATGCAAACAGGAAGACAAGTACTCTTGGCTAGGCAAGTGGAAGATGAGTTATCATCTCAACCCACTTTACCAAGCATGAGTTATGGACAGCAACAAAAAATTACGCACATAACTGATACTGAGAAAGAAAAATTCCACCTCTAGTACCTATGGCACAGTTAATTAGAAACAGGAAATTTTTGTTGTGCTCTTGTGCTCTAACTTACAGTCTAGCTGCTAAGTATTACACATATGCAAGCAGCAGTTTGTGTTCCAATTTAAATGCCTTTTCCTGCCATACTTTCTCTTACTAACTAGCAACTTAAGAAGTCATCCACTTTACTGATTTCAGTGGATTAAAGTAGGGTGATCCAGCATAGTTTGGATTGGGGTCAAGAGACCTGGATTTTATTCTTAGCTGTTACTGGCCTGATGAATGTTCTTAGCTTGCACATTTTTACCTCTGTGACTCATTTGACTCATTCATAATCTGAGAAAAAATAGAGTTTCCTTTCTGAAGTGCTTTTACTTCAATGGATGAAAAAAACATACAGAAGTTTGACAGGAGAAGGAAAATGTCAAGGCAAAATTAGATTTTGAGAAGAGGATGTTAGTCATTAAAGCTGTTCAGTCCTTAAAGTAAAAGCATATACTCATGCTTTGAGGAGGGCACAAGTCTTGAGGGTCAGAGATTGAAGACAACTGACTGCTAGTTACAGCTGCCACATTTAGATGAAAGAAGAAAAGTCAATTTTCAAGGCAGAGATAAAACAAAAGGGACAGTACGCCCAGGAATTAGAGAAGGAAGAAAACAGGAGATCTGTGTGCTTGACCCATTCTTGATAATAGTCTTATAAGTTCTTCCTTTGGTCACTATTTGCAGTACTTGAACTACGTCTGGGTGTAGAGAAGTTCCTGCCATTCACTGAAGCTGCCTGGTTCTTGTTCCTGAACTAACATGATGGAGAAAAGATAGCTTGGATTTGAAATCTGAGATGGCCAGAATATGAAAAAAATTAAGAAAAATAAATAAAAAACAGAAAATAGATTGTGTCTTAACTGTAGACTTTACCTTTTTATACAGAGACAAAAACAAGTAGGAAAGGTCACAAGAAGAGAGGAATGGAAAATGTGGGAAAAAAATACTAACTGAGAAGTCCTAGGTGCAGCAATTATGAAGTACATGATGTCCCTTTTCCCCATGACTTTTCCCCCTGCTCTTCTCCTGAAGGTTTATACATACAAGAGTTTTAGAAAGTAAGTATAAAGTATACCTGGAAATGGTATACCTGGAAATGATGAGAACATAGAGCTAAGTTCATGGTGAACTGATGACCATGCCAAAAGGAACTGTAACATAAATAGCAAAAAGTTGGCACTATTAAGGAAAAAGTGAAAGGAGTCTCAGATTTGGACACAAGTGTAGTTCTTCAAAGATTTGTCAGGCAGGAACTCTCACACAAATTAGAATTGTGAAATTTAATTAAAATTTGGAGATTACTGAATAAGTACTGATAATGATGCTAAGGAGGGAAAAAAAATAGGGAAGGAATTGCTGATAGATCCTCTTTCCACAAATAATTATTTGTCTTACTATTGAACATATTATTATTCTTTTGACTTATATTGCAGTGACTGTATCACAAAACAAAAGTACAAAAACCAACCAAACACACAAACAATTTAGGCCTCTTAGACATACCCTAAAACAGGGAATATTAATGAATTCTAAATTAATTTGCCTTCTTAGCTCCCTAAATTGGGTTTTCAAAATTTGCTTCTCATACAGAAAACCAAATTAGCAGATTAGTAGTGAATTTAAATAGTGAAACAGTAATTCACATTTTTTCTGGACAACATTAAATTAATAGAGGTTTTGGCTATACTCAAGGCAGAAAAGGAACTAAGTGAACTCATGAATTTTAGAGACAAAAAGAAGGCTGCCAAAGCTGTGTTTGACCTAGGAAAGGAAATACTGAAAACATTCTTTAACCATGTAAATGAAAATGCAATAAATGCAGAGTCAATATTAACATAATAAAGATACATTTTCCTATGTCAATGACATTCTGTCTCTGTTTTTCTAAGATGAACCATGCTTCTTGAACAGAAAGAGTTAAAAGCTAATGGAATTATAGATAGGAACTACCTAACAAACAGGAACCAAAAAATACATTTGCATCAAGACAGAAGGTAATTTTCATCCAAAAGACTGAAAATTATTTACAAAATTGTAAATCTATCTGTAAGGTGTCTCAATAATTTTATCAGGTCACCTGGCATATTGTGCAATTGTGAGTAGAAGTATTTTGTGAGGGATGGAAAGTAAAAATGTTCTGTGCAATTACAAACTTATTAAATTAGACTCAATAGCAGAGTCTTCAAAACAAACCATGGAAATACAATTTGGATCTAACGTGACAGATTCATCAAAGTTGGACCATGCTAGCCAGCTTAATACCTTTCTTTGGTAAGATAAACCAAAGATTTTATTTAGGAATTATATTAACTCTGAGGGCTTCATAAAATGCCATGTGCTAAAGCCTGAAAAATTAGGAATTGAAAGAGGAAGTGTGTGGACTGGGAAGAGAATTAGTGAGAGAAGAGGTAGAGATGTATTACTGAAAGATGTACCAGGGCTACAGGGCTAGTTCCTGTAGCAGAATTATGAAGATTGAATCAGCCTTATTTAGTTCTTTCAAGAGAAATTTGATGCACAAAAATGCACTAGGTGGATGGTTATCCCCCTTAGGACAGTACTGGAAGAGAACATACAGAAGAACAAGGATAACCTGCAAAATACTTTGTAAACTTGAAATTTGAAGAAAGCTGAGAGGGAGCAAAACAGCACAGCAATGATATCTCCTCTCTTTCCCTAGATTCCAGTAAGAAGAATTTCTATTCCCATAACCAAATTTTTCCAGTAAGGAATGCAAGTCCTGCAAACAAGCTTGCAACAGCAAACCCAATGCCACCAAAGTGACACTCGAGTGAAAACAGCAAAGGCAGTTGGCCCTAAAATAGAGCATTGTTCAATATTCAATAAATACACTGTATATCTTGGAAGTTTAAAATATTCTGTGAGTTGGCTTCCCACAATAAAGGCAGCATCTGGGGGAAAAAAATTTCTTTACACATTGGTATTTCTACATGAAAGAAAAGACTTTCAAAGGCAGATTAAAGAATTTAGTTGAAGTTGCTAGGTGATTAGGCTGTCCAGTTAACTTCCTCTTCATGGTGGTTAGTAAAATCATAACTTTTGTAAAAATTTGCTTTGGGCACAAAGCTGAACTACTTTTGTAGAACTTAGAGAAACATTACCAGAATTCTTTCCTCATCTATGTGTGGGAGGGTTAAGCAACCCTTATTAATAATAGCTTTATTTACAGAGAATTAGAATGACTCCCAAAACAAGATTTATTGCCAAAGTTTATTCTGACAGCTATTTTAATATTTTTAGTGTTCAAAACATGCCTACCAGCTAAATATTTGACTACCAAAAGAATAATCTGGCAAGGAAGCCTGAGTAAAACTGAGACGTTTAGATTCAAAACATTAATTTGAAACAAAATGTATGGATCTCCTCTATAGAAACTAAATTTTAACTCAATACCTCATTTAACCTCCAGTTCAGAATGAAAATATTGGCTTTAGCAAATGCTTTGTCCAGGTAAAGTGAAAGAGAAATCACATTCATAATATTTGCTTCTTGGTGCTCACTGGAGAGAATTAAATTAGCACAATTTAAACAAAAATAAACCTTGGATTGATTTCTGTGTAGATTGTTAAACATAGAACATATTGTGCATTGTTTTGTGTGATCCTCCCAAACCCACCCTAAATACCCAGAGTATGCTTAGGTAAGGCCCTTCCAATTCCAGTTATGTGCATCTCTGTTCCCTCTTCACCCCTCAACTGCTGGGGGCAAAGGACAGGATCTAAACAGTAATTTTACAGTATGTTAAGTTTTCATGCACATAGAAAATGACTTCAAGACCTTTGGCAATCAGCCAAGAATGGATTTAGATTTTATAATTCATAACAGCTTTTCAAGAAAAAAGACTGGTATCTTGCTAAGTCCATGCCCCTGGTTCAGTACAAGAGGGACTCATGGTTCCTCCTTGAAGCTAAAAAATCTGCAAAGGAAGACATAACCAATGCTGTAGAATCTAACAACCTTAATTTGAGGCTGACCTAGGGATAGGATGACTACCTAAGAGAATTTTTAAGTTGACCATTCAACCTGTCTGCTTATCACTGGTGTTAAGTTTTATTTTGCTTCAGTTCAGAAAGTTTCAGAGAAAACTACTGATATAGATAAAAGGCCTTATGTTGAAGAGAATTTCTCCAAATAAAAAAATCCTCGAGGGAGAAGAGAGAAGATTGATAAAATGTTTGTATAGAAACTGAAAGTTGTGTTGCAGCTGAAATGGACTCAGGGCATTAAGCTTGTAGTTTGCAGGAAGACAATATTACTCTCTAGAACTGATAATATACTACAAAAAAAAAACCCAAAAAAACCCCAAAAAACACAAACAAAAAAAAAAAAACAAACCAAAAAACAAAAACTCTAAACCAGAAAACCCTCCAAACAATAAAAATTGCATCCAAGGCCTCCAAGTAGAATTTTCTGTACTTGTAACACATTATACAAATAAATATATAGGAATACTTCTTAGTATGAGCAATATAGTTAAATACAAATAATGAAATAAAATTAAATAACATTGACTGATTGAATAATTATGTCTATAATTAAAAGCAAAGATGCTGGTTTCAATTGGACTTTGAATGATAGGGATCATCCATACTTCTTATTTTTTAATTTAAATGGGGGAAAACATCACCCTTGCTGACAGTACTAAGAAATTGCATTTAATATGACCACAAAGCATATGGGTTGTCTAAAATAAGGTGAATTTTACTTACCTTTTCTAGTAGTGGAGATTTGGGGTCAGAGAAAAGAGTACTTCATACTTCAGCTTCCCACACACGGAAAATGTGTATTCTGTACAAAATTACCCCAAAACTATTTCTGACTCAGAGGAAAATAGTCATAAATGTTAATTATGGCTCTTATCCCTCAGGTGTTAGTGAAATGACAGGAAAAATAAGTCTATTCTCTTAGCTATGGAAGACAAGATAAGGAAAAATTACAGACAATGAAGGATAATGACATAGAAAGCAGAGTTCAAACATTGTTCTTGGTAATCAACCAATAGTGGATATCTGGAATTAATTCTGTGAATCTTAACATTTCAGAGTCATGTCCTGTATCATCCTCAGGGGCTGCATTTTCTATGATTCTATAATTTTACATTCCACTGAGAAGGAGCCTTAGCTTTGACATTTGCCTGAGCCATGTAAGGGTACAGGGGCTTCCTAGGCCTGACTGTTTCATGACCAGTGGTTCACCTGCTTTTACTAGGTTTTGTTGGGGTTTTTGGGTTTTTTTTTTTTTTAAAGCTTTACTGCTTTTACTGAAAAGATCCCTCTTGTTCTGCCTTATCTCTCAGCCTTTATCCAGCAGCTCAGCAGCACTGAGGCAAATGGGTCAGACAACAGGAACAGTGAGGGTTGGATTTTCAAACCTGTCCCCAGCCTGCACATTGGAACTCTGCACAAAGGTACTGGTCATGTCAGTAAAGGAGAGATGGATATGTAAGGAGAACTCCCTAAACAAGGGAGAGAGGAAAACAGTAATTACTTCTGGGGGGAAATTTCCTTCAGGCAGAAATTTATCTTTGTGCATGATGTCTGTTCACTATCTGTATCTTCAATGGACTTGGGATAGCTGGCATCCCACCTTACTGAAAGCAGGCCCTCTGAATGTGGATGAACTTCACCTACTTGAGAGGAAACTTTGTCTTCTGAAGAAAACATTTTCAGCCGAAGTTTTGACTTGAAAATTTCCATCCAAAGTACAACAGTAAATGTTTTGCCCACCAAAGAAAAAATATGGAAAATAAAAACAAAAAAACCCAAAAAAAACCACACAAAAAAAACCCCAAAAAACCAACCAACCAAACAAAAAAACTCCAACAACAACAACAAAAACCAAAACAAACAAACAAAACAAACAAAAACCCCAAAAAACAAAACAAACAAACAAAAAAAAAACACAAAAAAAACCCAAAGAAGACTTTCAAGAAAGCCTGAGAGATGGGTAGCCACAAAGAGAAATGAGAACTAAAACCTAATATTGCTTGTTTTAAGCAAGTTTTTGCATTATGTTTAAAAAAGGATGAATGATTGCTCTGTTGTGGAAATACTTGCCTGTATTTAAACAGCTATAGATTTTTTTTTCCCTCTTGCATGGACCTTTCTGTTGAAGTAGCTCTTGCAATGTCATTCTAGCACAGCCTTCTTTTCAGGATAGCAAATAATCCTGTTTAGTGTTTCATATCCATGTGTTTTATGCAAAAAATAATGTGCTTTGCCTTCCATTAAATTTCTCAAAAGACACAAACAGCCTCTTCTTATCACCTCTTTTTGCAGGCAGTAGCTTCTCCTACAACCCCAGGAGAAGGCAGACAGGCAGCACAGCACTGGATGTTCAGGGGTCCTCCCCAGGAGCTGGATGTAGCAGCCTGCACAGCTATTTTGTCCCATGCTGTTTTCAGGGACACAGCCTGGGACTATCCAGACCCTCTGAATCCTTTTGTACAGCCATTAACATGTAGATCAACTTCAGCCCCTGTGCTCAGGCACTTCTGGGCACAGTTTCTGGTTTCTCAATCACCTTGTGTTGCTTTTCCAGACAGAGAAGAAAATGGAGCCCAGTAATTCTCAAATAACATTGTGTTGATGCTCCATGTATGCAGAGTCTGAAGAGAAGAAGGAAATATTTTTATCATCTACAACCAAATTTTGGTGACACTGGAAGTTCACTTGCAGCCACCTGTGGGATACACTGGTGATAGTCCCTGAGGGACAAGCACATGACAGATGGTATGTGTAGACATGGTTCCTCCAGCATCTGGGGGAGTGAGACTAAGATACTGCTGTGAGATCATGACTGCAGCCTAGCTTCCTTCAGAGGAACCAGGGTTTGGAAAGACATCTGTGAAACCATAAAACTAGTCAATGAGGTACCACATTTTGCTCTGGATTTGCACTTAATTCACCAAGAAAGGTCTATAGATCAAAGACTGTATTTTAAAATAAAACAGAATTTCAGAGTAACACTTTGAGGCCTCAAAAGCCAAATGCTTTCTTGACTATTTGCTTGACATCACCAAGTATTAAGTGAATAGATACTTCACTAAAGATTTAGTTTTTCAAAATTGCTTTATCATTGTATAAGGAATATGCTATTAGTGTCTAAGACAAAAGACTCCTTATGTCTAAACAGCACATAAAGCCAGCCTGTATAACCTTCACATTTTTCTGCCCCAGGCCATTAATTGGCATCAATCGTGATCCTGGACCTCTTTTCAGGAAGTGCAGTGGGTAACTTATATACAAAGGAGAAAAATAATTTAAATTCCTAAGTAGAATTTGGGCTGACATATTCTTCACCTAGGCTAAGCATCATGTCCTTCCATCCAAAATTAGTGTTCTCAGACACCACCTTCCTAGATACAGGTTGTCAGAGAAACAAACATAAGACAGAGAAGATCAGCTATATTAAAGGTTAGTGTCAGGAGATCCTTCATTTAGGGCTATCTCAAAGACAACAAAAGTAGGCTTGAAATATCCCACTTTACTTAAGACCCTTAGCCACCTGAAAAATTTGTATCATCTGTTGCAATCTGTTGTGGTATCATCTGGCTGCGATTAACCTGAGCCTGAACTCAAACCTGATCTTTAGGCTTAGTCACCTCCTGAGGTAAAGTTTAGTTAGGATCAGGAAATATCAGGTTAGGTGATTCGGGCTACAGTCTCTGTTGTCATCAGAGGCTGTTAATATTTTTACTTGCTTAACTAAAGCAAGCTATGGATAAACCATTTCAATTCAGTAGAAGGGTGTCAACTGGAGGTGGAAAGTTGGGCTTTGTAGGGGCTGCCCTGGAATTTAATGCTCACAGTGCCTTTTGTTAATGACATAATTCTAGGTCTAGGCCGTGTAAGCACCATCAGCTAAGGCAAAGCAGTGGGGATGATATCACAGTGCCTGTGCATGCATTGCAGATTACTGCAGATGGTCTAAATCCAGCTGGATTTAAATCTACCTATATCTGCTCAGAGGTATGGGGGTGGACACTGGTAGGGGATTCCAGAAAATGAGGATTACTGGCTTGAGCTTTACTGGAGACTTAATGCAAACTTCAGTAGTTGTGCACAGTGTTATAACTGGTTTGGAAGTCTTCATCCATGTTTTACCTCATTTTATAGAAAATCAATGGGTTAATTTAGTGACAGCATTGGGATTAATACTTGTTCCAGTAGGGAAGACACAGCAAGAATTACTTTTCTGAAGAGAAAAGTTTTCAAGACTAAATGTGTGCTTTGTAGAGATATGTGCTAGGGTATAGAATATGTGAGGAACTGATTTGCTAACATGGATTAAGATTGACTGTCCAAAGAGAAAATATTAAATCAAATCAATATGAAAATTAATAAATAAAATTATAAAAGCCTATGGCTAAGCTAATGGCATGGTTTACTATGAGATTAGGTATCAAACCAGCAAGGCCTGACCTGCTGTTTTGGCAGGTTTACCAGCCAAACCAGGTTTCAGAATCAGGTTTACCAGCTGAAAACATCCCACATGCTAAATTCACATTTTTTTTCTTTGGCTTCAGAGCAAACAACGCTGCCAGACCCATATACTAAATGGCAGATAGAATGGCTGAGAATGGTTTAGGGCTGACCATTGGGACCACGGATTAGTCAAGGACCAAGGTTCGGATGAACATGCAAAATTGGTTACTGGAAGTTACTGGGGGTTACTGGAACAGATCCACAGACTATCCTGCTTGAACTTGCTGGCTGGATGGAGCAGAGCCACCGGGAGGGATGGAGCTGATGAGGTTGGAGGTGTGCTGCACTTTTACTTATATTTGGAATAGATCCCCACTTCCTGCAAAATCAAAGAGCACCACTGACAGAGAATGATATTTTGCTTGACCTCAATGGATACTGGTGATTGCCACTGGTTTGTTTATACTTAATAAAGGAAAACTGAAAGTAATCAGATGGAAACTGTACGTAACCAAGTTGGAAATAGGCTAGAGTTTTGGTGTGCTTTACCAATCTAGGCAGAAAATAAATCAGCCTAGGAATTTTAGTGTTTTTTACCCCTTGCTACCTGCCCATAAGTGTTAGTGAAGTTATTGTTAAAAGCTCGCAACAGAGAGACAATTGATGTCATTGTATTTATTCCATGTTAAATATTTTCCTGGTAGAACTGGGAGGGATGGAAAGCAATTCAAGACACTTAAAATAATGAGCTATTTCCTCTCCTTACAGCACTTAAAATAATTGTCTTGGGGAGGGTGAAGAGTCATTCCTGGCAATAATTTACTGTGTTCTCTTCATATTATTCCTTTCAACGATATCAAGGTTGTCTGTAATAAATAAATCTTCTACAGCTGACAGCTTTGATAACACTGTTCACTTCCCATAATAAATAAGATCAGCCTTCAGTGCCACTTTCATTGGCATTTGTCTTGTGATAGTACAGGTTTTTTAATCAGTGCAAGGCCAAAAACAGATCTTACTGTGGTTGTGACAGGTCCTGAGCCTGACTGTACATCTGCTATTGCAGTGAATAAACATCTGCCCCCTTTACCTAATAAGCAAAGACTAGCTGACATCAAGTGGTGTGCAAATGAAAAAAGAGGGGAGAGGTTGCATGAGCAATGCCTTTAAGATGTCAAAAGTCAATCTTTCAACAGAAAGATAAAAAGTAGGACAGCAATCATGACCTGTTTTGCATGCACTTCCTGACCTCCCATTTTTTTCCACTGTGTGCCTGGAAACAATGAGAAGCTCTGTGCTTCAAATAATAAGTGTGGTATCTTTCTAGGAGAGCCCAGAAGATTCATGTCAGATCTGGGTCTGAGTTACTGTCATTTCCCTTGGAGACATTACTTGCTAAACTCATAACTGGCTGAAGAGCTATTAATAAGTTACAAACAAAAGGACTGCTTTTGTTTGTAATTTATTAATCCTTAGAATCCTTCTGCTACTGTCTTGAAGAAATAAGGTTTGCCTTAGCAGCAAGCCAATACACTGTTAATAGCAGTTAATGCACAGTAGGAAATCCATAAATCCAAGCAATTTTTTAGCATACATACTGAAAGAAAGCCAGATGCAAGCCAAAAGGCTTCAAGGCCTTCTACTTCAAGGCCAGCTTGGATGGGGCATTGAGCAACCTGTTCTAGAGGAAAGCATCTCTGCCTGTGGCAGGGGGACTTGAACTAGAGGTTCTTCCAGGTCACTTTCAATCCTATCCATTCTAGGAGTCTATGAATTCAAGAAGTAAACTCATAAAATACTAGAATTCAGAGGAATTAACAAATAAAAGAATACAATATCTTGTCTCAAAAATTAAACAGCTTCATTCACTTACAATTTTAACATAAAAATTAAGGTCCATTATACTTGAATTAAAAACAACTTATATTCAACAGAAATTTTTTGAGACTGGAAAGTAAGTATGCCTTTAGGAACTGTGCAAATTGACTGGTGGTGTCAAAAGATTTTGACCCTTTTGAGCCTTCCTTTCACCACCTATCCTTCAACCCTCCCACAGTGGACAAAGACGGGAACACTTGTTTTGGAAACTGGACCTATAAATCTGTTTCTTCATGATGTTCAAGAAAATAGGAATTCTTCCTAGTAAAGTTAAACATGAAACAGAACACACTCTCAAAGTTTTCAGCTATTATCTGGGAGCCATGGCCTTGCAAGAGCAACCAAATGTTGTGAGGATGGAAGATCCATGACAAATTTAGAGATCCGTTGAGCGTCACTGCATGGAGGCCCTCCTCCAGAGGCAGGGTTAAGTGGCAGAAGGCAGTAGTGTGCAAATGATCAGCATCTTCCTGGGGTAGTGGGGAGAACTGACAAGAAGCGAGGGGAGAATACCCAATTTATGGAGTGCACAAGTTTTTACATGGAACGTTGTGTCATGGGAAGCAACCCTAAAAGAATTTAATCGGGCTTAATGGGTGTCTGTGTCAAGCTACACAGTGTCTTCACTGTGCTAGGAGTTTCAGTGTGTGGACCTAAATAGTTCATTCATATACAAAGCACCCTCTGTAGAGACTAAGTTAATGGATCCTGAGAATAATACAACTTAGCTCCTGTTGAAACTGTGTTGAGTTCTGGTGATATAGTTTTGCCCTTTATGGGTGTGACTCTTTTTCTTTGAGTTATTTTTGCCTTGAATACGTGACCAGCTTCTCCTGTTAGGAATACAGCTAACCTGATTTTTTTTTTTTTTTAATTGAAGTCTAGAAATATGCAGAATGCTGATGATAAATACATAATTAAAAACAATCCAATCTTCCACTCCTTAACATGACAGATGTGTAGAACACATCTATGCTGCTGGAACAACAAAAAGGAATGAGCAGTTTCTCCCCTGATATTTTGCTGAAAATGAAAATAGGCACCTTCCCATCACTCAGTTTTGTAAGACAGAAAAAATTCAGGATCCTGAATGTCTTCATGGCTCCACATATTAGTAATGCATTACAATTGGCTTAAAAAGCCAGAAAGTTTAAACTGGCCATCCAGGTGGAAGAAAAAGAAATTTGAATGGCTTTACAATTTATGTGTTCCTTATGAATCAATCTAATAAAGAGAGTCCTACACTACTCTTTGTTTATTTGTTATATTGGCACAATTGTACGTATTATTACTGTAGCTCTCCTTCACATTAATACTGTCATTTCACAGGCTTTCCTCTTTTAATTTCTATTATTTAATTTTACTTAATTGCTGCTATTTTACAAACCAACAGACTTAATTTCATTTCAATATAATATGAAAAGATGTTTCCATTGTAAATGCTCAAGGGAAAGGTAGGGTGTGGTATCTATAGCTTACTGAGTAAACTGGACCTAAATGGCCTCTCTAAATGTAGCATTATGCTACATAGATGTTTGGGCATTTCTCACACTTCTAGAATGGCTGTGTTCCCAGCCATTATGCTCAGTTACTGAGCATAAGAGTTCCTTTTAGCAATTCTTCAAGCCCTAAATAGACACATTTTCTGCAGTCCAATTCTATGCCTAGCAGCAGTGATAGCCCTTTCTTAAAATACAGCCTTCTTTTCACCTCAGTCCATCTTGGACAAATATCTGAAAATTAATTTGCAAACTTGCAAGGGTAAAAATGGCTAGTTCTAAGGAAAATTAGTTGTTTAATTTTCTTCTCAGAAACCCACTATATCCCAGAAGTAAAATTTCAGCCATTAGTTCTCTCCAGTTAAATCTCTTAGTTCTCTCCAGGGTTAAATCACAAATCCTGAAGCCACAAAATGTTTTTTTATTTCTATAAATATGTTAGAAACTCGGAACTGTGAAACAATGAGAGCACTAGATGTCTGTCCATTTCCATTAGCAAGACTGAAAACTGGAACAATACTGGCATCACTCAAGGAGGAAGCTAGACACAAGGGGGTATCTGAGGTGGCACAGGGGAATGAATCATGGCACTGACATTTGGCCTGCTGAGCACAGTTCCCCTGCAGCAACCTTGGGCAACTGTATGTAGCCTGACATGTAGTAAAATAGTAGATTTTCATGGCAGCTACTTAAACAAGAGAAGTTTTAAGGATCTGGGGTTTTTTTCTTTTTTTAACAGAAATGCAGAAGAGATGTAGCAACTCAGAGAAACACTTTTTTTTACCATGGGATGAAAATGGGGGAGATACGAGCAAAAAAATACATAACAAACTACAAATCCATTTTTGTTTTGTCTGGATATATACAATAATTTTTCTTATAAAGTGTCGCTTCTCTTCTGGCAACCCTTGGCTTTCCAAGTAAAATATGTGTAATACACCCAAAAACTTATGATTGCTGTTAAAAATATTACCTTACCTATGCTCAGTTGTCATCCTCCACCCTGAGCTCCTAAAGCCCTCCCTCAATGACTTCTATACCCTCATGCAACATGCTCCTTCAATGCTCAGAGTGCCTTTGCTACACCCCTTAAAACCAAGTGTAATGAGAAGGTAGATGCACTCATTAATTCTGTCACTAACTGCTAGGACAGATCCTGATGTTTGCTTTTGACAAGTCCAACTGTGTAATAATCAGATGCCAGAACTCAAAACAGAAAACTACTCTTTTGTTCATTTTTACTGAGCCCTCCAATCAAAACAAAACAAAACAACAACAGACAATAAGAGAGTACCCCTCCAGTCATCCCTGCCTCCCCTCAAAAAACCCAAACCAAATAAAACACAAACCAAAACCCTAGAAGTCAGGTATAGATTAAGGAGACTGGAAGAGTATTGTTAAAAAAGGCAACCCCCAACTCAGGAAGAAAGATGAGCATCTCGAGGATATCAGAAGGCTAATTAATTACTTTATTACATTATATTATTTTATACTATTTTACACTATTCTTTTTATTATTATGCTATCTTAACTGAACAAGAACTAGAACTAAACTCTAACTGAACTAAAACTTGTGACTGTCTGCTGAGTGACAGGCTGGACATGTGCTTGGCCCTGATAGGCCAAGGAAACAAAACACCATCACTTTGGGTAAACAATCTCCATCTTACATTCCACTTTGGCACAACACAGGAACAGCAAATGAGATAAGAATTGTTTTGATCTTTCCGTTCTCTGCTTCTCTCCCTGCTTCTCTCAGGTTCAGAGAATGAATCCCACAGAAGAGACTGAGTGGAAGGGAAACAGGCAGACAGAAGAGGAGTGGAAAAGGAGTTAAGCAATAAAAAGCAAAGGAGATTCTGAAGAATTCAGCAGGTAGAGAATGAACTAGAAAGGATCTAGGTTCAAGCAAAGAAAGATGGAAAATAAATGACTTTTTGGTCTTACATGATGGTTCTTAATGGCTTGGAGTTATAATGGGGAATTTAACAGCTGACTGAACTGTAAATGAAAGAGGAGAAAGAGAAGAAGTTAATTTTTAACTTTTTTTTTTTGGCAACCTATTCAGTGGAAGGTGTCCCTCCCCAAGATAGGAGGAGTGAACTAAGTATTCTTTAAGGTCTTTTCCAAACCAAACCATTTTATGAGTCTGACATCATTGGACTTCAACTGGCACTTCAGTGACAGAATGGAAATTAGACAGTCATTCACAAGCTCAGGACTAGCAGAGAAAGAAAAGTAAGACTGAAACAGCAAAGCTTAAAAAAAGGGAGGAACTGAAAGACATGGGTGAGAGAAATTATGTTGAGTCAGGAAGTAATTGAATGTGGGAAAGAAAGCAACTGAATGTGTAAAAGTAAGATGTGGTTGAAACTAAAGCCTGTGATCACATAATTAAATACAATATTGAAAATACAGAGTAAGACAGTTTGAGCTGTGCTTCAAAGAGTTGAACTTCTACTTGCAACACTTCCAGACTTCTGAGTACTTAATTTCTGGGTCTACTACTGCAATGGATGCATACTGTTTTCAGGAAAAGGTAATTCTGCCTACAATGATAGAGGTAGCAGGCCTAAATCTTAACTGAATGCTCCTGCTGCCTTGTGTCTGCCCTTTAATTGCATTGTTATGGCAGAAAATACACATTTTCTCCAAGGACTTGAATCAAGGTGTAAAGCCACTCAGTACCAGTGTATTAAACCATGTGGTTAAGAATGTTTTGATCATATGCTACAAGGGTTTAGCATTTTATCACGTGTGTTAGTCTTGGAAATGGTAAGAAAAAAATTGCAGGATTCATTTGCAAAAATATGTTTATCCCATTACTTACCTTCCCAAGTCTTTTTATGAGAAATAATGCTTATATACATATTAGGAAGAAACTAAGTTGCACTAATAACCATGATAATTTAGATACCTAGTAATTTAAAAAGAAAACTTCAATCAAAGGGACTGTTTTTCACTGTACAGAACTGTAGAATCATGGAATTGTTTAGGTCGGAAATGACCTTCAGGATCATCAAGTCCAACAACTCACAGCAGAGACAGAAAGATGCTCAATGGTTGAGCCAGGTGCAAAGAATCTGTTCAACCAAAATTATAAAATCATTGCAGAATAGCTGCTTTCTTCCATTGCTGATATTCATGAGGGGTGCACTAGTGATGGCAGAGACCCTACTGAGAAAGCAAGATAGGGCTGTACCACTGATCAGCATCCTCAGGCTCTACCAGGTAAAGCTGAAGATTCAGCAGGCACAGATGTACTTTGGCAAATAACCAGGAAGTTTAAAGCACATAACAGAATACATTAAAAATGCAGACTGTCTAGAAATCTCTGTCCTTGGCCCCCGCAAAGCTTCATTGCATTCCTGGGCCAATACAAATTGCTACAGCATTTTTCACCCAACCATGACCCATTCACTCAAGTGAGCCAGGACATGAGTGAATGCTCATGTCTGCTCATGGCCTGCTCATGGCTAATACTAAACTGAATAAGAGTGCATTTGAGTATGTAGTGCTGCTGACACACTCTGAAAAGAAGGGGAAATTGGAAAAAGACACATAAGATGTAAGTTTAGCATGCTCCTGTGTGCTCAGGACAAGTTCTCCAAAATAATTTCTGTTTTGTCAAAAGAACAATGTGTGGTTTCTGAGACCACCCTCTTGTACTGTCAGCCAATTCACCTGCTCCTTTCCTTTACAAGTTGCTAAGGAAATTTTAGAGAAACGTGCTTATTTTACTATTTGAGTTTATCTTTCTAGAAGGACTGAAAGTTGTGCTCATAAAAACTAAATACAAACTGTTGCTGATGGAAGAATATTTTTGGTACTTGAGTGGCATACTTTTGATGCCTTCACGAAGATACATGAGCATTGTGAAGAAAGACCCTGGTGTCTAGGGTCACAAAGCTAGTTGTGCTTTCAGTCACAAAAAAAATCCTTCCTTGTGGACAGAGGTAAACATATTATATTTTGGAAGCAAAGTTCTAGTCACTGAAGTAGTGAGAACTTCTGATAATAACAAAATACTTCATAATTCTACATTGAGATAAGCAAAAATAAGGTTTGAAATTTTCTAACTGAGAGACCAAGTTAAATTCAGTCTGTGGATAGGAACATGATACATAAAGGCTTGAAGTGATTTTTCTGAGAGCCTCAGAATACCTGGAAAGAGAACTACAGTCTTCTGAACACTAATTCAGTATTGTTATGTTGATGCACCTTTTTTCCCCCAAGGTTTCTTCCCCTCTTCAGGACAAGAAATCATCCTTACATAACATTTCTACATCAATATGTAGCAGAGTAAAAATCACCCCCATAAATTTTCTCTAATTAATATGTAAAATGTCTTTCACCTGATCTTTCCACTATGGATGCTATTTTTTCACTCAGGTTGAGACTTTTAGCAGAATAAAACTACCAGTGCTTGCATGTAGGTCCAACTCTGCCAGCAGTAAACATGAAAACGGCTCCATAAAAGTGGTGACATTTGGAAGTGATGTCACAATAAAATAACATTAAATTTCATAGCAAAACCCATCCCATATTCAATCTTTATGTTATGATGTGTCTGTTATATTAGAAGGGCAGACAGTCAAAGGATTTATAAATATGACTAGGCAATTCTCACATTTCTTCCTGTAATGTGTCAGAACTGCAAAGGATGAGCATGATTCACAGTAGTTTGCTACTCTTCTCCTTCCTAATGTGTCAGAGCTGACTGATTCTAGAAGTTTAATTTGTTTTTGGTTTTGTTTTGGTTTTTTTATGCAAATGTGATGTAGCCCAATGCTTGGGCCTGGTGGGAGGGTTTTAGCACAAAAACATTGGCTGGTTGAAAAATCTTTGATCCAATAGGAAAAACTTTTAAGTTTAGATTGTTGCATTGAGTAACATTCTCTTGTTCACTTTATCTAAAAAATTACACACATTGTTAATTTCACAACAGCTCCTGTTTCAGAACAGGACCCTGTTCTGTTGGTGCACTGGGATTACAGCTCAATGAAACAGTTTTTCAGTCAGTGGCTTGAAATCTTTGAGAGATGTGTGGCTTGTTTCTTAGGCTTCTTTTACCAACTGGTCTGTATAAACAAACTACTGTCAGTAGATTTCAAACTATTGTGCAGTGAGGATCTTTCTGCAGGAAAATATGATGAAGTTCACAACTGGTAAAAAATATTAAACCACTGAACTTGGAAGTTGCTGAAGTGGCTGCATGCTCTTGGCTGTTGGAAAGAATTCCACACACAGTCTGCAGTGTTGCTTACAGCCTTATAAAAATCAATACCACTGTGACTCTGAGATGAATGTGTACCACAGCCTTTATGGTCCTTACACTAAACTTGACCTGTAGGTGCAGTACATTGTTTCATGTATTTTTAAAGTAAAGTCTGGATTGTAAAAATGGTATTTACAGTCTCTTCCCAGGGGCAGTAATGGCTAAGGAAATCATGTATGTACATAGGTAAAGCAACAGAGAAAGAATAATAATGCTTTACATACACGTCTGTGTTTTCTGTGTGCAATAATTAATGCCTCTGGAGTCACTGTATAAGCAGTTGCTCTGAACATATTGAAAAACTGAACATGTCTTTGGTTCTGATTCATCTGTGTTCTTGTACAAGCCTGTGAAACAGCAAATGCAGCTGTCTCATCTCCTCCCTTTAAACAAAACCAAGAAAAATAATAATCAGTGTTTCTGAATGTTTTTCCTGCATTCCTTTTTCTGCTCTCGTCTCCCACATCATGGCAAGGAATTCCAGAATGGCATTAATAGCTTTTAGATGTCTCTGAGAGAGTGTGTCAAAACTGATAGAAGTAAAATGCCTTACTACTTTCTCACTACTATTATGTTCATGTTCCACTGTTCACCAGATTTTGGACACAGGACAGTGCATAACAGTGGTATTCCTCCTGGGGCTGCTGGGGTGGTAACAGTCTGTCAGTGCAAGGTACCTTTGACAGCTATTTCAGACTTACAGTTCTTTTTCTTACAGCTGTATGCAGTCTTAAATCTCGGGAAAGCCTGCTCTGGGGTGAACTCCCTACACAATGCCCCAGATGAAAGTTCTGACTTTGCCTGTTATGACCAAACTTCTCCAATTCCATAAACATGCAGCAGGCTTAATTTTGTTAGTGGATTTGAGGAACAGTCACCTTGATGATTATCTATACCTCCTGTTAGTCTCCCTGACCACTTGCTTTAGTTCTAGAGTATCTTCATCAATTATTCTTCATAATTAGGAAGCTCAGCTTTACTTTCCCCAAGTAGGAGTCACGCAATGTGATGACCAATGAAAACACCTCACCCTCCTCTGGGTGAGGTTTGAATAAACAAATAATGACTGCTTCCCTAGAAGTGTCTGACAAAGACTACTGGCACTCTGAGGTAACTGGCTGGAAGCAGGAAAGGCAGGACTCTGGTCTGACACACCCTATATTGTCATGTACTTGGAACTCTCTTAATGCTCCTGCAGCCTTTGAAGACTTGTCAAAGGTCCCATTTCTGTAGCCCAAACTCCACAGGTAGGATATTATGAGAAGTACATTACCATGATATGAGAAATAAATCCCACAAAACTGGCAGTCCTCCAGGAAATTATTTTCTTTTAAAATCCTTAAATATTCACAGTGTGATATGACATAACGCCAGGTTAAATACCAACCAAATTCTTGCTGTACTATTGGAATCTGCCTGACAGATTAAGGAAATAGAAAACTTCTATTGGGCTAAGGCACCTGCTGTCTGCCTTTTGACATATTCTTCATTATTTTTATAAAGGGGAAACAGAAATTACAGTATCTGAGCATACAGCTCAGTATGGTGGAGGATTTTATGTTGGCCAAAAGTTGAGATATCTCTGATTGTCCAATCCGTCAATTGAAAACCTTGAGCAGTCTCTGGACTGTGCTAGTATTTCCCACACCACTGAATCAAATTCATCTTGGATGAATTCTAGCTAAGACAGGGCCTGAATACAGGTGCCTTTTTAGGTAGCTTTGCACCTGGCTTTGGGAAAAGTCCGAATTTTCAGAATCCTATTACAACACTTTTGATCATCTAAGACATCCTAAGGACTGTATTCAATATAATGGAAAAGAAATGTATTATAAAGATATACATTGTTATTAAAATCAATTATATAAATAATTTGAGCTGCTCTGCCTCATCCCTTAATAATAGTATCACTGTAAATAAATTTGCATTTGTTTTGTTGCTTTTTTTTCCCCTTTTTGAAGTCTAGCACACTGCAATAAGCATCATTTTTTATGGAAAGCAAAAAAAAAGGAATAAACTGAAAACAAGCCTCTAAGCCCCTTCCTTCTCAAGCTGCCCAATGTTGTCCTGCTTCATAACTTTCATCTTTTCATTTCCAATGTGATTATCTTAAGCAATCTTTAAAGAACTAAATCTTATGAAGAACTACCATTACAATAAAGAGCTCAGCTTACAGGCTTGACAGTAGTTGCCTGATTAGACTACATGTCTGAAGCTCATAAAATCAAGTTGATAATGGGACCTTTGGAAATACAGGTGTGTTGCATGATGGCACTATAGGGTTTTTTAAAAGTATTTTCACTTTCCTGGACACAGACAGTACTGTGTTCCAGACCTCATATGTTGAAGGCATCAAAAAAAAACCAAAAACACCAAAAAACAAACCAAAAACCAGTGAAATAATTTCTGTTTACTTTCAAAATTTTTAACACAACATCCACTTTCCACTTCATATGTAAAATCATGGTTTGACCTAAGGCAAGTCTAAGGCTGTGGTCAGTAGAGTAATATGAGGAAGCTTTCATTCCTTTGATCTTAAAACCTGTGGGAGATGTAGGTGATATCATGTGACAATAGAAAGCCTATCTAACAAGAGGCTGAACAGTATGGTCTCTTATACATACAAAGATTCACATTTTGTTGGATTGAAATCTCAAGACTTTTGGCTACAGGAGGAATTGAATGGTTGATAGGAGTATTTAACAAGGTATTATAATCAGTGAATATCTCTATATAAAGAAGAAAAGAAAGAAAGAAAGAAAGAAAGAGAGAAAGAAAGAAAGAAAGAAAGAGAGAAAGAAAGAAAGAAAGAAAGAGAGAAAGAAAGAAAGAAAGAAAGAGAGAAAGAAAGAAAGAAAGAAAGAGAGAAAGAAAGAAAGAAAGAAAGAGAGAAAGAAAGAAAGAAAGAAAGAGAGAAAGAAAGAAAGAAAGAAAGAGAGAAAGAAAGAAAGAAAGAAAGAGAGAAAGAAAGAAAGAAAGAAAGAGAGAAAGAAAGAAAGAAAGAAAGAGAGAAAGAAAGAAAGAAAGAAAGAAGCTATCAGACACTGATCTAAATGACCTTACTTACAGATTCAAAGATACTCAAAAAGCTCTAAATCTCACCCAAAGAGTAGACAGCACAGGGCTGAAGAATACAGAGAAATGAAGGAGGACTACAGAGATACTATTCAACATTATAGGGAGTAAATTTGTGTGACCAAAGCTCAGATAAAGTCCAAACTGAGTAGCACTTTGAAGGACAACAAAAGGCCTTTTTTTAAAAATATGTTAACTACAAAAGAAGAACCAGAGATAATATTGGTCCATTACTTGATCAGGTCAGACACCTCAAAACCAGGCTGCAGACAAAGCAGGGGCATTCATTGCCTTTTTGCCTGTGCCTTTAACATCAGTGAGGCCTAAACTCTCTATTGGAAAGTTGTGATTAGGGTAATGATAAACTCCTAGCTAACTCTGAGCTTGAGACTTGCTCCTCCAGCTGGATGCATATAAATTTATGTGGCCCAATGGGACCTACCCCAGTGTACTGAAAAACCTGGCTAATGTCATTGCAGAAACTCTCCCCATTATTTTTTCAACTCTGGAGTCTGGAGAGGTCCCAGTCAACTGGAAGCATAGCAGATGTTCTCACTATTTTCAAGAAGTGTAGGAAGGAAGATTCTGGTAATTACAGACTTGTAAGTCTCACTTCAGTGACTGGCAAAATTATGAATAAATTTATTCTGAGAGTTAGTGAAAAATACCTGAGACACAATACAGTCATTAGTCATAACCAGCAGTGGTTCACGAGGGGAAAGTCCTGCTTCACTAAATTAATTTCCTTTTATGACAAAGTCACCCATCTAGTTCTCCAAGGAAAGGCAGAAATGTGGGTTCTTCAATTTAAAGAAAGCTTTTAATACTGTCTCTCAGAGCACCCTTTTGGATGAAATGTCCAGCACACAGCTACTCAAGTTCATTATACGCTGGGTGAGCAACTGCCTGACTCAAAGAATTACAGCAAATGGGGTCATATCAGCCAATCACCAGTGGGGCTCCCCAGGGCTCCATTTTAGGCCAGTGCTCTTTGGTGTTTTTGTAAATTATCTGGATGTGGGAATTAAAGGTATATTAAGGAAGTTTGCCAGTCATACTAAAGCAGGAGGAACTGTTAACTCCCTCAAGGGTAGAGAGAATTTACAGAAAGATGCGGATAAATTAGAGAGATGGCAATCAGCAACTGCATGAAATTTAACAAGAGCAAGTGTCAGATTCTCAGCTTGGGACAATCCTGGTTATATATAATTGGTGGATGAGAGACTGAAGAGAAGCACCAAAGAAAGATATCAGTCTGATGGTTTAGGTAGATGGCAAGTTAGATGTGAGTCAATAATGTCCCCTGGCAGTCAGAAGAGACAGATGTGTGCTGGGCTGCATCAAGGCCAGCACCATCAAGGACTGCTCCAGGAGGGCGACTGCTCTGCTCTACAGTGCACTGGTGTAGCCCATCTCAAGTATCTGTGTGCAGCTGTCAGTGTGTGCCTAGGTACAAGGCTATCAAACTATTAGAGTGTGTCCAGAGGAGGGTGACCAAGGTGCTGAAAGACCTTGAGGATAAGGCATTCAAGAGCAGCTGAGATCACTTTGTTCACCTGGGAAAAGGGAAGGTTGAGAGTTGTCCTTGTCAGAGACTACAGCTTCCTCACAGTGGGCAGTGGAGGAGGTTACTCTGTTACTCTGGTGACCAGTAACAGGACATGAGGAAATGGAATGAAGATTCATCAGGGGAAATTCTGGACATTAGGAAAGTGTTCTTTATCAAAAGAGTGGATGGCCACCGGAACCACAGGTTTTCCAGGGAACTGGTCACAGCATCAAGCCCGTCAGAGTCCAAGGACTATCTGGATGATGCTCTTAATCATATGGTTTAGGTTTAGGTAGCTCTGCAAGGGGCAGGGCATTGGATTAGATGATCTTTATGGACCCCTTATAAGTGAGGACACTTTATTATTCTAAAATGAAGACTGAGGATCTATCCCATGAGACGAAAATAGAATTTACATAATGTTTACTGGTTTTGTTTACTTAAAGAGGAACCTGTTTCCTTGAAACACTTATTAGTTTAGCACAACTGGTAACCTTGAAGATTTAACAAGGTGACTGCAACACAGGCATATCTTTTAATCTTTGTAATTCAAAAGTATACCCAGTGACTTGCTAGCTGCTATACTAATGCAAGGCCAGTGGGAGGTAAGAATCAGATGGTAAAGCATAAACTCATGAATGCATAGGGTACATTATGTAGTTTTCTTTCTGAATGTTGTTTGTAAATCCTTATTGGAAAGGACTTATTTTCATTATTTTTAGATTCTTTAGAGTGGGATTTAAGGAATTTTTTTTATCACTGAAAAACCTTTTTTCAAACTAGCATAAATTCTTTGTAATAGTTCTCTTCCATTTTCATTTTTAAAACCTTGATAATTCAGGTCATCTAAAATACTCAAACAAAAAAAAAAAACAACAGAATTTTTCTTAGGTTTCTTCAAACAGAAAGCCTGAATACAGCTGAATTGTGACCTTTTTAATAGGATGCTGCTTGTAGAACAAAGAGTTCTACAGTTCAATGTTGTAACAACAGTCATGAAAACTTAAAATTTTACTTAACAAGGTGTTTGTAGCTCAGAGAGGAAGAATTTCGGTGTGATCCCTACTAATTTGCAGAATGGCATAAATCAATATTAACATGAGATTATATAGAAGCTAGTCTGCAAATATCAATACATCAAAATAGAAATTCAGGGAATATTTGGGTGGTGGCAGTAAGAAGGAAGATTCTTATTTGTAAGCATCTGGTTTTGGCTTTCTTTTCTGAGAAGAGTATTAACAGCATTTTTGCCATATGAACTGAATATATATGACAAACATGAGAGAAATAAATGTCTTTTTATATGTGTCTCACACCGTATTTCCACATGGTTATAGTGATAAAATAAGGGTCCTGGTCTAAAATCAAAGCACCTTTAAGATATCAGATACATCTGCAAATTTTTTACTTGACTGTACTAAACCCTTGCTAAGGTCCCTGATAATAAAGCTTAGAAATTATTTCAGCAAAAGCATCCAGTTTGCTGTAAAACCATTTTTTTTTCCCATGTTCACCACACTACACTTTGTGATTCTAATTGTTACAGAGGACCTGACACGTAGAGTGGCTGGCCTCACTTTCTCAACCCCCTTGACATGTGTCAGCTGTAGCTCCACAGATGCAGCTATTCATACTTTAGTGCCTAAAATGTTTTTCAGTGCATGGGACAAGCAGCATCGTGGGACAAGGACCAACAGGACACATCCAGCACTGCTACCTGCACAGCTAACATGTGCCTTGCTATCAGTTGGAGCAACTGACTCAGCCTGCAAGCTTTGCTTCTTCACGAGGAGGGGCACAAAAAAAAATAATAGAAATATTAAGAGGAATGCACTTGCCTGCAATAAAATCTGTTTGATGAGTGGGAATACCATTCACACAGTACTTATGCTCCTATCCCTTGTGCGAAGGGGTGACTCGTTTTCTCTTTTTTTTCTTCTTCACTCCCTTTCCCTTTTTCTTTTCCTTCCTTCCTTCCTTCCTTCCTTCCTTCCTTCCTTCCTTCCTTCCTTCCTTCCTTCCTTCCTTCCTTCCTT